>CM055904.1:44677930-44935430 GCA_029582155.1 Panopea generosa | reverse complement strand
AATGTGTCGACATACGAAACTATGCTTTTGTTATGTTCTAAGGTGCATTTCATTTGATTTTGAGAGAAATGAAAAGAATAGCAGCATCTCTGTTTTCAATTGCTAAAATAGTAAACTAGACAATGGAAATCACAACTGCATTTTTTTCAGGGTGCGATCTAGGTTTGAAAAAAATGACATCTAAAAAACAAACATTACAAACAAACTGACTAAGGCCATCCTTAAAAAAATATTTGTTTGTTGTGCCAGTATTTTTCATGTGGGTAGGGAGGTTGCTAATTATTTTTTTTGCCAAATTTTTTTTTTTGCATAGTTATTTTAAAGCAAAAAGGACAGAAATCATGAAAAAAAAAATTCAATGCTTTGAGAGTCAATAAAAAAGTTTTTGAGTGAGTAAGTAAGAGCACGGCAAACAATTTATTTTTAGAACAGCCTAATGAACTATCATTTCAAGATCTGTTTACTAGTACAGTATATTTTAACAGAACCAGTCACATGAAGTGTAAACAAGCCAATCAAAACCCTTTTACCTCTGCTAGTACTAGTTATAGAATGTTGGCCCTTATAGAATGTTGGCTTCCTGTTTTCTTATGAAGGGGCCCAGATCCCCCTTCCCCCCCCCCCCACACCCCTTTTTTATTGCAAATGTAGATTGAACACTGTCAGCCTGATGTTATATCCAGCTTTTCTTCAAATGAGATTTTTACCCCTTGAATTAGTATGCAATGCTTTTTTTTTCAAAATATTAAGGGTAAAAATGAACATTCTTATCAAATTGCTATTTAAAACAAACTAATCATCTCTGATATTGAGGATAACTAATGCTTGTATTAACCCTTTACTTCATATAAACGCCTTTAGACACCTCTAATATAGACACCTTTGGACATCTCTTATATAGACGCCTTTGGACACCTCTAATATAGATGCCTTTGGACACCTTATATAGAAAGCTTTTGAATTATTGGGTGAATTATGTTTATATTAACTGACAGTGGAAAACAGTGCAGGAAGTGTTCAGATTGCTCTTCCTACACTGTTTTCAAAGGCCTTCTGTGATTGGTGCGGGAAAACAAGTATCTATGGAGTAAAGGGTTCAAAGCAGAAATTTCAATGCTTAAATACCCCCAAATAGTGCTTATCTGGAGCACTGTTATATTGTCCAAGTGGGCCTGAGGGAAAGTCAACAGCCATGCAATGTGAACTGTATGTTGGTTTACTATTACGAATAGTAGGTAACCTAGCATAATCGGATACCCACGGGTGCCATTTCCGATAATCTCCATCCATCACCCATGGGAAATTATGCTAGCTCTGCGTCGTTTTATTTGAACAGAACAGAATACAGCTAACGTTAAACAACGTCTTATCAAAACAGCGTTTGCATGAAACTAGCATTGCGATTGGATAACATTCCCTTCATGAAATCATGAAGGAACATGCATTGTGGCTTTGTAGAAATGACGCATAGCTTGTGTAATATCTCATGGATGATGAATGGAGAGTATTAGAATGGATTATGCGTGGGTATTCGACAATGGTGACTTAGATGATCCATCACACTTGTATGTTAAATGTGGAAGATTGAAACAACTGTACCGGTATTTTAATATACAAATCTTAAACATGGAAAGCATATAAAACCAGGTCCCCTTCTCGCCAACAAACAAATATCAATACAAAAATATATAAGCTGGAAACAAAAATGGATTGGGCGACTGGGACTGCGTAGTAGGTCAGGTAACATCTCTATAAATAAATGTCTTATAAAGTATTTTAAAAATGTCTACAAAAAATACAAAAAATCTCATTATCTTTTATAATTAAAATACCGATATGAATGATTTAGAATTCCGAACCCCACCAAAATGTGCCCAAAATAAACCTGGCTGCAGTTGTTATCTTGGAAGGTTAACCCTTTACTTCATAGAAACGTGTTTTCCAGCACCAATCACAGAAGGCCTTTGAAAACAGTGCAGGAAGAGTTCAGATTGCTTGTCACGAGCAATCTGAACACTTCCGGCACTGTTTTCCACTCTGTAAGTTAATATAAACATAATTCACCCAATAATTCAAAAGCCTTCTTTATTAGGTGTCAAAGGGCTTCTATATTAGGTGTCCAAAGGCGTCTATATGAAGTATATGGGTTAATCAGTACTAAAGCACAACCATCTCTTCAAGTAGCTGATAACTTTTTCACTTGAAAGAGCGGTAGGAGACCAATGACAATGAGATGCAGTGTTGTATATCAACATCACATAGACTGACTATGACCAGAAGGGGATTCAAACTTACTGCCCCTGGATTGATAGTCAGACAAGCTACCGAGCTAACCAGGTCCTGCTGGTGCATTTGTTGCCATGTATAGTGATCATTAATTAAATATTGCTTCTTTCATTTCAGCTCTGCTGTATTATAAGACAAGAATGGATAGATACAAGTGGGGAATCAATTAGATAAGAATGTATAAATAGAAATAAAAAACAGATGAGAGTGGATAGATAAAACAAAAAGTGAAATAGCCATTTGAATAGTGACAATGATTATTAATCATGGGTTGTTAGCATTATAAATATGATATTAAAAAAAACATATAAGTGTATTCTTGATGCTTTTGAATAGCATTTTATAAATATCTTGTACCTCAACACGAGTAAAATGCAGACTGGGTTTAATTTGAAACCTGTGAAGGACGCATCCTACCTGAAATGTGAGACATGCGGAAAGGCGTTCTCTCGCTCGTGGCTCCTGAAAAACCACCAGCGCATTCATACCGGAGAACGGCCATTTAAATGTACATACTGTGACCGTGCTTTTTCTGACAAGAGCAATCTCAGACAACACATGCACATACACACAACTAAGGAGAAACTTTTTCAATGCGGCATTTGTGATCGTACATTCGCACAACGGCGATATCTGGTGAAGCATGCATCAGAGATACACCGTGATACCCAGCTTGGACTTCTTGGGTCTCCGCCAGCAAAGAGAAAACGGACAGATGAAATAAAGATTGTTGCAGCTCAGAAAGTTCTTGTAGATGCAAAGGGAGATAACCAGGAAGGCACTTCGCACAAGGTCGGGGAACATCAATATCTTACCCGGCAGAAAACACGCCAGGTCAGCACAGACAATAAAGAAAAGAAGTACAGGTAATTGCCGTGTTTATTGTACACACATTGTAAAATACAGGTATTAAAATCAAACTCTAAGGCCATTTTGAAAAGAATATGATTGTCATGCTCAATCAAAATTGCAGCTACCTAAACTTTTTTATTGACTTTCAAAGCGATTTTTTTTTCATAATTTCTTTCCATTTTAAGCTCGTCGTTTTGGGGGAAAAAACGAAGAGCTATTGTCATGACCCTGGCATTGTCATCGTCGTCCACTGGTTAAAGTTTTATGTTTAGCTCAGCATTTTCTCTGTTTCTGAACAAACTACTCATGTTTTGGTGACTAAACTTCACAAACACATTCATATCATGTTATACAAACAGTGTATATAGCTACATTAATATCATGTTATACAAACAATGTATATAGCTATATTCATATCACGTTATACAAACAATGTATATAGCTTACTTAAATAAATTTGCATACTTTGGGCTTTAAAACCTTAGGTTAAAGTTTTTATTTAGCTCGGGTTTGGTTAAAGTTTTATGTTTAGCTCAGCTTTTTCTCTGTTTCTGAACAAACTACTCATATTATGGTGACTAAACTTCATAAACACATTTATATTATGTTGTAGAAACAATGTATATAGCTAACTTACATAAATTTACATACTTTGGGCTTTAAAACCTTGTGTTAAAGTTTTTTGTTTGGCTCTAGTTTGAATTTATTCATTTTTTTTTTTAAATCAATTTTTCTTACAGTAATACTATTAATTCTATGTAAGCTGATCACCATCAACTAAAAAAACTTTACATCACTGACCTTGACCTATTTAATGGACTTTCCTGCCCGAGCACAACCAAAACCAACACCCTGCTGCCCATTTTATTTTTTTTTTTGTTAAATTGTTTTGTATTAAATCAAATACTCTGCCCCATTTCAACTTTGTTACCGACCCAAAGACTCTCACTCCTAACCCCCACCCCCATCCCCGCCCATTTTTTTATATAATTTTGTTTTGTTTTGTATTAAATCAAATACCTGCCCCATTTCAACATTGTTACTGACCCCAAGACCCTCACTTTTACCCAACCCTCATTCCTTCCCGAAATATTTTTTTAAATTTTGTTTTGTTTTAAATTTAATACTAAGCTGCCCCTTTGTTGTTATAAACCGACATCTTGTGTATTTTGCAGTGACATAAAATGTTGTAGTAAAGAAATAACATCTTGTGAATTTTGTAGCGAGCAAGATCTGAAGGATTTCATCAAGAGCAATGAGAAAACAATGGAGAAAAACGGCTTCATCTTTATCAAGCAGAACTTTGACCAGTTTGACAGCAAAGACAAAGAGCCAACCCTGACAGAGATTAGTGAGGTAATGCTAACTGGAGACGTCAACTGTTTCAGCGGACAGGGGGGAGCTGCGAGTACAAATAACGGGAAAGTTGTGCAGAGCTCTCCGGTGAAAATTACTTTGCCTACTATGACAACGGAACAAAAAACGGAAAAAATAAAACATGTAGTCGTTAAAGGTCGTCCCAATTCAGTTGTGAAACAGGAAGTTGTGCCGATCAGAAAAATTAAATTAAACCCAGCTGATACAAAGATTGGAGATGGTAAAATTATTGTGGTGGGTACCAACGGACAAGTGTTAAAATCTCATCCTACCCCAACAATATTGCCTCAGACAAAATCAGTTGCATTAAATACTGTTAGTCACAGACCGATATCTGCCCAGCAAATACAAACTGAACCAGTCACATATGTTCAATTCATACAACCAACTCCAATGTCGCTTGTGCCAAACAATTCGCAGGTTCAGTTAGTTCCAATTATACCCGGTGTTGAACGAATGGTTACGATGCCCATTCAGAATTTGGGCCAAACAGTATTACCGGTAGACATGCCCGGCTTGAAGGTTTTGCCGCCAGTAAATACTAGCACGAAAGCTAAGTTACATAGTACAGGTAATGATATGAAGATTGTTCCTGTCACTTCAACTGGTATACCAATGGCTAATTCTGATTTAAAAATTGATGTTAATATGCTACCGACAATATCGGCTTCCAATTTAACAGCTTTACCGGTAACAAACAATGAGCCAATTACTATTTCAAACACCACTCCAGACTCTGTAGTATCAGATCATGACAATAACGCCAAGTCAGCAGAATTAAACTTGAACATAAATAATAGCAATACAACGTCAGTGTTAGAGAATACGATAACGCCAGTCTGTAGCTCGGCTGTAAGACCATTACAAATAGATGAGAAAGGTGCTGTGAGTTATTTTATTGGCTCAAACAATCACATGTTGGCGTCCACGCCCAGTGTCTCTGATGCCTCATGGCAGGGAGTTCTGAATATAAATTCAGAACAAGAGTTGCTGGAATTAATAAACTCTCAGTCTGGTGTTCCCACTGGTATCATCGGGGATAAAAACGTGACAATATACATACAAAATGTTGATGCTGCCCAAGGAATGGCACCTTTGATGTTAGATACTCAGACTTTGCCAGGGATTGCTAATTTCACAGAGTACTCGGAACAAGAAACGATTATATCTAATGTTTCACCAGATATTCCTAATAGTGGAGATGTTAGTTTAGGTTCAAACGATGAACCTGTCTTAAGTGAAAATGTCATTGTGCTAGATAGTAGCATGACTACGGTGTCTCAAAAATCTGAAATAAACATGAATAGAAATGAAGTTTTTTTCTCATCTTCAGCGATAAGTGATGGAAATAACTTATTGATAGATTCAGGCATAGAAGATCAAACAGTTAAAGAGGAGGAGTTCATGGTGTCAGTTCCAGTTAAAGATGAAAGCATTGAAGAAATTGAAGTTAAAACTAAGAGTTCCGAAGATTTTGATGAAGAGAACAAATTTGTTGTACCTCAGAGCTATGAACATGAAGAAGATGTAGACTTTAAGAATGGGATGCAGCAATTCAAACAGGAGACGGATCACTTTGAGGAGGTTAATGAATCATTTGATCAGGATGTTCACAGTCCAGACACTTTTTTGGAGCCAAAGATGGAAGACATTAATGAGATAGAGGAAGACGTCGAACAAGAAAATGTTGAAAGAATCAATGTTTGCAAAGATGAAATTGAAGGAATGGAGGAAAGCACGTGTAACGAGTTGAACAACAGCACAGAAAAAAGATATTTAAATAGTGATCATGATTTTTATAGTGTTCCAGTGTCAAGTTTGGAAAATGGCACAGAACTTGAAGGAAGAGTGTTAAATACAGATTCTTACATGCAGGGAGATAATGAATTGGATATAGATGATGGTATGGCCATTAGAAATGTGGCGGAGGAATACTCTGAGCAGGGAACATGATATTAACAAATGCACTAGAGGTTAAAAACTTAAACAAAATGTCTCAATATTCTCGGGGCTATTCCGGAAAAAAAATCTCGGGTGAGGTAGGAACAGGGCTCTTTTTATTATAATTATTTAATAGTCATTTAAATACTGGTTGGTGACAGTATATTTTAATCAAAATTGTATTGCATTGGGTATTCTTGTCCAACTTTTAATTTCAGTCGATTTGTGTAAAATATGTTCTTGAAATGAAGTTTTTTTATTCTTAATTTTTTATCGACAGTCTCTTTTAGCAAAATGCATCACCATCAGTGTGTTATTTAGATATTTATTACCTTTTGACAATATTTGAAGGAAACAAACTTATATCAAGGTTATTTGGTACAAAATAAAGGTTCACATTTATTGTTTTCATTTTGGTGGTTGGGTAAGCTAAGGAAATTAAAATTCTGGTGGGGGTACCGCAAAACTAATTAAAATTCTGGTGTTGGTCCCATAAAAAATATCTCATTCCTACATCCCCAGATTTTTTTCCTGGGATAGCCCTCGGCCAGATCAAGATTTCAGTTATCTGTGTGGTATTGGTAACTTGTAAGTATCGTGTATATTGTATGAGTATGGTAATACATTTAGGTTTACTATGAACAACAAATCTGTAGCACCAGTCGCTGGTGGCAGTATATAGCAAAAACTTTTAATTTTAATATTTATTTGTCTGTATTGTCTATATACCAGTAAGACAATTTCACTTTTAAAAAAACAAATGGCTACTTGCATCAAAAATTTATTTGAAGCTTACTGTGAATATCCTTTTTCAATGCCATAATTAGAAATGATTTCAAATAACTTTGTTAATTTGAAACATAAAATCTGAACAATTGATTTATAAAATGAGCCATTTTTGTTTTTATTTACTTACATTCTGGACAAGAACTAGAAAATTTACTAACCAGTACAGTTAAAAATTTCACATGTCTGTATTTTTTCCATACCGGACAAGGATTTCCGTGTATTTTTACCGGGTACGGAATTTTCATCCTACATCCCTCCACACGCACATCCTACCCTGCTGTGACATTGGAACAATTTATGATATAACATATAAAAATTTATATGTATGATGTAATACTCTTATTTGACGTCTAAAAAGTCAACGTTTGGAAAAAAAACACAATTATATCAATTAAAATAAAGATGCAATGTGTTGTGTATGCAAGAAAAATAATCTAACTCTTACATGGCAAGAGGTTCAGATAGAGGGATAACTGTTTTTGGAGGGAACGAGAATGCCACCATGATGATAAATACATTCCAAGCAGGGCATGTAGTATTTGATACGCCTGACCTTAAACCCACCCAGTTGGTGTTTCCACATAGGCTCTTATCTTTTAAACTGCATGTAATACTTGAATGAAAATTCACAAAAATCTAAAATTCTATTTAACTATTAACTAGGTGCTGTATCCATTCTTAAAGGAAATATATCGGGATAAGATGCTGTAAAATAGTTATTGAAATGGATAATAATCATCTTATTATTAATAAATAAAATATGAATGGTTTGGAATCAGCATCTAGCTAATAGTTAAATAGATTAGATTAATTAATTAGATTTTTGTGATTTTTGATTTAGATATTATATGCAGATCAAGAGAAATGAGCCTATGTGGTGTGGGGGTAACGACTGGGTTGAGTGTGGGATAAGGATTGGGTTGTGTGTGGGATGAGGACTGGGTTGTGTGGGGGATAAGGACTGGGTGGTGTGGGGGTAAGTACTGGGTGGTGTGGGGGTATGGACTGGGTGGTGTGGGGGTAAGGACTGGGTTGTGTGGGGGTAAAGACTGGGTGGTGTGGAGGTAAGGACTGGGTTGTGTGGGGGATAAGGACTTGGTGGTGTGGGGTTAAGGACTGGGTTGTGTGAGGGAAAGGACTGGGTGGTGTGGGGGTAAGGTCTGGGTGGTGTGGGGGTAAGGACTTGGACTGATGTGTGGGGGTAAGGACTGGGACTAGGCTGTGTTGGGGTAAGGACTTGGACTGGGTTGTGTGGGAGTAAGGACTGGGACTGGGTTGTGTGAGGGTAAGGACTGGGTGGTGTGGGGGTAGCACTGGGTGGTGTGGGGGTAAGGACTGAGTGGTGTGGGGGTAACGACTAGGTGGTGTGGGGGTATTTTATTATTATTTTTTATTTATTTATTTGTGATAATATATATGTCATAAATACAAAGATACATCAAACACATTAACATACAATACTACAGAAGCAATAACATGTATTTTAAATAATATATTAAACTAGTTGATTATCTTATATAATATATATCAGATATCACAGATTAATATTTTATCTTGTTACACAATAATAATTTTGAGAACATATATATTTCACAGGATAACCCATAAAGTTTTAAAACTTATTTCCAATGGGGTCCTTTTTAAAAATAATGTCATGGATAAATATATTGGCATTTATTACAAAACTTATGAAATTATACTTTGTTATTCATCAAATATATTTAAAATATGTATCGCAGCTATAAATCCACATTAATAACAATAAAAAGATTTTAAAAAAAAATTAGATAATTTAATAAAAAGTGAATTCACAGTTCTCTACATTTTCCATTTGCATGAATAGATAATTCTTCACTTCTTTTTTAAATTTATACTTTTTTCTAATTTCCTTAATAGTATGGGGTAGTTGATTCCAATCCAAAATGCCATTATAAAAGAAAGTTGATGTTGTAAAACTATTGAAACATGGCACAATAAAATTAAAAGTACTTCCTCTAGTTGCATGATGGTGTGAATTAGACACCGTTGTAAAATTTTCTTGAAGATAAGATGGACAAGAATTGTTAAAAATCTTAAGAACTTGATTCAATCTTAATTGTCTATTTCTATTTTCAATGTCAAGTATTCCAAGATCATTAAATTTTGACGCACACAAAGTAGCTTTACTATCGTAGCTGAGAATAAATCTAATCATTTTATTTTGAGCAACTTGTAGCTTTTTCTTTAAAGTTTTTGTAAGACTACTATACCATGAAGAACATGCATAAGTAAGGACTGGGACTGGGGGTAAGGACTGGGACTGGGTTGTGTGTGGGATAAGGACTGGGTTGTGTGTAGGATAAGGACTAGGTGGTGTGGATGTAAGGACTGGGTGGTGTGGGGTAAGGACTGGGTTGTGTGTGGGATAAGGACTGGGTTGTGTGTGGGATAAGGACTGGGTTGTGTGTAGGATAAGGACTAGGTGGTGTGGATGTAAGGACTGGGTGGTGTGGGGTAAGGACTGGATGGTGTGGGGGTAAGGACTGGGACAGGGTTGTGTGGGGGTAAGGACTGGGTGGTGTGGGGGTATGGACTGGGTGGTGTGAGGGTAAGGACTGGGTTGTGTGGGGGTAAGGACTGGGGTGTTTGGGGGATGAGGACCGTTGATATAAATGTTAACGTGTGTGTGTAAATAATTTTACAGGTAAACAGCTACTGGCGTTACTGGAAATCTCACCCCTGAAAATATTCCCCACAGCAGTTTATAGAGTATTCTGAGGCCCTTTTTTTCTTGTTTAAGTTTTAGATTTGATTATCACTTAATTCATGTTGTCATTGAAACTGTCTTTATTTCTGTATGATTGTTCATATATTTTATGCAACCTGTCTGTAGAGGTCTGGTTGTAATCCTATAAACTCCGAGAAATAGATTAGGAACTGTGGGTGTTCTGTCGAAAAAAACTTCATGTGCAAGAAAGTGTGCCACTTGAAGAAGGTTGGTGGTTCCACTCAGAGTTATTTATATATATATTTGTATTTCTTGCATACCAGATAAGGATATCTGCATTTTTACTTGGGTAAGACATTTCTATCTCACCCTAGAGTCGATATAAAAATCTCACGCTGTGATCTTAGAACCACCTATGGTTTAACATACAATATGAGATTTATCTCATATAATTCAATGTCTTTAAATCGATTATCGTCAAAAATATATAATGCTGGATTAAGTATAAATAGCAATTCAATGTATTTGGTATGCACGAAAAAGAATCGTTCATGCCTTTTTCCGTTCTGAAAATTCTATCCCAAGGGATAATTGTTTTTTTACCAAATCAGTTATCCCTCGGGGATGGAATTTTATATACGAGCTTCAAACCAATGTAAGATTCTTATATTGAAATCTGCCTCCATTTCATGTATAACCTGTAATGTGGTTGAAATGGTGTTGAATCATATTCAACACGGAAAAGATATATAAGGAAGCTACTAGAAAGACGTTAATTGATGCAGGAATTATGGCACAATACCAAAATACTTACAATATATAGGGTTAGGTGGTGTGGCAGATTATGTCGTCCATGCATAGGTGTGATGGCAGAATACCAACCATCAATACATAGGTAGTGTGGCAGATTATGTCGTCCAAACATAGGTGTGATGGCAGAATACCAACCATCAATACATAAGTGGTGTAACAGAGTATGTCATCAAAACATTGGTGTGATGGCAGAATTCCAACCATCAGAGTATGTCATTCATGTATAGGTGTGATTGTTCTACAATTCTCTCCCATCTCTTAATTGTTGTTCAAGAGTTTTCATTACTCAATTCATTTAGTGCTTATTAATTAAATTTTGCCAGTGTTATAATTATGTATTAAAAATTATTATTAATGCATAACATTATTCGACTTGTTAATTATTTGCCATTGTTTCATTAAAATCAAAAAGGCAATTTATTGAAAAATTTGTTGAAATTGTAAATATTTAATAAAATTATGCATATTACGGTATGTAAATATTTGATGTTAAAAATAATTTCTTCTATGTGTATAAATTATAAATGAATAAATGTAGTAAAAGAAGATTTTGTTACATTGATGTTGTTAATGTATGGTGTTTGGGATCACTCTAAACAACTTTTCAGTCCTATTGCAATGATGTCGAACTTAAGACAGTATTCTTAGTACTGCCACACTGAAGTATCATGCCGCAGACACCTGGTATGATAAACCACCTAGTCACATTATACTGACACCGGACCGACCAGATCTTGAACTATCCATTAAATGCTGAGTGCCAAACAAGGAAGCTTCTAGTACCATTTTTCAAGTCTTCGGTATGATCATGCTGGGGATCGAACCCATGACCTTCTGCATGCAAGGTGGATGCTTTACCGGTAGACTATCGCTGCAGTGTTTGTTACTTTGCCACGACCTTCTGCATGCAAGGTGGATGCTTTACCACTAGACCACCGCTGCAGTGTTTGTAAGTTTGTATATGTCAGCCCCTTACTCTTTTACTACATTTAATTTCTTTCCAAAGATTTGTGTGGAGCGCGTGGTCCAGTGGTAACACATAGGATCCATGATCACAGGTAATTGGGTGTGATCCTCCACCGCAGCTATGTGTATTGTCCTTGAGCAAGACATGTTTTCCGCATATCCTTAGTATTGTTTCTACACAGGAAGACTTCGAGCATGATTTGTCTTGAGTTATAATAACTTGTTTCAACTAAAATGAATCAATGAATTTGAGATTTGATGGTTCACCACACATCAAGGTTGTATGACTCCAACAGGAGGAAAGATGGAGCTCGCTCTCAACGTTCAAAACCAACAGGTTACAAACAGATTGAAAAAAATCATCAACAAATCATTTGGCAAAACGAACCAAGACACTTGACACCTTCAGAATCGCTGAGTTTCAATAAATATATCAAATACTCTGTTTTTTCGAACACCGGTAATATCAAGTGGACATGGAAAAAAAACGTGAATTACTTGTAAATAGTGTAACGGCCGTAGGCTGAAGATGAGCTATTGTGATCACTCTTTATTTGTCCTTCCGTCCATAACTGCTTCAAACGACACCTCTGAATACGCACTATTGATTTAAATCGAGCACTACGCGAATGGCCCTCTTAATTGTTAAATAAGCTTGATCATGCGGAACTCTGGTTGCCATGGCAACGGAAAGGAAAAACTTTAAAAAATCTTCATTTTCAGAGACTACTGACCCGATTTCGAAGTACATGTAGTTTCATTGAAATGTTCTTTAGGTGACCCGTTACCAAATTCTTCAAGCCGTCATAATTCATATGAAACCATGGCCGCCAGCGGACACGGCTGGTTTTCCCTGTATGGCTATAGTAAAAACGTTAAAAAAAACTTCTCATCTGAAGCCGCTGACCAGATTTCGTACCTGTACCAAGATTGTACAAGTTTTTTGCGATTCGTCAAAACACACGGCTGCCAGAAGCCCGAGCTGTTTTTTCTGCATGGCTTTAGTAAAAAAAATAAAAACCTTGTCAGAAACTACTAACCCGATTGCAAAATAATTTCACAGAAATGTTCTCTGGAGGACCCTCTACCATGATTTGTCACGAGGGATGGAGCTGGTTTTCCACGTACGGCTATAGTGGAAACTTTAAAAAAAATTCTCATCTGAAACAGATGATCGGATTTTAATTTTCTTTGGCAAATCTGTTCCTTGGTTGACCGTCTACCAAAATTGTTAAAGGGGCAATGATTCGTCAAAATACATGACCACAAGGGGGCGGGCCTGGATTTGTCCATATGGCTGTATAGTGTAGATTTCAATTTGAATCTCATTCATGACACCGATATAAGGGTCATGTTGGTCCTTTTGTTTTGGAAATTGCACCGCTCCATACCACAATTGTCTCAACCGAGCACAAAATGGCGTTGCACATTTTTTGTAAAAGAAAAAGTTTCACATGGTCACTTTCTATCACCAATGCTTCGTGTCTATACAGAGATAAAATAGCATGCAAAGAATAAGAAATTTTGCAAACTAATCAAATTTTGCACTAAACTGATTTCTTGTACATGAAATGTAAGCTTAGGTGTTTTAGAATTTTTAAACACGCAAAAATGATCTTGAATTAAAATTAATGCAGTTTGAAGTAAAACTTTAAATATTTTCTATGTTATTTTAACTGCAGTACTATAAAATATGCATGAAGTATAAAACTAATTGTAATCACAACTATTTAAAAAAAATTAAACACACTTTAATGAGTGTTTTGTAGAGAATTACATTGTGCAAAGAAAGAATTTTGATTGATAGATGGAAGTTATGACAATTGAAAACGAGATACGCAGGCATTCATAAAGTCTCAAACAACTTCATGTCCTTCTCTATTTAAAATCAATGTAAGGAAGGTTTATCATTCATGCCATATAATACACAAACATGTTTACAAAATGCACCACCTACTTACTTTTACTTTCTATTCAGTAAATGATGAAAAGTTTTTAGTCTTGATAATATGCGACGCTTGCTTTTCTAAAACACAAACGTGTTGACAAGTTCGCTCAAGAATAAAAATCATTTTAATTTAGCGAAAATTGAATAACGTTTTTGAATGGGTGATTCAAACAAACGGACTACCTCGGAGATTTCCATAGTATTTCAAAAAAGTATCGTTTGGATGTTTATTTCTATATTCATTATTTTTTATATTATTAGATATTTTTTTATGATAAAGATCTTGTACAAGATAACTGCCATGACTTCTGTCCGAATAAATAGTTTTAAATTTTATAATAACATAACCGTTGCAGAGGTGTGTTTGTTTCAGCCAATCAAATCTTAATTCCAGATCCAAAAGTTTCTTCTGCACAACTTGTCAAGACGTTTGTCTTTTAGAAAAGCAAGCGTTGCATATGATCAAGACTAGAAAAGTTTATTGATCGAAGATGATGATTGGTTCTGTCCTTGTAGTATACGCAGGTCGGCATTTTCCGTTTTATTCGTCAATGTTTTTTAAAGTCAATTACCGACTTTATCGCGAGATTTAGTATTTGGTCAACAGATAAATAAATTTTACACTACAGAAACCAAAAAAAAACCACAACAAAACAACAAAAAACATTATTAGGTACTGAACAAACTATCCATAATATTTAATGATTGATATAAATAAGCAGTTTTACCACTAAAATCGAACAAATATCGGCTATATAGGCGGGACCTCTTCAAAGGCGTTAATTATGTTATCATATTTAGGCCTATAATTATTGTTCTTTTGATAAATCTCATACTCCGATCCTTGGTTTGATGCTCTACCACTGGAACACACGCTCAACTTTTAACAACTGTATTACTCAGATGGAGAGTGGAGTAAGAACTCCGCGACCGAGTGGTCTAAGATGGTGTCATCTGATGACCACTTACGTGCCACTGCTGAGGTCATGGGTTCGAGCATCTCACGGTCAATTTTGTTTTAATAAAAAGAATGCCAGCTACTAACGGATGGACGATGGTACTTATTTTAGGTTGAGTCAATTGTGACATCTAGCAAGGAATTATATAGAAAACATTCTCTATAAAATTACTTGCACCTAGGAACGTTATATTTGTATTGTCCCGACTTTTTTCGTAAATTCAAATCTTGCACTAAGAAGTTTGTACTTACGAACTTTAGTGTAACGGGCCCCACGAAAATAAATTTGATTAGTTATTGGTATGTTTTACATAGAACAAAATACACACAAACCCACTGTGAATTGGTCATTTACATTTAAAAAAAAAACAGTAAAAAGGTAGACACGAAATTTTAAACTGACCTACGAATATCTTGCACCAGTAATAGCAATGACGTATACCACATTTTTATGTCACTGATAATAGATATGTCACTGGTGGCGCTATAGTTATTCAGCAGGCTGAATGCATTAAATATTTTATATCTAGTAACTAAGGTTACTACTACCAGAGACATAAAAATAATTAAGTCACTGCTACTACCAATGAATTAGAGAATACCTTGTTTCTACCTGTAGTAGACTTTCTGCCCATTTCAGACACCTTATATTAGAAATATGGAGTGTGACAAAATCAAAGTGGATTTTTTAAATGTAAATGTGTTTAAGTGGTAAGACAGTATATATTCAAAAATATGATAACCCCCAATCCTAATACAAGATCCGCCTGTGTTTTTATCTTTATTAACAGTTACTCCCCTTATTTGAAGCGTCGCCATTTACAGTACCAGAGCGGAAACGCTTGTCAATACGGTAGTGGTAAACTAGTGATTTGACATTAGAAGTAACAAAATATACTTGGTAGATCTAAAACACTTCTAATATAAGATATTGAATTGAATTTAAGCTAATTGTAAATTAAAAGCGGTTGGCTCACTTATTATAGGTTGCTGGAATTATAGGTGTTTCGTACCACTACAATTTCGTACCAAATCTCGAGAGGTTTCGTACCACAAATAGATTAATGCTCTTATGTTATAAATTAAGTGGATTCATAATGGCCTTTATATAAGGTCGATGACAGTGAATTAGCGCGAGGCCATTTCTCAGTTTGTATCAGATATGTTTTAATATCTATTTAAATGAAGTGAAATTACAATACTAATGTAAGAGATACAATATAAAAGCTGTATATAAATATAGACTATAAATAAAAAGTATTAAATACAAATGAGAAATAAAGACTACAAATGAAACAATATACAATAAAAATGAATGAACATTGTATACAAATATAGAAATAATGAACATTGCAACGTCTGTATATTTTATCAACATTTAATAGAGGGATGGAAATTTTCTTTCCTTCTATATAATAATATAATTCTTCTTGTCAATAGCTATACATGTTATCTGTCTTTTTTTTAATGCCATTTTCAACATATTTCAGATTATATATGGCGTATCCAGCTTTATTGGTGTAAGAAGACCTGAGAATGAATCAGAGCAGACCTTCTGCAAGTAACTGGCAAAAGTTTTCACATTAATTTTTTGGACTGAGTGGGACTCGAACCTACAACCTGAGCGATGAGAGGTACTTGATCTTGTGACGGAGCCAAAGACCACTCAGCCATGGAGGACCATCATACTTTATATTGTATAAACAGTCTATAAATAACATGTTGTATCTTGTATTGTACATAATAAAGATGAAATTAGATAAAGTTACTTTAAAGGTATTGAAAACTAAAGGGTATTTAAGATGGTTAAATACCCCCGCAACCCCCTTCTTAGCACCACTGTTTAACCCTTTACTTCATATAGATTCCTTTGGACACCTCTAATATTGAAAGCATTAATTCACCACGTATCAGCAATGGGTGAATTATGTTTATATTTACTCACAGAGTGGAAAACAGTGCAGGAAGTGTTCAGATTGCTCGTGACGAGCAATCTGAACTGTTCCTGCACCGTTTTCAAAGGTCTTCTGTGATTGGTGCGTGAAAATGCGTATCTATGGAGTAAAGGGTTAATGTATATTTGTTCTCAGTTCCAGGAAACAATGGAAAAGGACATTTCAACCAGAGATTCAACCATATATATGTCCAACATCGCTCTCGGTAACAAACTTCTTCATCTCCGGCAAAACAGACTGTTCACTGACTGTCACCTTGTATGTCATTGCTGTCCAATAAGTGCCCACAAATGTGTGTTGTCCGCCAGCAGTATATTCTTCAAGTCAGCATTTTGTGATGGTTGTGAATCAGAAACTGCCCATAACCACAGTTTTGACTTTTCAGAACATACACGTTCTTTCAAACAGTTTGAAAGTGTAATCAATTTTATGTATACCGGCTGTATTTCAATCAATAAACATAATTTTGAAGAATTGCAATATGTTGGGCATTATCTTGGAATACAAGATCTTATAGACTTATGTATGGAATATATAGAAACAGCAATGGAACCAAAGAGCTGTGTGGAGTATTATGTGAACCAATTTAAAAAGTCTCAGCCGGAAATTCATCCCGACTTTCACTATAAGTTTTCTGCTCCATGCAAGGATGACCAATTACATGATGTACTATTAAGGAAGATAACTCAACATTTTGGTGACCTGCTAGAAGAGTTGCTTCCCATGTCAGCTGGTATACTGGGACACCTGCTGGATAAAGATATTGGGTCAACAGCCTCTGTTAAAGATGTCCTTGATCTAGCAGTAAGATGGTTCGATCAACATTCTAGAAATTGTGATGCTCTGGTAAATAAACTTTCAATTTAACATTTGAACATATATTTTATTTGAGTGTTTGATTGAATGTATAGTGTTAAGGGCTAACAGACAATCAGTTAACCTAACCAATCTTTCCTGGGATCCTGAAAGGTTAACCAGTATGCAATGAGAGACAGATGACAATGAGATGCAATGTCATATATCAATCATCACAGAGACTGTGGCTGGGCGTAGTTTCGAACTGATGACCCCTGGATTGATATTCAACCATGCGACTGAGGAAACTTAGCCTTGTTAATTGTATATGACCGTTAGAAGAAGTCATACCTAAAAGTAGTTAATTTCAATGTTTTGTTTAAATAATGCAGGATTTAACATTGTCTTTATCATGTTTCTATTTCAGATTGTATCAAGGTTAATACAGATGAGCACAAAAAATATAAGAAGTGTTAACAGTTGTCCTTGTAAATCATGGTTGAAAATGAGATGTGAACAACTTCTAATAATGCTGAATAATTCTTCTGAGATAGATGAAAGTATACTTAGCACAGTAAAAGACAAAGCACATGCACTTCAGGAAGATATTAACAAAATCTGTTTGAAAGTTAAAGAAACTGACACAAACATTGAGAAGGAAGAAAGTGTATCAAATAATAAAGAGTTAAGAAGTGTTGATGTAGATCAATTATATGAAATTAAGACACCAAGCTATAGCAAAGTCAAGCATAATGTGATAGCTGTAGTGAATAAAGACTATGTGATAACTTCGAGAAATTTGGCAGGCGATAAGTGGAGAAGCAGAAATGATGGAATTGTGAATATAGATAAATGTTTGGAGAATGATGAACAAGAGTTGCAGCTATCGAGAGATATTATCAAAAAAATTAAAACAGGTGATGGTGTGAATTCCATTCATGAAGAGTTTAAGATAGAAAATAAACATGAAGATGCTAGAACGAGAATTATTGTAGATGAAGAGAAACAAAGAGGAATTGTGTTTAATGGGGAAAGGCGGACTAGAAATTTGTCAAAAGAAGAGAAGCAAACCGGAAATGTGATCAAAGATAATAAACGTCAACAGAGTGAACATAAAATTATTCAAGGTAAAATCAGAGATCAAAAAAGACACCTGGGGACCAAAGAAAAGGCCAAAAGACAAATAAAAGATGATCTATTATTTCACTTGAGTAAAACTAACCAAATTAATACTGATGTTGATATTACAAATATTGTTGAGGAAGAAGGGAATGAAGAGAAGGAGAGAGTTGATGTAACTAACATTGACATTTATAATTCAGAAGAAGAAAAGATGATGACCGCAACTACTGAAATAAGCAATATAAAATCTAACAACAAAATTAAAAAACAAAAACAAAAAGCAATAAATACATGTACAGAAAACTCTAAATCAATTGAATCACAAAGTGTTTTAAAGAAAAAATCTGCCTCAGGAACTGAAAACAAAAGGACTGGTGGTAAAATGAGAAGTAAAACTAGGAAGGCTTTTAAAGCTATGAAAATAAACACGAGTGTAGTTGATATAAATGATAAAGATAAGAGGACAAGTAAAGCTATTGTCAATTCTATGACAACAAAAAATCTTCACACAAATGAGGAAGCTGATACAGATGAGATCATCATATCTTTTAATAAGGAAACAGCGGCTGTGAAGCTGGGGCAGTCAAAAAATGAGAAATATAGTTCTAAATGTGATAATGATGAGGATGAGGTTGTCCATAAATGCAACGAATGTCAGAAAGTTTTTAAAACATCACAAAAACTAAAAGTCCATCATAACATACATTCTGACGAAAAGCCATACTCCTGCAGGATTTGTGAAAAGTCATTTGCGGTGAAAAGTTACCTTAGACAACATGAGAAAATACACTCAGGTACGTTAATAGTATTTAAAATCTACTTTTCTGAATGCCAGACCCAGTTAGCTCAGCCGGTAGCGTGCCCAGCTATCATTCCCGGGGAGTATGGGGATGATAATTATGTGCAATTTAGTTTCTGATTAAAAGAATGTCGTAGGTCTTCTATGAGCAAGTTCTGGTTTCGAGACCAGCCCAGTCTAAAGTCATTTGACAGTTGCTCCCAGAAAGACCATGAGTAAACCAGGATCATGAACCATTATATTACATGTATTTGCATCACTCCCACTATAGGCACCAGCACTATTATGTATCAAAGTACTTGAAAAGACTAATAGTCAGTCTTTAACCCTTTACTTCATATTGACGCCTTTGGATACCTAATATAGATGCGTCGCCTTTGGACACCACTAATATAGACGTTCTTTGGACACCTAATATAGAAGGCTTTTGAATTA
Organism: Panopea generosa; assembly: GCA_029582155.1. Lineage (NCBI taxonomy): Eukaryota > Metazoa > Mollusca > Bivalvia > Adapedonta > Hiatellidae > Panopea > Panopea generosa. The sequence continues at coordinate 44,915,687 of CM055904.1, read as the reverse complement.
TTGGGTGAATTATGTTTATATTAACTGACAGAATGGAAAACAGTGTAGGAAGTGTTCAGATTGCTTGTTATGAGCAATCTTAACTCTTCCTGCACTGTTTTCAAAGGCCTTCTGTGATTGGTGAGGGAAAATGCGTATCTATGGAGTAAAGGGTTAATAAATATTCATACAGCTTCCTAGTTTTGGTATTGTTTGGTTTATTTTCAGTTTTTAGAAACAGCATAACACAATGTCCACACTATTTATTTTTATTGTTTAATATTTTTCTGCCTGTTTATATTAAATACATGAAAAAGTAAAATTCAAGAAATAAAAAGTAGTCCCTGTGTTGTATGAACATTTTTGCATTGATCAACACTGCAAAGCTTGATCACAATGGCATAAGCACAGCTCTGCTTTTAGAATAAAGCCCAGATTATAATGAACTCCATTTAACACCATTTTCAGCTCATGACAGTTCATGTATGTATCCAGTTTTATTAGTGGAGAAAAATTCTCAGAATAAGTAAAACCACTGTCCTTCTGCAAGGATCTGGTCAATTCTCTCACATAAAACTGCTTTTGGGCAGAGCTGGGCTTGAACCCACAACCTTAGTGGTGAGAAGTAAGTGATGTTGAGATGGAACGTTAGACCACTCAACCACGAGGAACCCAGCCCTTCATCATGGGTCAAGTTTCTCGTCATGTGGCTGTTGTACATAGTTTGTTGATATAAATTTGATTTGAATAATAATTACAATACTGTCTTCCTATATAACCTTACATTGAAAGGAAGCTTGGGATTGATATGGAGGTAAATGGGGTCAAGGTCACTGTTACTAAAAATAGAAAAATGGTTTCTGCTCATAAACTTTATTTTTATTTGAGCTATTTGAATGAAAATTTGTATATATACAATCCTAAGGTTGAAAGGAAACTTGGTCTTAATATTTGTTGTATTAATACCTATATATGTGGCATAAACACTTACATCTATGTCAATAAAGCCTGTATATGTGGCATTTATACCTATATATTTGGCATAAATACCTATATATGTGGCATAAACACTTACATCTATGTCAATAAAGCTTATAAATGTGGCATTTATACCTATATATTTGGCATTAATACCTATACATATGTGACATAAACACTTAGATCTATGTCAATAATACCTATATATTTGGCATTAGTACCTATACATATGTGACATAAACACTTACAGATCTATGTCATTAATACCTATATATTTGGCATTAATACCTATATATGTGGCATAAACACTTACATCTATGTCAATAAAGCCTATAAATGTGGCATTTATACCTATATATTTGGCATAAATACCTATATATGTGGCATAAACACTTACATCTATGTCATTAATACCTATATATTTGGCATTAATACCTATACATATGTGACATAAACACTTAGATCTATGTCAATAATACCTATATATTTGGCATTAATACCTATACATATGTGACATAAACACTTACATCTATGTCAATAATACCTATATAATTGGCATTAGTACCTGTACATATGTGACATAAACACTTACATCTATGTCAATAATACCTATATATTTGGCATTAATACCTATACATATGTGACATAAACACTTACATCTATGTCAATAATACCTATATATTTGGCATTAATACCTATACATATGTGACATAAACACTTACATCTATGTCAATAATACCTATATATTTGGCATTAATACCTATACATATGTGACATAAACACTTAGATCTATGTCAATAATACCTATATATTTGGCATTAATACCTATACATATGCGACATAAACACTTAGATCTATGTCAATAATACCTATATAATTGGCATTAATACCTATACATATGTGACATAAACACTTACATCTATGTCAATAATACCTATATAATTGGCATTAGTACCTGTACATATGTGACATAAACACTTACATCTATGTCAATAATACCTATACATATGTGGCATAAACACTTACAGCTATGTCATTAATACCTATATATTTGGCATTAATACCTATACATATGTGACATAAACACTTACATCTATGTCAATAATACCTATATATTTGGCATTAATACCTATACATATGTGACATAAACACTTATATCTATGTCAATAATACCTATATATTTGGCATTAATACCTATACATATGTGACATAAACACTTACATCTATGTCAATAATACCTATATATTTGGCATTAATACCTATACATATGTGACATAAACACTTAGATCTATGTCATTAATACCTATATATTTGGCATTAATACCTATACATATGTGACATAAACACTTACATCTATGTCAATAATACCTATATAATTGGCATTAATACCTATACATATGTGACATAAACACTTACATCTATGTCAATAATACCTATATAATTGGCATTAATACCTATACATATGTGACATAAACACTTACATCTATGTCAATAATACCTATATAATTGGCATTAATACCTATACATATGTGACATAAACACTTACATCTATGTCATTAATACCTATATATTTGGCATTAATACCTATACATATGTGACATAAACACTTACATCTATGTCAATAATACCTATATAATTGGCATTAATACCTGTACATATGTGACATAAACACTTACATCTATGTCAATAATACCTATATAATTGGCATTAATACCTATACATATGTGACATAAACACTTACATCTATGTCAATAATACCTATATAATTGGCATTAATACCTGTACATATGTGACATAAACACTTAGATCTATGTCAATAATACCTATATATTTGGCATTAATACCTATACATATGTGACATAAACACTTACATCTATGTCAATAATACCTATATATTTGGCATTAATACCTATACATATGTGACATAAACACTTACATCTATGTCAATAATACCTATATATTTGGCATTAATACCTATACATATGTGACATAAACACTTAGATCTATGTCAATAATACCTATATATTTGGCATTAATACCTATACATATGCGACATAAACACTTAGATCTATGTCAATAATACCTATATAATTGGCATTAATACCTATACATATGTGACATAAACACTTACATCTATGTCAATAATACCTATATAATTGGCATTAGTACCTGTACATATGTGACATAAACACTTACATCTATGTCAATAATACCTATACATATGTGGCATAAACACTTACAGCTATGTCATTAATACCTATATATTTGGCATTAATACCTATACATATGTGACATAAACACTTACATCTATGTCAATAATACCTATATATTTGGCATTAATACCTATACATATGTGACATAAACACTTATATCTATGTCAATAATACCTATATATTTGGCATTAATACCTATACATATGTGACATAAACACTTACATCTATGTCAATAATACCTATATATTTGGCATTAATACCTATACATATGTGACATAAACACTTAGATCTATGTCAATAATACCTATATATTTGGCATTAATACCTATACATATGTGACATAAACACTTAGATCTATGTCATTAATACCTATATATTTGGCATTAATACCTATACATATGTGACATAAACACTTACATCTATGTCAATAATACCTATATAATTGGCATTAATACCTATACATATGTGACATAAACACTTACATCTATGTCAATAATACCTATATAATTGGCATTAATACCTATACATATGTGACATAAACACTTACATCTATGTCAATAATACCTATATAATTGGCATTAATACCTATACATATGTGACATAAACACTTACATCTATGTCATTAATACCTATATATTTGGCATTAATACCTATACATATGTGACATAAACACTTACATCTATGTCAATAATACCTATATAATTGGCATTAATACCTGTACATATGTGACATAAACACTTACATCTATGTCAATAATACCTATATAATTGGCATTAATACCTATACATATGTGACATAAACACTTACATCTATGTCAATAATACCTATATAATTGGCATTAATACCTGTACATATGTGACATAAACACTTAGATCTATGTCAATAATACCTATATATTTGGCATTAATACCTATACATATGTGACATAAACACTTACATCTATGTCAATAATACCTATATATTTGGCATTAATACCTATACATATGTGACATAAACACTTACATCTATGTCAATAATACCTATATATTTGGCATTAATACCTATACATATGTGACATAAACACTTACATCTATGTCAATAATACCTATATATGTGGCATAAACACTTACATCTATGTCAATAAAGCCTGTATATGTGGCATTTATACCTATATATTTGGCATAAATACCTATATATGTGGCATAAACACTTACATCTATGTCATTAATACCTATATATTTGGCATTAGTACCTATACATATGTGACATAAACACTTACATCTATGTCAATAATACCTATATATTTGGCATTAGTACCTATACATATGTGACATAAACACTTACATCTATGTCAATAATACCTATATATTTGGCATTAGTACCTGTACATATGTGACATAATGCTTATATCTGTTTCATAAAGTATTGAATTTATTTAGAAAATCATTAATTGGTTTCTTAATTATCATTTTCTTATCTTGGTACAGATGTTAAACCTCATAGATGCTCCCAGTGTTCATACGCATGTAGTCGCAAATCGAGTCTCAAGGAACACATGTTGAAACATGGAGAAGTGCGTAATTTTGCCTGTGATGTGTGTGGTAGAGCATTCAAGTACAGAGACAATCTACGTCTACACCAGAGACTGCATACAGGTACTGAATTCATGGTCCATGATTAAATAACAAAAACTCAGGTAGAGGCAGCTTACAGATACTGATATCATGGTCCTTGATTAAATAACAAAAACTCCGGTAGAGGCTGCATACAGGTACTGAAATCATGGTCCTTGATTAAATAACAAAAACTCGGGTAGAGGCTGCATACAGGTACTGAAATCATGGTCCTTGATTAAATAACAAAAACTCGGGAAGAGGCTGCATACAGGTACTGAAATCATGGTCCTTGATTAAATAACAAAAACTCAGGTAGAGGCTGCATAAAGGTACTGAAATCATGGTCCTTGATTAAATAACAAAAACTCAGGTAGAGGCTGCATACAGGTACTGAAATCATGGTCCTTGATTAAATAACAAAAACTCAGGTAGAGGCTGCATACAGGTACTGAAATCATGGTCCTTGATTAAATAACAAAAACTCAGGTAGAGGCTGCATACAGGTACTGAAATCATGGTCCTTGATTAAATAACAAAAACTCAGGTGGAGGCTGCATACAGGTACTGAAATCATGGTCCTTGATTAAATAACAAAAACTTATGTAAAGGCTGCATACAGGTACTGAAATCATGGTCCTTGATTAAATAACAAAAACTCGGGTAGAGGCTGCATACAGGTACTGAAATCATGGTCCTTGATTAAATAACAAAAACTCGGGTAGAGGCTGCATACAGGTACTGAAATCATGGTCCTTGATTAAATAACAAAAACTCGAGTAGAGGCTGCATACAGGTACTGAAATCATGATCCTTGATTAAATAACAAAAACTCATGTGCTGGCTGCATACAGGTACTGAAATCATGATCTTTGATTAAATAACAAAAACTCAGGTAGAGACTGCATACAGGTTCTGAAATTATGGTCTTTGATTAAATAACAAAAACTCCGGTAGAGGCTGCATACAGGTACTGAAATCATGGTCCTTAATTAAATAACAAAAACTCAGGTAGAGGCTGCATTCAGGTACTGAAATCATGGTCCTTGATTAAATAACAAAAACTCAGGTAGAGACTGCATACAGGTACTGAAATCATGGTCCTTGATTAAATAACAAAAACTCGGGTAGAGGCTGTATGCAGGTACTGAAATCATGGTCCATGATTAAATAACAAAAACTCAGGTAGAGGCTGCTTACAGATACTGATATCATGGTCCTTGATTAAATAATAAAAACTCCGGTAGAGGCTGCATACAGGTACTGAAATCATGGTCCTTGATTAAATAACAAAAACTCGGGTAGAGGCTGCATACAGGTACTGAAATCATGGTCCTTGATTAAATAACAAAAACTCGGGAAGAGGCTGCATACAGGTACTGAAATCATGGTCTTTGATTAAATAACAAAAACTCAGGTAGAGGCTGCATACAGGTACTGAAATCATGGTCCTTGATTAAATAACAAAAACTCAGGTAGAGGCTGCATACAGGTACTGAAATCATGGTCCTTGATTAAATAACAAAAACTCAGGTAGAGGCTGCATACAGGTACTGAAATCATGGTCCTTGATTAAATAACAAAAACTCAGGTGGAGGCTGCATACAGGTACTGAAATCATGGTCCTTGATTAAATAACAAAAACTTATGTAAAGGCTGCATACAGGTACTGAAATCATGGTCCTTGATTAAATAACAAAAACTCGGGTAGAGGCTGCATACAGGTACTGAAATCATGGTCCTTGATTAAATAACAAAAACTCGGGTAGAGGCTGCATACAGGTACTGAAATCATGGTCCTTGATTAAATAACAAAAACTCGAGTAGAGGCTGCATACAGGTACTGAAATCATGATCCTTGATTAAATAACAAAAACTCATGTGCTGGCTGCATACAGGTACTGAAATCATGGTCTTTGATTAAATAACAAAAACTCAGGTAGAGACTGCATACAGGTTCTGAAATTATGGTCTTTGATTAAATAACAAAAACTCAGGTAGAGGCTGCATACAGGTACTGAAATCATGGTCCTTAATTAAATAACAAAAACTCAGGTAGAGGCTGCATTCAGGTACTGAAATCATGGTCCTTGATTAAAAAACAAAAACTCAGGTAGAGACTGCATACAGGTACTGAAATCATGGTCCTTGATTAAATAACAAAAACTCGGGTAGAGGCTGTATGCAGGTACTGAAATCATGGTCCATGATTAAATAACAAAAACTCAGGTAGAGGCTGCATACAGGTACTGAAATCATGGTCCATGGTTTAATAATAAAAACTGATCTCAAATAGAAACCGCAGCGGTGGTCTAGGGGTAGAGTGTCCGCCTCACATGTTAATATAGCGACTCTGGTTTAATAGAGGTGACGATTATCTGATAGTGGGGAGCATAGGTTTGATACAGGGACCAGCAGTTAATTTAAAATGATCTCATTTGATTTTTGTTTACCCAAACCAATAAGCGTAAACCAGCTAAAATACAAACATTGCTCTAAAACTGGGAAAATAATGGTAAAAATTATTTTTATGGGAAATTTTGAACATGACCCATGAAACCATGCATTAGTTAAAAAAAAATAACATGTGAAGTTTTGTCTCAGTATTCCTAGCCAGGAATCAAGCACACATTCTGCTCTGCTGCTATATTTGTGTATGTGTTTATCGTGTTGTGAAACTTTTAAAATTCAGCCTAATTCACTTATTTTATTTCAGGGGAGAAGCCTCATCAATGTGAGTATTGCGGCAAGTCTTTTATCAGGAACAGACATCTGAAAGGTATGTGCAGTTGTGGTGACCTTGAGCTGTGGGATCAGTTGTGATAATGACCTTGAAAGATCTGTATAGTTGTAATGGCCTTGAAAGGTGTTAGTATTTGTTATGGTATAAACAGGAATGATGACTATTGAAATTATATTATAAGCAAAGGTGATAACCTTGAATGGAATGAACTGTAGTGATGACCTTGAAAGGTATGAACAGTTGATATGACCTTGAATGGAATGAACTGTAGTGATGACCTTGAAAGGTATGAACAGTTGATATGACCTTGAATGGAATGAACTGTAGTGATAACCTTGATAAACCTAGGTAAAGAAATATGACCATTTTAGATAAAAAAAATAAGGTTGGCCATTTTACACAGCTCTAATTCTTTTGGTTGCAAGAATCTTGCTACCATCACTGAAAAGAAGTAATTGCTAAGTGAAACATTAAATGGAATATGTCATGATTTTAAAATTGGTTAAAAAAAACATTTTTTCACTGACCCCATATTGCCAAAAAGATATCTATTTAAACATGCCAAAATAATATATTGAAACAGGATTTCCTAACTTGGGCTACGCGACCTAGATTTCCTGCTTAAAATTAGAACATATTTTGTGACGTATTAAATGAGACACGATTTTCTTTTGATTTCAATTTGATCTGTTATACAGGTTTACTTGTAGCAAATATTGTTTTATCTTTGTCGGGAGTCTTTTTGAAAAAAAATGAAGGGATATTGTCATGATCTTGGCGTCAACGTTGTTGTCATCATCATTGTTGTTGGCATCCGCTGGTTTAAGTTTTATGTTTAGCTCAGCTTTTTCTCTGTTTCTGAACAAGCTTCTCTTGTTATGGTGACTAAACTTCATAAAGAAATTCATATTAAGTTATAGGACCAATGTATATAGCTAACATACCTAAATGTCCATACTTTAGGTTAACCTTAGGTTAAAGTTTTTTGTTTAAAATCTATTTTATTTTTCAGTAATACTACCGATTCTGTAAACTGATCACCATCATCTAAAAAACAGTTTACATCACTGACCTTGACCTATTTAATGGACTTGGGTAATACTTGCATTATCCTGTTAAAGTTTTATGTTTAACTAAATGTTTTCTGTTTCTGAACAAATTACTTTATAATTGTTATAGTGACTAAACTTTATAAACACATTTATTAATGGACTTTGATAAAGTTGAGTGTCTGCACCCGCTTGCGGTGCTCTTGTTATTTTCCAGTTCATCTGATGCGGCATCCCGAATATGAGGGAAGTGCTGCTGACAGAATCCAGCCTGGCACCACTGATGGTTGTGACGAGACGAGGACCTCAACATACATGAGAGATATTCCAAAGACATTCGTTTGTGAACAGTGTGCCAAGTGCTACAGGTATGTAATCTTACGAACCAATGACATCTAATTAATATCATCTAATGGTTGTTTGGTATTTAATCTTTACCATCAAATCTCATGTTTTCAAAAAGTATCTGGTACACATGTTTTAAAATGTTAAGTCCACATCATTGTGAAAATACCAGATGCACATGTGAAAATGTCAGAGCCACATGTGAAAAATACTGGGTATATGCATGTGAAAATGTCAGAGCCATATGTGAAAATACTGGGTATATGCATGTGAAAATGTCAGAGCCACATACGAAAATACTGGGTATATGCATGTGAAAATGTCAGAGCCACATGTAAAAATACTGGGTATATGCATGTGAAAATGTCAGAGCCATATGTGAAATTACTGGGTATATGCATGCGAATATGTCAGAGTCACATGTGAAAATACTTGGTATATGCATGTGAAAATTTCAGGTTCACAACAAAAAAAAAGGGGGTGGTATTCACCAAACTTTCCTAGTCCACATGTGTAAAAATATGTTCAGGCTCAGATGTGTTGAAAAATTGCAAAATAATCGAAGCAACTTTTAGTGTCGTTTTAAATGAAAACAAGAGCAATTTCCTTCAAATTATCTGAGTATACAGTAAACAAAGGTACATGTAATCATGTAAATGCTAAAATACAAAAAATGTGTATACGGCCAAAAAAAAAACTTTCTTGAGGGTTACCTGATCGACCCTAAAGATGAGTCCCTTCCCTAATAGGATGTACGAAAATCTGCAAAACGAATATTTGCTTATAATTGTTCATTATTATGACATTTTCTCCATGAAATAATAATTAGAGAAAAAAACATTAGAAAAAAAATTGATACCTACGTTAAATTTTTGCTTATAGATCTAATAAGTCAGAATTAAAAATATTCAATGTTTTAACATATTTACAGAAACAAGACAGATTTGAACAACCATCTCCGACTGCACTCGGTGCATGAGAAATACACATGCAAAATCTGTGACAAGGCCTTCTGTACCCAAACCTCGTTTGACCGTCACATGAGACTGCATACTCCGATACCGACAACTCCATACTACTGTCACCAGTGTCAGATGATGTTTAAACATAAGAACAGGTACACACTCCGGGTATCAAATGATATAATTATCAACTTTAAATTGTCCTATGTAAAGCTGGATAGGGTATAACCTTGTTGAAGTTTGGAAAAAGAAAATTGATACACAGGCCCCGATTTCACGAAACTACTTATAAAGTAAAAACTCATACTTTTTGTGATCACTGGGTGTTTGTTGTCAATCAGCTGTCTTTGCGTTAAATTTTGTTTCAAATGACTTCTTCTCTGAAATAGCTACAGAGATTTTCACCAAAATTAGTTGGAAGTACACTTATGTGAATCTTTTTTAGAATTTAAAAGTGAATGACATTTGCCTCTTGTTTTCCTCATGATGCTCGTTGCGTATGATTTACTTTACCATACTAGTTTTTAGTTACTAATTATTGATGAAGGAATACATCAAATCCATGTCATTTACAGACGCCTCCATAAATAAAATGAGTCCTTTAGTGAATACAACTGCCGCTCTTTCGCAAGAATCTGGCCTGGTTAGCTCAGTCGATAGTGCATTTACTATCAGTCATGAGTTGGAATCCTGGCCTGGGCACAGATTCTGAGATTATTGATATACAACATTGTGTCTCAATCATAAAAATGATGCTAAACATTCAAACAAACAAATCCTGCTCAAATGAGTCTGAATACATCTTGTTCATTTGCACGCAACATTTTCACTTCAGATACTTGTACTAAGCTTGGCTCAAATCCGCGACCACAGCAGTGAGAAATAACTGATAGTGAGACCATTTTGCACTTTTGTATGTAATGAGAACAATACAGAGAATGGTTTTGGTAACAATGATTGATATAATATTTAGTGACATTTTTATGCCATCAAGGGCAAACAGACGATCAGTTTACCTAACGACTGTTTCCTGGGATCCTGAAAGGTTAACCAGTACTCGTGCGTACCCATCTCCGCAAGTAACTGATAACTTTGCCACTTGAATCAGCATTGAGAGACGAATGATAATGAGACACAATGTCGTATATCAATCATCAAGGAGACTGTTGCCAGGCGGGGATTCAAACTCACAACCCCTGGATTGATAGTCAGACGCGTTACCGACTGAGCTAATCGGACCCAGCTGTTATGATAACAAAGGGCAGATAGAATTCAGTTTTCGGCATCTATTCATATCTATTTATGAATTGTATGGTAGGTACTTATAGCAATGAAATCGTGAAAATTCCCCTGCAATAAAAATGTACATTGTATGTAAATTTCTTTCACAGTTTGACGACACATATGAGAAAACATACAGGGCACTATCCTTTCTCGTGTGACACGTGTGGTAGAAAGTTCCGGGCATCAACGGCCCTTGTTCTTCATCACAGAACTCACACTGGGGATAAACCTTTTGTTTGTGGAATGTGTCATAAAGGATTTGCTGTGAAAGCCAACCTTAAAGTAAGTCTTAATTTGGGATAATTGCACGACAATTTATTAAGTATTTCAATAACAAAGAATGTAAAAATTAAACAAAGAATTTAAAAAGAAAACAAAGAATGTAAAAGGTTTACAAAGAATGTTAAAAGTAAACAAAAATTTTTAAAAGAAAATAAAGAATGTAAGAAATAAACAAAACATGTGAAAAGTAAACAAAGAATGTAAAAAGTAAACAAAGAATTTAAAAAGAAAATAAAGAATATAGAAATAAACAAAACAGGTAAAAAGTAAACAAAGAATGTAGAAAGTAAACAAAGAATTTAAAAAGAAAATAAAGAATGTAAAAAATAAACAAAACATGTAAAAAGTAAACAAAGAATGTAAAAAGTAAACAAAGAATTTGAAAAGAAAATAAAGAATGTAAGAAATAAACAAAACATGTAAAAAGTAAACAAAGAATGTAAAAAGAAAACAAAGAATTTAAAAAGAAATAGAGAATGTAAAAATTAAACAAAAAATCTAAAAGGTAAACAAAGAATGTAAACATATATAGGTTTAATGAGAGTATATCAAATGTATTCAATTCAATTGTACCGCAATCAAAAATCAAAAGCAAGCAGAAGTGTTATTTCCATAATAATCAGCTTGTTAGTAGACATCTCACATTAATAACCACGCTTGTCTTACTTTCAGGTTCACCTTAGAACCCATACTGGTGAGAAACCCTACAGCTGTTCCATATGTCATCTGACCTTTGCCCATGGCAACACACTTCAAGGTCACATGAGGTCACATGACAATGATTGTGAAACAGTAAAGATGAAACCAACCTACCAGTGTGACCTATGTGACTTGAAGTTTACCGAGGACAGCATATATCAGGATCACGTACAGATACATAAGGCACAGTCTACCACAGCATCTATAGATCAGCCAATCACAGACTGGAGTAAACCTGACAGGGAGAAAACATTTTCTAATGCTATCATTACTGAAGGATCAGGTGAAAGGGAGAAACTATTGTCATCATTTCATAATTTACGATATCCTAGTTTAAACACTTATTCTAATAATATCACAGATTCAAATCATGAAAAATCTTTGTTGTCAAATACTCAACAGAAGACTGGAGAGCTTCATCAACAGGGGCGGTCATTACATGTACAGAGGGAAGGGTCAGGGAGTAATATTCATGGCTTACAACTAATGAATAGTGTAACAGACTGGTACCACAATACATGATGATTAATGGTACAGTGGCAGCCATTACATGTACAGTGGGAAGGGCCAGGGAGTAATATTCATGGCTTACCAGTAACGAATAGTGTAACAAACTGGTACCACAATACATGAATAGTAGTTACAAAAAATCATTTATTTCGTCATATTGTACATGTATATATTTTTGTGTTGCTTTATTATGTCATTGATTTGTCCTATATATTATTGTATTGCTGTTTTTAGCTTGACTATTCATAGAATAGTTTGGCTCTTGGTGTTGTGTCACCATTGGTTTTTCAGATTAAAGTTTTTTATCCAGTAAGATATCTATGCAACCACTCATTGGATATGAATGAAACTGCATATGTGTGTTCAGCATCATCAACGGAACGCACAGAGACAAAGAGACAAAAATCATAACTCTGGGTTGCATTTCGGCAGAATTATGGCTGTTTTGCACTTAGAAAATGTTATTTAAGTTTTTGAGCAGGTACATGTTTCATCAACCTATCATTTGATATGAATGAAAATTCACATGTGTGTTCAACATCATCTAAAAAACTCATAGAGCCAAGAATCATAACTCTTCATTGCCCTTTGACATAATTATTGCCCTTTAAAACTTATAATTTTTTAGAGTTTATAGCAGGTTAAAGTTGGTAGTACAACGCCTTGAGCTTAGATGTTTTACAAATAGGGTTAGTTTGTGGTCCGCTCTCAAATTTGTTCAAAACCATGACCCTGGGGACAAAATTGGGCCACCCTTAGGGGTTAAAATTTTACATATTGTTATAGAGAGAAAACTTAATAATTATTTTAAGTTGATGTCCTGGAGCTCAGATATAATTGTTTACTTTTTTTTTAAATTTTTTTTCATTTTCTTGAAAGGATTTCCCGCTGTAATAAACTATATGTGCTGGTACAAGGTTATTTCAACTGTAGATCCATTTCCATGTACCAATATATTGTCCTATGATATGAAGTGCATAATTATATTGTATATGTAAAACATTGAAACAACAAAGAATATAGAAGGATATCCAGCATTGATAAACTGTATGTGTTGGTACAAGACTATAGATCCATTTACAAGAGCTAGTATATTACCATAGGATTTGAAGGTAGTGCATATATCGCATATGTGAAACATTGATAAACTGTATGTATTGGTACAAGACTATAGATCCATTTACAAGAGCTGGTATATTACCATATGATTTGAAGGTAATGCATATATCGCATATGTGAAACATTGATAAACTCTATGTGTTGGTACAAGACTATAGATCCATTTACAAGAGCTGGTATATTACCATAGGATTTGAAGGTTATGCATATATCGCATATGTGAAACATTGATAAACTCTATGTGTTGGTACAAGACTATAGATCCATTTACAAGAGCTGGTATATTACCATATGATTCGAAGGTAGTGCATATATCGCATATGTGAAACATTGATAAACTGTATGTGTTGGTACAAGACTATAGATCCATTTACAAGAGCTGGTATATTACCATATGATTTGAAGGTAGTGCATATATCGCATATGTGAAACATTGATAAACTGTATGTGTTGGTACAAGGCTATAGATCCATTTACAAGAGCTGGTATATTACCATATTATTTGAAGGTAGTGCATATATCGCATATGTGAAACATTGATAAACTGTATGTGTTGGTACAAGATTATAGATCCATTTACAAGAGCTGGTATATTACCATATGATTTGAAGGTAGTGCTTATATCGCATATGTGAAACATTGATAAACTCTATGTATTGGTACAAGACTATAGATCCATTTACAAGAGCTGGTAAATTACCATATGATTTGAAGGTAGTGCATATATCGCATATGTGAAACATTGATAAACTGTATGTGTTGGTACAAGACTATAGATCCATTTACAAGAGCTGGTATATTACCATATGATTTGAAGGTAGTGCATATATCGCATATGTGAAACATTGATAAACTCTATGTGTTGGTACAAGACTATAGATCCATTTACAAGAGCTGGTATATTACCATATGATTTGAAGGTAGTGCATTTATCGCATATGTGAAACATTGATAAACTCTATGTGTTGGTACAAGACTATAGATCCATTTACCAGAGCTGGTTTATTACCATATGATTTGAAGGTAGTGCATATATCGCATATGTGAAACATTGATTAACTGTATGTGTTGGTACAAGACTATAGATCCATTTACAAGAGCTGGTATATTACCATATGATTTGAAGGTAGTGCATATATCGCATATGTGAAACATTGATAAACTCTATGTGTTGGTACAAGACTATAGATCCATTTACAAGAGCTGGTATATTACCATATGATTTGAAGGTAGTGCATTTATCGCATATGTGAAACATTGATAAACTCTATGTGTTGGTACAAGACTATAGATCCATTTACCAGAGCTGGTTTATTACCATATGATTTGAAGGTAGTGCTTATATCGCATATGTGAAACATTGATAAACTCTATGTGTTGGTACAAGACTATAGATCCATTTACAAGAGCTGGTTTATTACCATATGATTTGAAGGTAGTGCATATATCCCATATGTGAAACATTGATAAACTCTATGTGTTGGTACAAGACTATAGATCCATTTACCAGAGCTGGTTTATTACCATATGATTTGAAGGTAGTGCTTATATCGCATATGTGAAACATTGATAAACTCTATGTGTTGGTACAAGACTATAGATCCATTTACAAGAGCTGGTTTATTACCATATGATTTGAAGGTAGTGCATATATCGCATATGTGAAACATTGATAAACTCTATGTGTTGGTACAAGACTATAGATCCATTTACAAGAGCTGGTATATTACCATATGATTTGAAGGTAGTGCATTTATCGCATATGTGAAACATTGATAAACTCTATGTGTTGGTACAAGACTATAGATCCATTTACCAGAGCTGGTTTATTACCATATGATTTGAAGGTAGTGCTTATATCGCATATGTGAAACATTGATAAACTGTATGTGTTGGTACAAGACTATAGATCCATTTACCAGAGCTGGTTTATTACCATATGATTTGAAGGTAGTGCATATATCACATATGTGAAACATTGATAAACTGTATGTGTTGGTACAAGACTATAGATCCATTTACAAGAGCTGGTTTATTACCATATGATTTGAAGGTAGTGCATATATCGCATATGTGAAACATTGATAAACTGTATGTGTTGGTACAAGACTATAGATCCATTTACCAGAGCTGGTTTATTACCATATGATTTGAAGGTAGTGCTTATATCGCATATGTGAAACATTGATAAACTCTATGTGTTGGTACAAGACTATAGATCCATTTACAAGAGCTGGTTTATTACCATATGATTTGAAGGTAGTGCATATATCACATATGTGAAACATTGATAAACTGTATGTGTTGGTACAAGACTATAGATCCATTTACAAGAGCTGGTATATTACCATATGATTTGAAGGTAGTGCATATATCACATATGTGAAACATTGATAAACTGTATGTGTTGGTACAAGACTATAGATCCATTTACCAGAGCTGGTTTATTACCATATGATTTGAAGGTAGTGCTTATATCGCATATGTGAAACATTGATAAACTGTATGTGTTGGTACAAGACTATAGATCCATTTACAAGAGCTGATTTATTACCATATGATTTGAAGGTAGTGCATATATCACATATGTGAAACATTGATAAACTGTATGTGTTGGTACAAGACTATAGATCCATTTACAAGAGCTGGTATATTACCATATGATTTGAAGGTAGTGCATATATCACATATGTGAAACATTGATGAACTACTGTTGAAACAGAGTTTATACTATAAATATGTAAGTTATAACCCCAAATTCAAATTCTTGCTGGAATTATTTTTGTAATGTTTTATCAGTATTTCTTAATATGCTTGACCAACTTATATTATTATAGTAATGCAATTGTAGTATTTAGGGTTATTATACATACATATAGTGTTTATTAAGTTACCATACCTGTTGGATTATTTGTCAGCAATGGTTAATTAATTTATAAAGCAATTATAAAATTTGACAACAAATGTAATTAAATGCTTAATTAAATAATATTAAGGCAATATAAGCCATCCATTCACTTTGTTGTTTTCAAAGAAAACTGTTGTTTATGAAAATAAATGTTGTTGTTGAATTGTTTTGCTAATTTATATTTAACAGACAAGCAATAATTATAGCTTAATTTTACCACTACTAAGTTTTTGTATTTATTGTCTTCCATTTGGTACTTATTTCCTGAAACAGCTGTTGGTATAGAACAGCATTGAAATAGTCAAGCGTGCTGTCCCTCCGACAGCTCTTGTTATACTTCTAAAATGCACATTATTATATATTTACAAAATACTTGAATTATATGGATAGCCCTGCAACTACCAAAAGATGTATACGATTGTTATTATACCCCCGACAAACGAAGTTTGAGGGGGTATATTGGAGTCACCCTGTGGTCGGTCTGTCGGTCGGTCTGTCCGTTGCAATTTTCCTTGTCCGGAGCATCACTTGAAAAGTACTGGATGGAATTTCATCAAACGTCATACAATGGTAGAATATAATGAGAGGAAGTGCAGTGTACAAGAAACATAACTCTATTCTTGCTATTTACAGAGTTATTGCCCTTTGAAATTTTTTCTTGTCCGGAGCATAACTTGAAAAGTACCGGATGGAATTTCATCAAGCTTCATACAATGGTAGACTATAATGAGAGGAAGTGCAGTGTACAAGAAACATAGCTCTATTCTTGCTAATTACAGAGTTATTGCCCTTTGATATATTTCCCTTGTCCGGAGCATTACTTTTAAAGTACTGGATGGAATTTCATCAAACTTCATACAATGGTAGAATATAATGACAGGAAGTGCAGTGTACAGGAAACATAACACTATTCTTGCTAATTACAGAGTTATTGCCCTTTGATATATTTCCTTTGTCTGGAGCATTACTTTTAAAGTACTGGATGGAATTTCATCAAACTTCATACAATGGTAGAATATAATGAGAGGAAGTGCAGTGTACAAGAAACATAACTCTATTCTTGCTAATTACAGAGTTATTACCCTTTGTTATATTTCCCTTGTCTGGAGCATTACTTTTAAAGTACTGGATGGAATTTCATACTTCATATTTCATAATGGTAAACCATTTTCTGTCATGGCGGCGTTCGGGGGTATTCATCACCTTCAGTGATAGCTCTAGTTTTATATTTTCACCCCATGAATGGTGAATGGTTTGAGAATTGGCACAAGTGATGGCAGCTAAAACCAGATTTTGAGGGGAAAATGGCATCTAACTTCACACGAATGTTTGGGGAAAATTGCATCTAACTTTACACAATTGTTTAAGGCATCTGTCTATTGTCTTAACATCAGTTTGGTTTGTGTATCCAATGTGAAGATCCCACTTGAAGTTTAAAAGTTAATTTAGTCAAGGAATTATAAAGAGAAGGAAATGCAACTGATTGACAGTTTGTGAACGATCGCGCATTCACGCAACATCTCGCATTATCTTGTTTTCAATTATATTTACTTCCATTCACCTCAGGAACACAAATCAAAATTCTTACAATGAAATTCTCATCAAAACATACCATTCCCAACAATTTGTGTTTAAAATTATTAAAGTAAATCTGATTACAAAATTTGAATGCTGCAGCTAAAATAATGACATATTATGAGAAATTTTCCTTCAAACCTCAATATCTTTAATTCAAGATCATTTTGCATGATCGAAACATGTTCAAACATCTAAGATTACATACAATTACAGTTTATGTTAAAAAATCAGTTGCCTGTGAGTTATGAATGATTAATTGGCCAAATAATGAATCCTTCATGTGCTGTTTTATCAACATTTAGCAAGGAGATGCAAGTTTCCTATCCTTCTATACAAATCCTTGACTTAGTGCAATAAGAATCAGGTGCATGTTAAAGATGAAAATTAAGACATCATGTAGACAACGAAAGACGTAATAGTAAGCATAACCAATATATAAACAGTATCCTAACATGATACTGTTGTGCATGTTAGTAGCAATGGCATTGACCACGCGCTTGTTTTTCATTGTGCATTTTCCGATATAAGACCCCCACATTTTTTATTGAGTAGCCAGACTGTCTCTTTGGGATGGTAGAGAGTTGTATGCTGAAAATATAGCTCATTTCATATGCACACATTAACTACTTCCTAGATTTACTGGACTGTACTCAGGAGCGGATCAAGGATTTCAGTTTAGGCCATTATAAATTAATGGCTAGATTATCATCCAAATTTTTCTAAAAAACAGAGGGCAAGGCAGAAGGATTTTATTTTTTATTTTTTATTTTTAAAATTTTTGATTTTTTTTTTTATAAAAATAAAAAGGGTTGGTGGGGCTTGAAAAATAGAGTATGGGCGGGGATTATAATCTAGCAGTTAAATACTATATTAATGTATGCTAAATATTTCATTTTTAAAAATAAATATGCAAAAACAATTCTCATGTTTATCAAATTTTATCAAATATTTAAAACATATTGAAAATATAGAAAGAATGATAGCAACGACAAAAGATAAACTTGAACAACATAACGGCAAATGGGAAAAATTACAACTGTATTAATGACGTCATCAAACTGATTTCAGAGTGTCAAGTATTCCTCTTCTTTATTCTAACCTCCACCTTCTTTTTTCTCTCTTACCTACTCTCCTTTATCTACTGTCTACATTCACCAACTTATTTATCAATTAATGCATAAAGGCATATAATATTTATAAAGACCATTTGTTAAAATGCTTCACTATAAAAACACTTACAATATTTATTGTTAACATATATAAACATAGCCTGACTATACTTAGTTTAAACTTTCTTATTTTACTTCAATTGTGAAACAAGCTCTTACAACTTAGGCAAATCATGCTAGAATAGACTTGTATATAAGTTATATATTTCAACATGATAGTATAATATCCATGCTAATCCTTCTTATTGTGTTATGTACAATGTGTTGCTATTTACTTGTATATATATGTGATTATGTATAATGAGAAATAAAATATTTAAAGACAAAAAAATCTAGCAATTAATTTATTATGACCTTAGAGTGCGCAACATAAAATCTGAACGGACACACATGTGTTTCTGTAGACAGAGAGGATTTTAATAAAATATGGGAGTTTACGGGGTGGTGGCTCTTGCGCCGGGATTTTAAAGATTAGGTCCGCCATTGCTACTTCTCCGACTGTGAACTATTTTATGGTTTGATGCCGGGTATAATTGCACGAGGCAGAAATTACTTGTGCACATTACATAATTTCAATTAAATGCTGAATATGTGAATGGCACCGATTATCGAAAGCTGACCGAATGAATTGGTTATTTAACTTCAATATATCAATATTGTTTTGCAATATACATGGTCTTTGCTTATTCAATCGATATTTACGTAACCGAAGTGTTTATATAACCACGCATGCGCATTTTCACTTCCGCATTTAAAAGCAATATGGCATCCTTGCTGAAGTTGTCTACGAAAGTCGCACAAAAATCTCTTTTAAAGACTATTGTAAGTACGCCTGTATCATTTTCTTTCTTCTCAAACATTTATTTTATATGTTCTGTGACTAACAATGCTTTTTCATGCAACATCATTGCTGCATTTGTTCAGCATGTTATAAAACTTATTAAATTGTCATGTTTTTTTTTTTAACAAGGTGAAGGTCGTAACTTTCACAATAAGGAAAATGCACGTTAATTTACCATGACGAATAAATTCATGAGTTTGGACATTTGCGATCAATTTTGCATTAATTTATACCATGTCTTATACATAGAAAGCATCCCATCTTTTAAATAATGTCAACATTTAAATATGCACTTGAGAATTTGTCCTTGAACATGTGAAGCTGTGAAGTCGTAGGGTCAAGGCAGCATTATATTATGACATTCAATTCACCGGTGACTTAATTAATCAGTTAATTCTGAAAGAACCACAAACTTCTTTTATTCAATTAGGTCACATTTAAATATTCACCAGACCAGTCCAGTTAGAGGTGTTTGTGAGTGAATGTGTGTCGTGATACTAAGATAAGTAGTAAATTAATTTCACTAACAACAGTTTAATAATGAAGTAATGACAGTGATTTCAAATATGAACTGGGATTAGGTTATTACATACCCACACTCAAAGATTAATATGGGACGCCAACCACACTTCCCTGGGATTCTTGAAGGTTAACAAGTTAGTGCATGAGAACACCAACCTCAGCTAGTAAGTGATAAATTCTATTTGAATCAGCGGGAAGAGAGAAATGAATAACAATTAGAAGTGTTATTTGTATATCAATCATCACAGAAAACTGACAGGGATTCAAACTCACAAAACCTAGATTTATAGTCACATGGACTACCAGCTGAGCCAACCAGTTATTATTTATATTGAATTGTCCAGTCTAACTTGTCCTTGCAGTCACCTGTGTGAAGCGGTCACTTCAAAATCCCCCTGTGTAAATTGCCTATATAAGATATATGTATTGAATTGTCACTTCTTTAACGCGGCAAGCGGGCAGTCTATTTCATCCCAAACAATGTCCATAAGTGGCCAGGTGTAAGCGGTCAGATGTAGCCGCTACCTTTACCACTTAATGGTCACACCTCTGGGCTGGCCGTTATTCCAATCATATTGTATAATCCTGTGATCAGTTAATGCTTCTGTTACAAAAACACCACTTTACCCACAGCAAGCGTACTTAAATATGGTCTAATAAGCGAATAGAATAGCGAGATCAAAAAGATAATTGCAATTAGTTTATT
Organism: Panopea generosa; assembly: GCA_029582155.1. Classification (NCBI taxonomy): domain Eukaryota; kingdom Metazoa; phylum Mollusca; class Bivalvia; order Adapedonta; family Hiatellidae; genus Panopea; species Panopea generosa. Next base: position 44,894,208 of record CM055904.1, on the reverse strand, counting down.
TAAATTTTAATTAAATTAAAATTTTATTAGCTATGAAAATGGGTGCAAATGCAGTGGAAAAACAATATTCTTCATATCATAGTGTGATTGGCTCCAAGCATATCGTACACAATATCTGCTGTCAAAAGAAAGTGTTTTACTTTGGATGAACATGTAAGAGTGGGATTTTCGGAAAAAGTGTCGATAAAACACAGAATCAGAATGTGACCAACTGTAACCTTAAGATAACGGAAGAATACAAGCTACAACTTTTTACTGGATTGTACAGCGCCTGCTAAATGAAAAATTCATATTAAACTGGATTTATTTTATGCTTAATTGAAACATAATGATTTTTTTAATTAAATAACATCAGTATTTTTTTTCACCATTTTGGGAAGATGACCCATACCCTTGGAATTGGGAATTTTAGCGGCATTTTCATTAACATTGGGAAATTTTTTTGCATTAAATATATTTATATATTTATAAAAAGTGTACACTTGCTTATCAGGCCATTTAATGAAATAATCAATGTCATACTAAATTCAGAATTGGGAAAACTTTCTTTATTTTATCAAGGAAGTATGGCAAGTTTCAATTTACATTTTTGAAGCTTTCAGTTGGGAATTTTTACCATTCAATTGGGAAAAAAAGATACTATTTGCCATTGGGAATATGACCCAATAACGGCTATAAAAATGGCCGAAAAAAACCACTGAACATAGATTAGTTATTTATTTATATGTTCTTTAATTAAAAATACTATCAGTTAAAATGTTTTCTTTCTGTTGTACATAATTCCCCCAATGAACATCATGAATTCAGCTTACTTGGAAAAAATATGGACCCTCTTTTCAGCAGCCACCTGTGCTAAGCAGCCAGTTTGGCCATTTTCTTTGGGTGGCTGCTTAATACAGGTTAGACTGTACATTAAAATAGTTTCAATTAATCTGAATAAAAAAAGTTAAAATTATCATGGACTTGGATATGGTACTTGCATCTCCTGACTAAATGTTGATGAAACAGCACATGAAGGATTCATAATTTGCAAATTAATCATTCATAATTGACAGGCAGCTTGTTTCTTGTACATAAACTGTAAGTTGTATGTAATCTTAGGTGTTTAAACATGTATCAGTCATGCAAAATGCTCTTGAATTAAAGAAATTGAGGTTTGAAGGAAAATTTATCGTAATTTGTCGTTATTTTAGCTACAGTATACAACTTTTGTAATCACAAGTACTTCAAAATTTTAAACACAAATTTCTGGAAATGGTATTTATTTGATGACAATTTCATTCTGCAGTATAAAAATTTTGATTTGAGTTCCTGAGATGAATGGAAGTTAAGATAATTAAAAACAAGGTTTTCCGTGATTATGCGCATTTCACAATCTCAGTCAGTTGCCTTACCTTCTCTGTATAATTCCTTGATATCATTAATAATTTTATTTTACTGAAATATCTCTCTCAGTGTATGTCTACCTCTATTGTTTATACCTCAGTGTTAACATATATTTATATTTTTAGGTGCAGCCATCTGGTGTCTGTAGTAGAAACTTCCACTTCAAGATCTTTGGCCAGAGTAATACAGATAAACAGTCAAAGACTGGTGAACAGGTAAGTGCATTAAATGTTTGGACCAAATTAAAACTTTTGATTGGTGTGTCTGATCATGGTTTTCAAAATTGAAAAGGTGGGTAAGAAATTTTTTAAGTATAAAAATGTGTTACTTTATACAGTTTAAGTGTCATACATGCAGTTGTAATATAAGATACTCCTATTTCCAAAATCCTGAAAAAATTGAGAAGGCATTTTTTTTATATGGGCAAGTAAGGAGACAGCAAGTAAACAGCTTTTCAAAATTTTGCTCCTGGTTCCATGGTCACTCAAGAGTTGCACAGAAGACAATTTGAGTCAGACGAACAGGTAAAGGCACTTTGATACTATTGCTATATTAACAAAAGCTTCAGTAAGAAGTGAGATCTAGAAGAAGAATGTTTAAGATCTAAAAGTTTTGTGTATCTTCAATGTCTTAGCCTCGTGGATGTATGTGATACGTCTCAGCATGACATGAAATTATAGTCGCTCAGATAGTTCTAAAAAAAGTAATGTGCATTATTCTTTGCAGACTGGTTTTCTGTATTTTCATTGTGATTATGAACATGAATTGATAACCATTATCCCTATTGGTTATATTGTAGGTCACCTCTGCCAAAAACTCAAGTGATCTATTGTGATTGCTTTTTGTCTGTCTGTCTGTCAACAATTTTAGTAAACAACTTTTTGTTTAATAAGACTTTATGGTAAATATTAGTATTAATTTCAATGTGTATGTGGGACATCTGCTATTCCAGACTTATAAGAATGCAGTTGGTAATTGATTTACAAGCATACAAATGTCATTGACACAACTGTGGTTCTGGACAAGTTCTAATTCAACTACTTGGGGTAAATATAATTAAGATTTCAGGTTCGTTGATTGTTTATATGTGTAATGTTTGTTATTGCAGCTGACACGTGATTACCCTGTAATTGACCATACTTACGATGCTGTAGTTGTTGGTGCTGGGGGTGCTGGTCTCCGAGCAGCGTTCGGTCTTGCTAACGAGGGTTTCAAGACAGCATGTATTACAAAATTGTTCCCCACGAGATCACACACTGTTGCTGCCCAGGTAAACAATGCTTCAGTTGTAACATTGTTGATGTATGAACTCTTAAGTTTTCTGCTCCATTCAACAATTTATTTTCAAACAATATGAAGCCAGATCAGCTTGCAGTTTATTTCGATTATTAGGCACAATTACAATAGATATTCACACTCAAGTTTTTTTACAGTTAGTCTTCTAAACTTAAATTAAAATACATCAGTTCAAGTTCAAGTTCAAAACAAAGTACAAAGCATAAAGTGTCTTGCTTAAGGACACCACACACATAGCCGTGGCGGGGGATCAAACCAACAACCTACCCATCTTGGGTCCTGGCAAAATTCCACCGCTATTCAACCTTACCCCACCTTCATCCAACGTTACCTCCACCGCCTCCTCCAGAAACGTTTGGACATGGTGTTTATGTTAACCTTTACTCCATAGATACATGTTTTCCCCGCACCAATCACAGAAGGCCTTTGAAAACAATGCAGGAAGAGTTCAGATTGCTCGTAACGAGCAATCTGAACACTTCCTGCACTGTTTTCCACTCTGTCAGTTAATATAAACATAATTCACCTAATAATTCAAAAGCCTTCTATATAAGAGATGTTCAAAGGCGTCTTTATTAGAGGTGTCCAAAGGCGTCTATATTAGAGGTGTCCAAAGGCATCTATATTAGAGATGTTCAAAGGCGTCTATATTAGAGATGTCCAAAGGTGTCTATATTAGAGGTGTCCAAAGGCGTCTATATTAGAGTCGCACAAAGGCGCCTATATGAAGTTACAAATTAGGAAAAATGAAGAAGATCAAAGTCTTGAGACCATTTTGGGTTAACATATATGGAAAAAACAACAGTTGTAATTGTGATGATAAATTGATCGTCAGAAATGTCCCAGGGCTGGTAAATTCCACTTGTCTGCTGGCCATGATGAGTAAACATTTTGTCAGGATGAATAACATAAAATAATCTGACCAGAATATTTCTTTGGTTTTATATAAAATTCAGAAAAAGAGGACCAGTAAGTTTGATAATCAATTTTAAGCCCTGTGTCTGGTTGATCAATTAAAAGTTTAGCTCAGTTGCCCAACGCTACTCTGTAGGGAGAACCTAACATGGTCCCTATACATATTTCATTTACAGTTTCTGCATTGATTGTCTAGGGTAGAGCATCTGCCTCGCATGCGGAAGATATTTGGTTCTGTCCCTAGCCAGGTCATACCAAAGTCTCGGTAAATGATACTGAAAGCTTCTTTGCTTGGCTTACCTTATAGAGAAATGTTTCGGGCTAATGTTTCACCAACATATACTTGAATTCTTAAAAACTTAAATCTAAGAAAAGCAGCCAGGTGATCATGATTTGAGACTGGTTCCAGTAAAACCGCATATTGTTTCATTGATATTGATTGTATAATATATAAATAACCAGTCAAAACATAGTTAAGTTTTTAAGTATTTAAGTAAAATGTTGGTGAAACAGAAGCCTGTTTAATGCGGTGTGAGTATAATGTGACTGGGTGGGTTGTCATAACATGCATCTGCTACATGGTACTCCAGTGTGGTAGTACTTAAAATACTGTCACTTGTACACACTGTTGCAATGTAACTGAATAATGTGTGAAAGTCACGCTAAACACCATACAACAACATATTTCATTTCTTTATTTTCTATAGGGTGGTATCAATGCTGCGCTGGGTCATATGGAAGAAGATGACTGGCGATACCATTTCTACGATACAGTTAAGGGCTCTGATTGGCTCGGAGATCAAGATGCAATCCATTATATGTGTGAGGAAGCACCAAAAGCCGTCATTGAGGTAAGTCTTTGAGAGGGGACCTAGGCTTAAATTCACCAAGTCCAAAATATGAAACTTTAATTTTGTGATATGCATTGTACAGTGTGACAAGAAATGAACACCCATTTTCTTGCTTAAAAAAGTCAATTCATGTTACAAAATCAGAAAATATGAAAAAAAAAATAGTTTTAACTTTAAAACTATTTTGCTATTGAAAAAATTCTGGGCTCAACACTGATGATTTTATGTCTTGTTTCACAAATTTCAGTGTAAGGCCATCCTTAAAGAAATGTTTGTTTGCTGTGCTCTGACCCAGTATTTTTCATGTGGGTAAGTTGGTAAAGAAAACATATTTTTGCCAAATTTTGTATTGTCGTTTTAAAGAAAAATAGAAATCATGAAAATAAAATACAGTGCTTTGAATTCAGTATAATGTTTAGGTAGCTGCAATTTTGAGTGAGTAGGTAGGAGCACAGCAAACAATGTTTTTTTAAGAGCAGTCCAACAGGGCTTTACATTAACATTTGCCTGACTGTCAAGGACAACTGAATCATGGGTAAGGACAAGTAATATATAAAGCTGCTAGCTTGACTGGACAAGTGAAAATTCAGAAATAATACATGGCATTGCTTTTTTTTTTCCATATCCCCTGTCTTTTAACTTTAATAAAAGTTTATTAAGTTATTCTTAATTTTATATCCATAGGACTACTACCATATTTCTAGAATAAAGTTAGGACAAGTTGTTTTTGGTCAGGACAAGTAGACTTTGGAAATACTTGTCCAATCGGACAAGTGAAATAAAAAGAATTATGTACGGTAATGGCCTGCCAGAGTGATGAAATTTCAAGAACAAGGATATGAGGGTTTAACATAACACTGTTTTATCATTGAACCTTTAATTTGCTGTGTAAGTTTATATGTAATTAACTCTCCTGACTAACAGACATGTAGTTATATATCAAATGAAAGTAGTTATTACTTAGTCCTAAGGTCCAAGCTTATACAACTCTAGATTTTATGCTCAGCTCAAACATTACAACAAAATAAATTTAAATACCTGTTACTGCATACCTTTAATCGGGGTTAAAACTTCCAAATCTGAGTTTGAGTCAAGTGTTTGACCGTGATTTGTGTTTTATATGAATCATGGACATTTTGTTTCAAGAATGATTTTGAATTGAGCATGAAAAAGGTTGTATAACCCTACAGCCAGATTTCTATTCTTCCTGACAGTGTGACAGATAGTCTTAAAAATGTATTAAAATTGGAAAATATATCTAATACTGATAGATAACAGAGATTTTTTTTCTATATCATAAAATGCAGATGAACATATGCAAATCAGTGATTAATAAATTCAGGAAAGTCTGTGTCCAGTACAGTTGGGGTTGGCAAACTATGTCAATCCAGGGATTGTGAATCCAAATCACTGCCAAGCCACAGTTTCTGTGATGATTGATATTGAACACTTGGCATGACTTTCATTTGTCTCTCACCACTGATTCAAGCGGGAAAGTTATCAGTTACTTGCGTCGAATTGTGTCCTCGAGTAATGGTTAATTTTCCAGGATCCCAGGAAAGAGTGGTTGGGTTAATTGATTTTCTGTTAGCTCTTGATCGCTTAAACGTAATCACTTAAATAATCAGTCAATCACATATTCAGTAGGACCGCGGCGTGGTCTAGTGGTAGAGCGTCCACCTCGCATGCGGAAGGTCGTGGGTTCAATCCCCGGCGGGTCATACCAAAGACTTTAAAAATGGTACTAGAAGCTTCCTCTTTTGGCGCTCAGCATTTAGAGGACAGTTCTAGGTCTGGTCAGCCCGGTGTCAGTATAATGTGACAGGGTGGGGTATCATACCACGTGTCTGCGGCATGATACTCCAGTGTGACAGCGCTTGTAATATTGTCTCAAGTAGACACCGTCGCGATATGACTGAAAAATTGTTGAAAGCGACGCTAAACACCATACAACAACAACAACATATTCAGTACATTGTTATTGTAAGGATCAGTTTTGGCCACCAGATCCTGGTGTTATGTCTACCGTGACTTTCTCATTTTCCATGTGAATTTCCTTGCTTGTGCCAGCTTATTTCCACTGCATGTATTATTTTCACTAAGCATGAACCATCTGAAGATATTTCTCTTAAGTACGCAACGTAATTAAAAATTATATTACGCTTTAAATCCTTGCCAGTTGGTCGCATTTTGATACTGGACCCAACCCTCAATCTCGATATCGAGAGGTAAAAAGTCATTTTAAAATACTGCTAGAACCTTTTGCCACCCAGCTGTGAAGAATCCTTTAATGTTAGTAAGTATACAATCGCAATAAGCCAAACAAGCTCTTACGTTAATGTTCATGTTGAAAAGAATTCAAAACAAATTGGTTGAAAAAAACTTAGTTCCAAAAGTGATTTATTGTGAACTGAACTTTAGTTATTATATCACTGTGGTTGTTGTGAAAATAAAAACTGCCTTGTGTTAGAACAATCTCTTTGAAAATTAAGGCACTGGAATTTAAATGATAGGATGTTTTAAAAGAACACCTTGTCCGTAAACTTTCATTTTTCTTTGCATTAGAATATCGTTGGTAATTTCATTTTTGCAGCATACCATAATCCTGTCTATTCTGGTCGCAGTTTCTGACACTTAACATCTCAACTGAGATTTTCCTCAACTCTTTCTTTGAAATGTCATGTCTTTATTTATAGGATCATTTTGCATTTCTGTTTTGTTGTTTAATGTGTAATGAGTCAAAGTTATCATTTATAGAAATTGAAATTTTTGAGTTGAGGAAAATCTCAAGTTGAGATGTTTATTGAAACCAGCCCATGAAGTGGTCGGGTACCCTGACCCGCTTTATGAGTAGTAGTCTGAATCACTGCGATGCTTGCTTGTCAACAAACAAACATCTTGACACTCTTGGTGCTCAACCTATAGGTTTTACCTATTTCATATTATAATAGTTAATGTTGTATGTTTCTAGCCTCTATTTTTTTTCCAATTTTAAGAGTTGCATGGTTAATATTTTGAATGTATCTTGTCTACATAATCAGACATCCTTCCCTACCTTTCACAGCTTGAGAACTACGGCATGCCATTTAGTCGCTTGGAGAATGGCAAGATATACCAGCGGGCATTCGGAGGTCAAAGTTTGAAGTATGGAAAAGGAGGTCAGGCCCACAGGTGTTGTGCGGTGGCTGACCGTACTGGTCATTCATTGCTGCATACACTGTATGGCAGGGTAGGTAGAACATTCTTGGTATTGTAAATAGATAGAAACTTTCACTGCATTTTACAGTTAGAAAACTTTGGTATGGCATTTAGTCGATTAGAAAATGGCAAAATATACCAGCGAGCTGTGGGTGGGCATACTCTAAAATATGGCAAGGGTGGTCCAGCTCACAGGTGTTGTGCAGTGGCTGACCGTACCGGACTTTCAATGTTACAAACCTTGTATGGAAGGGTAGGTGGTCAGTTAAATCTTAGTTATTTATACAGGTATATTTGACTTAAATGCTTGGCAGTATGTTTTTATATAAAAGAAAATGTGACAAAGATTTAGTTTTATTATGAATATACATCTATATTTTTTATCACATTTTAATTGAATCATAAAAGTAAATAAATGTGTGCACTTTCTTTTTACTTATCATCTTTATTATCTGTGATTTCTAAATTATTTTTACCTGTGACTCCTAAATTATTTTTATGCATTACAAATAGTTGAAATAAATGTAAAAGATGTTATTACAAATATGTTCTGGTGTTTCAGATGAATAGTTAAAATATTCTATAAGATCATTTCACTTATTTTAAACTCACAAATATATCTTTATTTGTTTTGTTTATAATGTTTTTGCTGTTAATTCCAGTCTCTCAAGTATGATACACATTATTTTATTGAGTACTTTGCCTTGGACCTTATCATGGAAGATGGAGAGTGCCGTGGTGTTACTGCCCTTTGTCTTGAAGACGGAACTATCCACAGATTTAAGTCAAAGAATACAGTCATAGCTACAGGGTAAGTTATTGGTAGTCGGTCTCAGTTAGCTCTGTCGGTAGCATGCCGGGCTATCAATCCAAAGATCATAAATTTGTATTCTGGCCACAGTCACAGTGTTGATCAATATACCACATTGACCGCGGCGTGGTCTAGTGGTAGAGCGTCCGCCTCGCATGCAGAAGGTTGTGGGTTCAATCCCGGGTCATACCAAAGACTTTAAAAATGGTACTAGAAGCTTCCTAGCTTGACGCTACGCATTTAGAGGAGAGTTCTAGGTCTGGTCGGCCCGGAGTCAGTATTATGTGACTGGGTGGGTTATCATACCATGTGTCTCAGGCATGATACTCCAGTGTGACAGGGCTTAAACTACTGTCTCAAGTAGATATCGTTGCTATATGACTGAAAAATTGTTGAAAGCGACGCTTAACACCATACAACTACAACAACTGCATAATTATCATTGCCATTCGTCTCTCACTTCATATTCAAAATGTGCTCAAGTATTGGTTAGCCTTCCAGGTTCCAAGGAAATAGTGGTTAGGTTATATGATATTCTGGTAGCTTTCAATGGCTTAAAATGATGCTGAATGTTCAAAAAGAGTTATTGGTGCTTGTTGTCGGCAGTATTAACACGGGTTTATGAAGAACAATGGATGCTACCTGAACTAGGTAACATCCCTTTCATACTGTCAAACATAATTATATTCTGGACAAGCAAAAATAACCAAAATACATGTACGATACAAAGAAAGGAAGATTATTTTGTCATTATTCAAGAGTTATGGCACACACCCTTTATCCATGTTCCAAGTCTAATTGGATTCTCTTAGGCGCTGTTTCGAGATCACTTACCTCTCACTGCTGAGGTTGTAGGTTCAAGTCTTAATTGTTCAAAAATCTTTATATGAGACAGTTAATTGAAATGAAATAGTTCAACTTATACATTCCTCATCCAGTATAACTCAATATGCCACATATTACCTGAAATATGTTGAAAATGGTGTTAAACTCCATAGCGTCATTAAAAAATATGTATATCCACAAGGCGGCAACATGATAGGTTAACTTTATTTGTTGTACATGGGGTTTCATAAATAGTAATTGTGGCTTTTGTTTATTGGTTTAATAATAGTTATAATTATTTTCATTGCAATTAATATCTTACAGGTAATCATGACAGTTTCGATATAATCAAATGAGTTACAGAAATATCAGAATTTATTATAAATATAAATCATTAATTATAAATAATCTGTATCAACAGTTAGATATTTAAGGTTTTAAGCATACATAGATATATATTACAGAGGCTCCGGCAGGTCTTACTTCTCATGTACATCGGCCCATACCTGCACAGGTGATGGAACAGCCATGATGGCACGTGCAGGGTTAGCCAATGAGGATCAAGAGTTTGTGCAATTCCATCCTACAGGTATGATGCATTCAAGTTTTGATTTTGTCAATTAGTGTTTATTATATATTATAATTTATCTAAGTTTGTTACAAATTAACCAGATTTACCATACCTGAGATTTTATCCATTGGGTTACAAATATTGATTTGACTTTGTCAAATGAGAAGTATCTGAATCAGGGACAGGCGAAAAAATGTTGACAGTGAGACAATGACCGACTGATTCTTCAACAATATTGTGTGACATTTTAAAAAAATCTGTGTGACAATACAATTAAACATGAAAATGAAATAAAGATAAAACAACTAAAAAACAGTAATTATATCATTATGACACTTTTAACCCTAATTCAATAGTTTGAAAATCTTTATGGTCCGGAAAAAATTCAAGGTTCCATGGATTTCAGACCAACGCGAAATCAGTGCTTGCTTTTATCCATTCAGTTGTATTTGCACTTTGCTGATTCAGATACATAGTAAGACTATGCATTTGCTATATATCAAATTATCTATTATATATATCTATTAAGCATCTGGTTAACATAGACTTCACTTTGTTCATAATGGAAATTATGTATCATACATAAACAGTTGTAAAGAAATACTGGGACACAGAAGCCATCAGTACAAATTTCAATGAGATATTTGGGATTTTATTGACACATGGCCCATGGGTCACTGCATCTGGATGCAGCACCAATACAGATTTGGCTTTGTCAAATGATAAGAAACTAAATTGAATGTAATCTTTTATACATAGAAATATTTCAACTATTTACCACAAAAAATAGCTTATAGTAACATACATGTATAGTGTTTTAGCAGGATCTCAGTTAAGATTAAAAGAGTAAAAATTAGTTACTAATTAATAATTTTCTCAAAGAAGTATACTTTAATGGTCGTTTAACAAAGCAGGTATTCCAACAAGAAATGGCATCATTGAGTGTCATGTTATTTCAGGTATTTATGGTGCTGGATGTCTGATCACAGAGGGCTGTAGAGGTGAAGGTGGCATCTTGCTGAACTCTAAGGGAGAGCGCTACATGGAGAGATACGCCCCAACAGCCAAGGATTTGGCATCCAGAGATGTCGTGTCCAGATCTTCAACCATAGAAATAAGAGAAGGAAGGTGTGTATTCTTGTTTATAGGCCTGTTGTACGTTTCAATATTGTCAGAAAATACAGCTGGCCAGTATCCCTCTGGAAAGATTACTCAAAAAGTATCCAAGCTAGGTCTGTAAAACTTTGCATGTGGAGAGAGAGCAATAAAAGATAATGCAGGCCATTTTATTTTTTCTGTCGAACAAATTGTTGTCATGGTTGTGGTTGCTTACTATGGCAACAAATTTGGTAAAATTACAGACTGATCCTGTGGTAACAAAAAATTATCCAAGCTACAAACTAAGCATGTGGATAGAGGGCAATAAGGAAATAGTGCATTTCAATTCATTTTTTTTTTAAGTTGGGAAAAAAATTGTGGTTGCTATGGTAAAATTTGTAAACTGGTAGGGGGCTTGTGTATTGCTTGCAATACTCCAGTGTCTTGTTATGTTTTACCATAGTCATCTCATGTATTAGGCCATCTATTTTGGGACACCCTTAACTTTCAGGGCAAAAATATTTTTTTAGATGATAGAAACACATTACAAGTTTTAAGAAAATCTGATAATCTGACACCTATATTTCATGTTTTTCTACGATAATTGGGTGACCACTGCAGACTGACATTTTAAGTGACCACAGTCAGATTGAGAAAACTCTGACGATTGGGAGACAATTTTCGGATTGTATGGCCACTGTTAGGTCAGGTACCACTGTCCCCTGTCACTTACAGCACTGGTGTTAGAACCTGAGGTGTATAGGTGACAAAGGGGTGGGTTTCCAGCTCTGCTAATGGAAGCAGCTAATTGTTGCATCTGTTTATATGATATGTCTAAATAAAAAAAAAATCTTTCTGTTGTTACACAGAGGCTGTGGACCAGACAAGGATCACGTCTACCTTCAGTTGTCACATCTTCCTGCCGAAGTACTCAAGACCCGTCTCCCAGGAATCTCCGAGACGGCCATGATTTTTGCAGGTGTAGATGTCACCCGGGATCCAGTTCCTGTATTGCCAACTGTCCACTACAATATGGGTGGAGTGCCGACAAATTACAAGGGACAGGTACGTTGTGATGTTTTAAGTGTGACTGTGATATGTGGGTTAGTTTCTGTATATTGTGGCATATTTATGTCAAAATTCTGCTTTAAAACTTCTATTTCAGTCTGTGAAATGTACATAAAATATTGCTCATTGGCAGAATGATATCTAGATAAACTAAGTTATAAAGCTCTTTTTCACCAAGATGGTCTTGGTATTGCACCAGTGTAATTGATGGATAATAGAAATGTGAAAATATATTACCATGGGTGAACTAAACTACATGTATGTACATACTAAATAATGTCTTCTGTGGCCCAGTGGTGATAAACTAAGTTATAAAGCTCTTTTTCACCAAGATGGTCTTGGTATTGCACCAGTGTAATTGATGGATAATAGAAATATGAAAATATATTACCATGGGTGAACTAAACTACATGTATGTACATACTAAATAATGTCTTCTGTGGCCCAGTGGTGAAGGCCTCTGCCTCAGAAATGGAAGGTACAAGGTTCAAATACTGGTAGAACCACTTGACAGGTACTGAATGTATGATAGCAAAGATAGCTTTTGGGAGGTAACTACAACTTAAAAGTGTCTCATAAGCCCACTGTGGCTGGCCTTTTCAATATGAGTGACACTATAATAAACACACTTTGCTTCACTTACTTAACCGTCCGGGATAAAAGATACGAAGATGTCAGTTTTAATATTAAGAAATGATGAAATAAAGGATTATTCTCCCTGGATTTGTCATTAAACTTGAAAGTATACACCAAAATGTAACTGAAAGAATTAAAATGAAGTAAACTGGACATAATGTAAATATTTATCTATTCATAAAAATAACAAAATTAAATTTGCTGCTAAAGAAAAAATTACGATTATGTGCTTTTTGCCCGCCATTTTGTAAGCAAAGATCAGAATTTTCAGTTGAATAGATAATTGAAATCTTAAAAATGCGTGTAGTTTTCATTGCAAATAATTTCATTTGCATAGATTATTATGTGACCTATATGAAAAGGAAGCATTCCAATAGCTGGTGAAATCTGGCTAATGGGATCAAGTGTTATTTTATCGAGAATGATGACATGAGTGGCCCTATCAGTTATGGCACTTCAAACAAATCAGTCACGCTTGCAGTTTAGTGCATATATTATAGATTTTTTGAAGGCAGAGTTACAAGGTATTTGATACTGGCCCAAATGGCCAACAAAGTTTTAAAGAGAGACAAGCTTGGATCCAACTTTTACAATTTTTTTATTATTTTTGGAAGGCGAGCAAAGCTCTGACTTCCTTAGCTGTCGTACAGCTTTAGCATCTCATATACACTACTACGTATGGCAGGAACCGCCATATCCATCCGACCGATAAAGAGTTCACAAGTTTCAATACGCATTTACCGTAGCAGAGGACGTATTATACAACAAAAGATTCAAGGTTTTTTAAATATTGCGGATATTTTTCTTTACAAAAGTTCAAAAATACGATACGGCAAGCATACAATTTGCATGGAAATAAGGAAGAATACACTTCTTAAAAAACCTGGCAATTTTCATTCATAAAAAATGTTTTACGCATTTACTACTATGCATAGTGACGTCATCTGGTGAGGTGGGGGGGGGGGGGATATAATCTCTAACACCATTCGACATGTAATCATTAATGACATATTTTCGATATTATAAGTTTGAGTAAATAGTAATTGTGAGTGAAATTTTATTCACTACATATTGTCCTCTTTTAATTTTGATAGTAAAATAATGAAATTAGGTTCGGGGCTACATTTGTTGTTTATAGAAAACGCGCCAATCTGTCATCTTATGCAAGCAGAGTTTAACGGTTAATTAGGTCATCCAACCGTTATGTTTGTTGTGTTTCTGTGTTGTATTTTTTAGATTGATTAGATCTAGGTCACGCAACACCATTTATAATGCTATTTATTGATTATTTATATTGATGATTGAAAGCTATATGAGAATCGAATATAACTCAAGTCAATATACGCGTAAATCTATAAGTAGGTCATGTTTGTTTTGGTCTAAACAAAGAGTTATGTATATGTGTTGTATATTCTCGGACAATCAGGAACATTTTGTGCTGAATGCTTTTCGTTATCCATAAATCATAACTATTGAACTGGAGATATTAAAATTGACTGGAGTTGTACATCACGACTCAATTCTTTCGATTTTGGAGAAACATCAGAATATGAAGGTTTGTTTGTGAAGCTTTCATATAGGTTGTTCATGTTGATAACTTTATGTGGAGATATGGAAAGGAATCCTGGACCACCACGTTACCAGTTTACAAAATATCCTGAAATGGATATTTTCACCAGGGTCATCAAATATTCAGTCAATTTTCACACGGAAGACGGTGTGTACCATGGTGTTTGCATTTTTTCAAATGCATTATTAAAACTGTTTAATAGCTTCTGTTGGAAAAGTATTGATATGGACTCTGAATTGCATGCAGGAGATTATTTATACAGATACACAAAAGAAATATTAAACACACCACATTCTTTTCTAAATCCCAATGAAATGCCTTTTAACATATCAGAAATCAAAGTTTTCCAATTTTCTGAACCTACATTTTCGAATTAACACAAGCAGTGAGCCTTCCCTCAGGCCCTTCACACCTTTGATTTTTAATGGGGTTTAACGCCATTTTCAACACATTTCAGGTTATATATGACATATTTTACTGGTGGAGGAAGACTTCAGCCATTCAGTCTGAGTAGAACTGTTGTCCTTCCGCAAGTAACTGGAAACTTTCTCACAAAATTATTGGAGAAAGCAGGACTCGAACCTATGACCTTAGTGGTGAGAGGTAAGTGATCTTGAGACGGTGCCTTAGACCACTCGGCCATGGAGGATCCTCAAATTTAACAAGCACTGGGCTGTCCTATTCTTGGAGCCCTGCTATTACTAAAAATATTTTCATTTATTTCTTTTAATAACTCCCATTCTGGTAATGCAGCATGCAACGTCACTACTCTGCTCCAGATAAAGTGCATAACAGTATGTGTCACACTATTGACCTGAAGTGAGAACAACTTTGGATCAGCCCACTGGCCATGTGACTTTGTTTGTCCAAGGAAATACAATGTAATGTTTACTTAGACATTGTCAGCTTGTCTTAGGAAAATGGCCAGGTTGGGCGGGATTATCAACTTGTTTGATTGACAGCACTGTCTAAGTCAATTACAACTAACACAACTGATATTTAAATTACTCTTGTTCAAATAGTATTTTGCTCTGAAAGTGAAAAGGCCTATTTTTAAACTTCCTTTTTACCACTTAATACAATTTTCAAAATATTCATTTAACTTTTATATTGATAAGTTAGTACTTCATTTCATAATTATCTGGAGCATTGCTGCTAGCTTCACCCTTTACTCCATATATACGATTTCTTACAACCTTTACAAACAGAGTAGACCCAGATCAGATGTAGGAACTGCCTGATCAGGGTTTGTTAATAAAATATTGTAGATATGACTGTATAGTGTTGGCTGAGGTAGTTATCTTCCTGTTCTTTTGTGCTAATGCAAAATTTTATCTAATTAAATATTCCTAGTAGGCGAAGTCTCATATGAATATTCATCAGGAACTGGGTTAATCTGCTCCTACAGGTATCTATTTGACCTGAAGTGAGACTGAATTTTGCTCAGCCTACTAACCATATGGCTTTGTTTGTCCAAGTAAATACAGTGTAATACAATGTAGGGTTTACTTAGACAACACTTGCTTATCTAAGTAAATGCCAACCCTGGAAACAATAGATGTTGATGATTGGATACTCGTCTTGTTTAGTTGACAAGCAATGTCAGGTTTGATTATGGTAAGGATGTCTATCAAATATTTTTACCATTTTTTAATTTAAAACAGAAATAGTATAACTTAACAGAAACCATAAATAGTATCAAAATGTTTGTTTGTTGACAGAAAACATTTTGAATAATAACTATTACAATTTATCTTCTTGGATTAGTCAAAAATCTATTTGTACCAACAGGTTATCCAATATGATGGTGTATCGGACGTTGTTGTTCCTGGACTGTATGCATGCGGAGAGGCAGCATGCGCATCTGTGCACGGAGCCAACAGACTGGGCGCTAACTCACTGCTAGATCTGGTTGTATTTGGTCGTGCCTGTGCAAACACAATCATTGAAGAGAACAAACCAGGGGAGGCAATTGGTGACATCAAAAGTGTAAGTGAGACTGAATCTAAAGATTTTTTTTAAATTCAGCTAGAATGATGTAAAAATAGTTAATTTGTTTTATAGACCACAAGAGCCGGGTCCGTTTTGCTCAGTCAGTAGAATGTCTGATTATCAATCCAGGAGTTGTGACTTAGAATATCATCAGGCCAGTCCCCATGATGATTGATATACCAATTGTTCTCATTATCATTAGTCTCTCACTGCTGAGTAACTGGGCTAGGGTTCTGGTTAACATTCCAGGAAAGAGTGGTTAGGTTAACTAATCATCTGTTAGCCCTCAATAGCATAAAAATAATGCTAAATGTTCTATCAATCAATCAATAGCCCACAAGTGACATCCCGTCCTTCATAAAACTTTGTTCCACGCTCATTTCAACAGTTCATGCTTAACTAAAAACTAATTGACTAATAATAACAAAATAAATTTAATAATTTTCTATTTCAAATCCTTCATAAATACTTTCAAATTTGAAGCTGTGTCATAGGTTTGAGTTTTATATATACCAGTATAACTCGTGGAAATTGTGAGTATGAGTTTGATCAAAAGACGTAAGAGCCAAGAATCAGTCTTGTAAACGGTGTTACAACCCAAGAGCGATTGGTAATGTTAAAGAAATATATGAATCTGATTCATAATTTTATAGCTTCATCAGTGTATCATATACTGACATGAATATTTAATAGAAATATGACATTATCTTTTATCCAAAAAAAAAATTGTAAAAACTTCCTTTTAAATTAAAAACAACGCAAACAAAACCTTTAAAAGTTTGTATCAATTAAAATTCTTTTCCATGAACAGAATGCTGGGGAGGAGTCCGTAGCTAATATTGATAAAGTGAGATTCTCCAATGGCACCGTTCCCACAGCTGATCTGCGTCTCCGCATGCAGAAAACAATGCAGAATCACGCCGCAGTGTTCAGAGATGGACCGTCCCTCAAGGAAGGTGTAGACAAAATGTCAGCAATCTACAAGGAGCTGGATGATCTTAAGGTAGGGGCAGACTTAATGTACGCTTCTGTGTTTTTATATATATATATATATATATATATATATATATAAAACAAGTATTTCAGAGCCACATTATCAAACTATTTTAACCCTTTACTCCATAGAAATGCGTTTTCCTCCACCAATCACAGAAGGCCTTTAAAAACAGTGCAGGATGAGTTCAGATTGCTAGTAGCATCTATATAAGTGGTGTCCAAAGGCGTCTATATTAGGGGTGTCCAAAGGCATTTTTATGAAGAAAAGGGTTAAGAGATAATTACAGTTCTAGAATATGTATGTGAAGGTATTTCATTAGATGGTAAAGTAAAACTAGACTTCCGAAATCATGTATTCATACCACAATTTCCCAGCAACATATTTTTTATATAAATCTCAATTCAAACCTTGCAATGCTTTCAAAATGTTCAAAATACATCAGTATTGTCTTTCAAATAAAAAAAATGAGTATTAAAATAAGGAAAATGCTTTTTGAAAGGAGAATAAACAAAAACTATTTATAACCACCATTATGCGATCACCCACGGAGGCATTTCCTATTTCCAATGGTAGAACTATGCCTTTAAGATTTAAGCTATATATGATCATAATTATTGACAACAGCATTTATTAAATACCTTCACATACATATTCTAAAACTAATTATCATTGACAATAGTTTGATAATGTAGCTCTGAAAAGCACTTTGCGTTACTCCTATACTATATCCTTTTGGTATAATTACATAATCTGAATTTAACGAGAATAAAAAAGAAAGGAAAGGAATAAAACTCTCGCTTTTACCATAATTTACACTGCAAAAGTCACAACAGTTTTATGAGGTGAACAATAGTGTGGTTTAAAGACGGTTGTTTCATTCTGATTCCTGTTTATGCATGCATTTAAGTTGTTGGAAAGCAACATATATTTAATTAATTTTTACATTGAACACCGATTAAAATCAGTTTTTAACTTAAATTCATGAAAGGGGTTCTCCATGGTCTAAGACGCCGTCTAAAGATCACTGACCTCTCACTGCTAATGTCACAGGTTTGAGTCCAGCTTGCTAAAAATTCTTTATATGAGAATGTCTGCCCATATGTGCAGAAAGAGGTTATTCTCAGATTCATTTTTATGTCTTTCTCCACAAAAAAAAAATGGATATGCTATATTTAACCTGAACTATATTGAAAATGGCATTAAACCCCATTCAAATTATAAAAAAATTCATGTAACAAATATTTTTGTAGTTGTATGACAGAGGCATGATCTGGAACACAGACCTGGTGGAATCTCTGGAATTACAAAACCTTATGATCAACTCCATGCAGACAATTGAATCTGCCGAGGCTAGAAAAGAAAGCCGAGGAGGCCACGCTAGAGAAGACTTCCATGTAAGATACAAACTATAACTGAATAATTCTAAATACAAACAACAACAACAAATCCTTAATATTTGATAGTAATTAATATTAGCTCGTCTGAGTCAAAGGTTTCATAGGTGAGCTTTTGTGATCACCCTGTATCTGCCGTCCGCTTTTCAATAACTTTTGCTTCAAATGACTATTCTGAAAACTCTTGACAGATTTTCACCAGATTTGGTGTGAAGCATTATTACAGTGAACTGACTTCAGATAAGCCTATCTCTGCCATTTGTGAAAAATATTTTTTTCTCTTTTTTTTAAAAAAAAGCTATTCTGACCAATAGTCTGTCTGCGCATCCATCAACAATTTCCTTAATGACCTCTTCTCTCAAAACACTGAACAGATTATCACCAGATTTGGCCTGGAACATTCTTTAATACATATTCAAATCATAACCCTGGGGGCAATGATTTATCAGGGATTTTTTTTGTCGTCTTTTTTTTTTAAAAAACTTCAAAATTCTTCTTTGAAAGTGCAATGAATGGTCAGGGTATTTTGAAAACAATCGAGATTGAAAGTTAAACTTAAATTAAGGAAAGTATTGCAAAATTTTAGCAACTTGAAGAACAACATGTTACCCCATCCTTAAATAAATGTTTGTTTGCTGTGCGCCGACCAAGTATTTTTCCTGTGAGTATATAGGAAGCTAAAAATTTTGCCCAGTTTTTATTTTAAATTACCGTTAAAAGCAAAAATGGACTGAAAGTCAAATTGAGCGAATAGGTAGGAGCTTGGTTAACACTTTTTTAAGGACAACCCAATTAAGGATCGAGTCAGTCTGAGTATAGTGGAACACGCATGTCTATAAGAAAGTTTGTACCAAACGCTGCAGTTATGTCAACAGGGCTTATGGTTCATATTACTGATTTTGTACTTTCTATATTTTACAGACTAGGATTGACGAGATTGATTACAGTAAACCAGTGGAGGGACAGAAGCCGTTGCCTATTGACCAACATTGGAGAAAACACACTATGTCATTTACAAATATTAAAACTGGAAAGGTAAGCAGGGCCTCCGCTAGAATTGACCTGACCCAAGAGCAACCATCGCTCCGTCTACTAGCCATATGGTGTTGTTTGTCTAAAAACAATGCAATACAATGTAGCGTTTACATAGAGACTGTTCACTTGTCTAAGGAAAATGGTAGTTATGGAGACAATATTGATCGCAGATAATCATCTTGTTTGATTGACAGCCCACATCATTTAGATTAGACAAATGTTTAATAACGAAGTTGCTATATGATCATTTTGATAGTAGTTTTTGAAACATCAGTAAACGAACAAACAAGTTTCTAGAATTCATTGTGCAGCAAAAGTTCTCACTAAATTGATTTTTGTTACAGTTTAATTTTGCGATTTCCAATCTTCATCTTTCATTTGAAATTCCAGCCAGTAACATGTCTGACTATTAATCCAGTGGTTGTGAGTTCAAATCCTCGTCTGGCCACAGTCTTCATGATGTTTGACACATAACATTGCATCTCATTGCCATTCACCTCTCGCTGCTGATTCAAGTGAAAAATTATCTCTTACTTAAAATGGGTGTGATCGCGTTATGGTTAACCATCTAGGATCCCAGGAAACAGTGGTTAAGTTAAAGTCTGTTAACCCATGATGACTTTGACTGATTGATTGAATATTTAGCGTCATTTTTATGCCATCGAGGGCTAACAGACGATCAGTTAACCGAACCACTGTTTCCTGGGATTAACCAGTTCTCCAGCACACCTCGTCTCCGCAAGTAACTGATAACTTTTCCACTTGAATCAGTGGTGAGTGACAAATGATAATGAGACACAATGTCATATATCAATCATCACGGAGACTGTTGCCGGGCGGGGGATTCGAACTCACGACCACTGGATTGACAGTCAGACGCGTAACCCACTGAGCTAATCGGGCCCGGCCCATGATGACTTAAAATTGACACTAAATATTCTTACAAACAAAATTGTTATGTCCCAAGCCTTTATGGACTAGGGTACAGTCATCACAATGTAATTCGTCAACTTTGGGCACAGTTTTGGCCATTTAATTATTTAAAAAAAAGTTAACTCCTAATGTTAATAACCATTTGTAGGAAACTTGCTTGAGGGTATCAGTATGAAGTCTAGTTGATTTCCCAACCTTTCACTTGTACAGTTATGTGGTCCTTTCATCATATTTTAGTTGTATATCTTTTTTTTTTCAGTCTACACTTGAATACAGACCTGTCATTGATGGAACTTTGGATGAGAAAGATTGTCCGCACGTACCCCCAGCCATTAGATCATATTAAATTATTTTGAACAAAGGTGAGTCATTGTGATTGTTTTTTTACTGTCGTTGAGTTAATTACGCTTTTGTTTCACTTCTTAATAACAAATTGCCAGGTGTACGTTCCACCAATATAATTGGTAGCCATATATAACCCGTAATGTGTGGCATTTGACACAATTAACCAATTAAAACAAAGTATGCCCAGTTTGCTTCTGGTGCCACTGCAGTTTTTCTTGCAGGCCCATCCTGAGTCCTAATACTCCACAGTTTTGAACATTTAAGATAATTCTCAAAATTGTATGAGGGGTGGGAGATGTAGTTTTCCCCGAAAAACAAATTCTTGTTATCTTTATGGATTGATGTTATTTAAAGCTATTTTATGACAATACTTAAAATACTGTCTCAAGTTGACACCATTGCTGTATAACTGAAAAATTGAAAGCCACGCTAAACACCATTCAAGAACATGAACTACTGTTGCATGTCTGCTGACAGAACCTTGCTACCATGTCAGTTTACTTGTGTCATTTCAGCTTGTTACATGTCCTGTTTGTGTGAGGGATTATGATGGAGCAGATTTGAGATGTGAAGACCTTAGGTTGAAGACCATATTTCAATATTAACTACACCAGAACATACAGAGAAATCGGGTTAAAAATTAAACAAGGTTGTGTGAGCAGAGAATGTTATAAAGTCTAATTAATGTCCAGTTGCTTTTCGTGAAAGGAAATACAAATGTTAAAATGGTTCATTTTTTAGAAGAAAATAAGTACTTATTATTCATTTATAAATACTCTGTCAACATTTTTTTTCGGAGATAAGACATTCGAGGAGATTGAACAAAGGATCAAAAATAAAAAGATGGAGGAAAAACAGCAACGACACTTGTAATAACATGTTGCTTACTTGATGATAAAGGCATTTATCCAATACATCCCTAATTTGCCATTTAACAGAATAATTGTGATATTTAAACAGTGTAATTAACTTCTGTGTGTAAATCTGTTTAGGCGTTACATCTTTATGTGTATTCTTACTCGTGATTGTGTTATTTAAAGAAATAAATTATGTTTAGATGATTTATTCTCTCACAGAAGTTCATTTCTTTCATATCTAAGTTGTTGTTTTTCATTCAGTCCATATTATGAACAGTTAGAGTTCATATGCCTACTGTTAAGTGTAGAGTTGGCGTGAGTTAATATAATGGACTTTTATACACAATTTTGGAAGAAGTAAACTAACTTTATGTACACCGTAACTATGGTAACACTAATCTGAACTCTTCATAGCAGGCCACTAAGAAACTGCAATCAGTGTCAAAGGTCAAATTGTTTAATATCTGTACAGATAGAATCATAACAAGATTTTAGAAATGATCAGATGCAGAATGGTACATGATCAAGAGCTAAAGTAAATGTTTATATGAGAAAAAGTTACCAATGATACACAAATTATTTCATTCAAATGTCTGTTGGTCTTGTCAAGTCTGTCTCTATTCACCGAGATATAAAATGACGTATGAATGAATCTAGTTTGAGAATTTTTGTTTTCTATTTAAAATCACTGTTGTAGATTTTTACATGTAAAGAAATATTGAATGTCATAGTTCTAACTATGGATTTATATTAAAACGTAACATTACATTCTTCTTCTATGTCTTTATTATATAATCCAGTTGACCTTTCTCCACAGAGGTCATAGACTTTTGACAATGTATTCCAGACCCTAACCTCCCTAAATTGTTTGTACCTGGTAGCTCAGTCAGTAGCATGTTGGCTATCAAGGGGTAGTAATTTTCGAATACCCAGTCCAGCCAGTCTTTGAGATGATTGTCATTCATCTCTCATGTAAGTGGTGATGGATTTGCCTGAATACTGTTTTACCTTCCAAGAACAAAGGAAAGAGTTGTTAGGTTACACTTATTTAAAGGCTCTAGTGAGCTTTTCTGATTTTTTGTTTCGTCATCCAACTGTGTCCGGCAACAATTTCTTTTTCACTTGACAAATTTGGTGTGAAGCTTGTAACATGAAGCTCTAGTAGAACACCATGAAGGTTGGTCAAATCATGAACCAATGTTCTAATTTGGTGTGAAGCTTGTAACATGAAGCTCTAGTAGAACACCATGACGGGGTCAAATCGTGAACCAGAGTTCACATTTGACAGGGTCCAAGCATCATGGGATATTCATGTGTCTATTCGAATACTCGCCATTTATCACCTGTGGGAAATTACGTTAGCTCTGCATCATTTTATTAGAACAGAACAAAATACAGCTAACATCTTATCAGAACGGTATTTGCATGAAACTAGCGTTGCGATTGGATCATGTTCCCTTCATGAAATCGTGAAGGAACCGATCATATTGTGGCTTGGTAGAAACAACGTCAAGCTTGTGTAATATCCAATGGGTGATGGATGGAGAGTATCGGATTTGACATGTGGGTATCTGACGGTGCCATCCAAGGGGCAAAATAAATTAATTGCTAGATTATAATCCAAGCCCGCCCCCTAATTTTCATGCCTCGACTCTTTATTTCCATAAAATAAAAAAAATATTAGGAACAAATTTAAAAAATTAAAATAAAAAATAAAATCCTCCCACCCTCCCCATTTTTAAGAAAAACTTGGATGATAATCTAGCAATTGATTTATAATGGACTTAATCAGACATTTTTTTTAAATATTAATGGTTTGGAGCTTTGATTTTTTGCATGTAATATCACCGTACGATTTTATTTTGAAATTTTTCAAGTCGTGAGACTAGGGGACTTGTCACTTTAACATTTTGATTTGAAAAGCAATGGACCAACTCAACAAATCTGCATGTTGAAGTAAATGGAC
This sequence comes from Panopea generosa, assembly GCA_029582155.1. Taxonomy (NCBI): domain Eukaryota; kingdom Metazoa; phylum Mollusca; class Bivalvia; order Adapedonta; family Hiatellidae; genus Panopea; species Panopea generosa. The sequence continues at coordinate 44,870,464 of CM055904.1, read as the reverse complement.
CACCCCTGTAGGTCTGTTACGGCAATTATCCACTCAAATAAGTATCTAGATTCATAGGCATTGGACCATCTTAGCAAGCTTGTAGGTTATAGAACTCGTTGACAGATCCGTAGACTGAACGCAACATAACCCTGGACATACTCGACAAATCTTGGGTTTAATGGCAATATAACATTGAACCTATCAGAAAAGTTGAAGACAATAGTTCACCTCTGCAGGTTAAATGACAAAGTTACAAAGCTTCACCACAACAAGTCTGTAGCTTAAAGATAACTGACTTAATAAGAATGTAGGTTAAAGGACATTGGACCATCTCAGCAAGGCAACGCTTCCTCACACTGCACATCAGGTTCCTGATTGTCCTTTGTTTCTTGGACCAGCATGGCACCTAGCTCTTGGATACTTCTTGGCTGGTCTTGACGGGCTGAAATTCCAAGCTGCAACTCATTCCACACGTGCTCAATTGGATTGAGGTCCGGAGATCGGGCTGGCCAGTCCAGACGTGCAATCCCCTCCCTCTGAAGGTACTCCCAGACAGCATGGGTAGCACGAGGACGGGCATTATCATCCATTAGAATGAACCCATCACCCACAGCACCAGCTTACAATATTACCTGGGTATCCAGAATCTCATCTCTATACTGCTGGGCATACAGTGTACCCCCATCGAGGACAATGAGGTATGTATGTCCATCCCAGCTTATCCCACCCCAGACTATCATGGAGCCGCCTCAATAGCGGTCATGCTGAGCAATGTTGGCTGCATGGAGTCTCCCCTGGCCTCCATACCCTAGCAAGCCTATCTGTATAGTCTAGGCAATACCTGGGCTCATCTGTAAAAAGGACAGGTCGCCAGTCCTCTCTGGTCAATGCCGTGTGAAATATTTGGTGCTTAGCAAACTTTGAGTAGTATATTTAAATAGTGCACCGAGATATTGTAGTACATCAAGATATTGATGTAATATACTGAAACTATTGCAGTACACAGAGATATGGTAGTATGCTAATATATTTAAATAGCACACAGATATTGTAGCACATTGCGATATTGATGTAATATACTGAGATTGTTGCAGTACAGAGATATGGTAGTTTACTAATATATTTAAATAGCACACAGATATTGTAGCACATTGCGATATTGATGTAATATACTGATATTGTTGCAGTACAGAGATATGGTAGTTTACTAATATATTTAAATAGCACACAGATATTGTAGCACATTGCGATATTGATGTAATATACTGAGATTGTTGCAGTACAGAGATATGGTAGTTTACTAATATATTTAAATAGCACACAGATATTGTAGCACATTGCGATATTGATGTAATATACTGAGATTGTTGCAGTACAGAGATATGGTAGTTTACTAATATATTTAAATAGCACACAGATATTGTAGCACATTGCGATATTGATGTAATATACTGAGATTGTTGCAGTACAGAGATATGGTAGTTTACTAACATATTTAAATAGCACACAGATATTGTAGCAAATTGCGATATTGATGTAATATACTGAGATTGTTGCATTACACAGAGATATGGTAGTTTACTAACATATTTAAATAGCACACAGATATTGTAGCAAATTGCGATATTGATGTAATATACTGAGATTGTTGCATTACACAGAGATATGGTAGTTAACTAATATATTTAAATACTACATCAAGATATTGTTGTATTACATCAAGATATGGCAGAACATGTATACAAAATGATTACTCTAGCACACGGGGATATTATTGCAGCACACTGGGATTGTGTTGTAAAACATCAATATAATTATTGTTGCTGTATTCCGGAAGTGGAAATAAAAACAAGACCAAGACTTCATACTTAATATTTATGATTACCATAACTATGATAAACTATATAGAATAATAAATACAAAACAACATAATCACAATAAACGATGGAGGCAGTCAGAACAAATATAATGAATGAAAAACTTAAAAGCATAAAGTAAGCAGTGAAAATAAGGCCATTCTTAAAAATGTTTGTTTGCTTTGCTCCGACTAAGATTTTTTCATGTAGCTAATTTTTTTTGGGCCAGTTCTTGATTTCATTGTGTCATTTAGAATAATAATGGTTAGAAATTATGATAAAAATTATTGCTTTAAAAGTCAATAAAACAAGTTTGGGTAGCTGCAATTGAAGTGGGTAGGTAGGAGCACCGCAAACAATTTTTTTAAACAGGTCTAATAATCTTAGAGAAAGACAACATGTGGACTTCTGTGATGATGCACCAAGTTAACTGTTTGGTTACATACTTCTTGAAAATATCATTCCAGAGTTACTTTATTCTTGTCAACATCAACCTGATCAAATTATAAATTGAATTTGTCCACCTTTCTAATGAACAGAGTGTTGATAAGAAGAAATTGATATAGAGGATAACCATTGTAAAATCTGACTACTGTATTAGGCCATAATAAATTAATTGATAGATTATCATCCCCGCCCGTCCCCTAATTTTCATGCCACCCCAACCCTTTTTATTTTCATAAAAATAAAAAATAAAAAAAATAAATTTTTATTAAAAAAAAAAATCAAACATTTTAAAAATAAAAAATAAAATCCACCCGACCTCCCCGTTTTTCAAAAAAATTTGGATGATAATCTAGCAATTAATTTATAATGGCCTTATTTATCCAGCGGGGTTGGGGGGAGGTATAGCCAGTTACTTGCAGACTAGTCTGGGTCTACATCATAACAAATAAGATTTTTACAAAGCAAGAAGTGGTGTTTTTTGTTTTGTATACTCAAATCTGTCAAGCATGTTTGACCAAGCCGTTTGTACAATTAATTTTCTAATTTACCACAAATCGTAATTATATCATTCTGCAGTAGCGCAGACAAGCCAGCTGAAAAAAGCATCATGGCGGCCAGTCTTTGATGCTGACCCCCCAGACGGCAGATCGAGATGAACTGTCTGGTTTAGACGTGAAAATAACTCCCACGACCCCAGTTATAGGAGAAATCTACACCTAAAAATTTAATTGAATTGGACAAAAATTATATTCTTTTAATGGAGGTTTAACGCCATTTTAAACACATATCAGGTTATATATCCAGTTTCATTGATGGAGGAAACCTTCAGAATGAATCTGAGTAGAACCACCATCCTTCTGCAAGTAACTAGCAAACTTTCTCACATTAAGTGTTTGGTGAAAGCAGAACTCAAACCTATGACCTTACCAGTGAGAAGTTAGTGATCTTAAGATGGCACCTTAGACCACTCGGCCACGGAGGAATCCAAATATAACACAAATAAAAAAAAATAAAGCAGCAGCTCAGGAAAACATTGACAGAACCCAACTTTTGGCTCAAGCAATTTTGACACAAGGAGATTCTACTGTATTAACTTTAATTGCCATCAGATGACGAAATTCTCTTCAAAGGAACACCTGGAAATTTTTACTTCAGTCAACAATATTTCTGAAAATAAGATATGGCATTAAACCATATTAAATTTTTTTAAATAAAAGTACAACACCACGGAGAAATTAATCCATAAAGATATAGCACCATATAGTTAAAAAAAAAGAATAATGTGTTTTAACGCCATTTTCAACAAAAGAAGGTTATACATGGCCCGTCTCTCTTTATTGGTGTAGGATGACATCAAAATGAATCCAAGTAGTATCACCATCCTTCGGCAAGTAACTGGCAAACTTTCTCACGTTAAGGTTATGGACTGAGCTTGAACCCACAAACTCGGTGGTCAGAGGCAAGCGGGCATTAGACAACAGCACCCAAGACCACTAGGCCATGGAGGATTCCTGGTTATACACTTAAACATTAATTATAGCCCAATTTTTATTTTTTGGAAAATGGACAAACTAGAAAAATTGAGATGAATGATGAATGTATATATGAATCCAACAATCTGAGATATGAAAAAAAAAGTAGAATTTTGTGAATGCTATATTGATGTCAACATTTAGATTCCAGGATACAAAAAAAAGATAAAAAGACTGATTACACAACTTAGGACACCAGGACAGTTTCTAAATTAAATAGACTGGTTTCCAGGTGAAATAATCAAGACTGGTACCTACCAAAAAATTAGAATATAGAATATAAATACTGTTTAAAAAATATTATCAACGTACCAATTGACCTGACACAGACTGTCAATCAAACAAGTTGATAATTCAATCAGTGATTGATATTGTATCTAGGGATGCCATTTTTCTAAGACAAGCAAACAGTCTCTAAGTAAACTCTATAGTTTTTTACATTGTATTTCTTGGACAAACAAACCTCATGGCCAGTAGGTGGGTTGACAGTTGCTCTCACGTCGGGTCAATTATCTGGATAAATATTTGTCAAAATGATTTTGTACAAAAACTGTTTTAAGGTGATTATCATTACTACCTATCAAATACAACACTTTAAACAATGTATGCTTGATAAAAAACACATCAAAACTTACTCAAAGTTATTCATTAAAATATCTCACTTTCCCCAGATAAGACTTGAGTTAACAGTTAATCAAATATAACAGCATCATAAGACACAATCCAGTATTACAGACAAATGTAAAATTATATATATAAAATATGACATGAGTGACTGATAATATGAAAAACTATGGTAATATGGAATAGATGACAAAAAGGATGAACAATACATATTAAAACAGATAAATGAGCAAAATATATTGAAATAAAACAAACCAACACAAAACATATTTTACAGAGTTCACTTTCGTTACAATTTTTTTTTTTATCAAAATAACCAATTTAACACAAGGTTCAGGTAACGAGATAATTACAGTGAAAATGCGATAACTGAGGTCAACTCTGACCATAAGTAATACTCGTATTTCAAATTTTTTCAGTTACATATTTTCAAAACAAATACCTTTGTTTTACAATGCCATTTTTTTTAAATGTTTAAATTTATTTAAACTAAGTAATTCTTCTGTGTCTTGTGCCATTTACATAAAAAATATTGATTTTTTTTCATCTATTTTTCAATGGTTGTTCCAGTACTGTAAAATAAATGATTTCATAAAAGTGTAACTAGTCGTAATCTGGGACAAAACAATTGTAAAGAATGTATTTAAGATTTTATTAATAGATATGCTGTTAAAAAAAAAGTGCAATTAAAAGAAATCGTGTTCAAACTATGGGAATGCAAGTCCAATAGTATCCCATTAAACTAAGACAGAGGTGTGAAAAACACTGAATGTACACAAAGCAAACAATATGTTAACAAAAGTATGGTTAAGAAAATATGTGAATCTTTTTCAACATATAGGTGTCCTCAAGTCAGCCCCATTAGCTCAATTGGTAGAGCACGATACTTCTAGCCCCGGGGATGCGGGTTCGATTCCCGGGGCTTGCCCCTAAAATACAAATGTTCGGATGGGACTTAAAATCTAGGACCTGTGTGACAGTGCTATAAACCGAGCATGGTAAAGAATCAGAAGAAACTTACAATGGTTTCTGTCTGTAATCAGCACTATCCTCCACAAACATAAAAAGACTAACACTTCTCTAGGGGCAATGCCCATATGGGAAACCGATGGTGATGTAAAATAAGCTTATACACTACACCGTACTTTACATGAAAAACATATTGAAGGGGCTGTTACCAGACATCAGGACTTGGGAGTTTCTGATGCTTGAAATATTGAATAAAATATGCACATTCAAGATCGTACTTCTTCCTGAAGTGCTTGTGTTATTAACGGTCAAGTTATCGAAGTTTCACTGTAAATAAAACATAACGGCAATATAACAAATTTGCACTCCGCCCTTATAAATATGATCTTAATTATACATTCTCAAACAATTAATTTTAAAAAAAAGTTACAGTAAAAAGTAGCAAATTTATATTTAATAGAAAATGGAATACATCTATTTAAATTGATGTCTACGTTATATAAAATGATTTGAATTTTCATTAAGACCAATCCACATGACTCATTATGTTTAACTTCTTCTGATCATAATTTTTTAAACTATGATGATTAAATTAATTACAATTCTATGAATTTTAAAGGGTATAATTTTGGTTTGGAATCTTGTTATTGGTGAAAATTAATATGATTAATAAAATCAAAAAAATATTTTATGCCCACATCACTGAGTTTTGCATCTGCAAATGAAATTGTCTAAATCTACATAAAACATACCTTGTTTACCCTTTTTTCAATTTTAAATGTGTTACATTTTTGTTATTTTGGCAATATTTTCCCCCAAACTAAATGTATTACAATATATTCCACCAAGACTTATTAAAACTGATGATCAGAATAACAGTTGTATATCTACCAGTCAGTAAAACATACACGGGTAAAAATACCGCTCATGATAAACATATATTCAATGTAAATTTAACATAAAACTAAAAAAAAACTAAACTATCTCACATAAATAAAACTGTATGTTTAACATCTGCGGCATTTTTACCTGTGTAGTACAAGGGCAAACTAGTATAATAATGACAATGGCAAATTAAGATAATTCCATGATTGTATTTTAAATACGGCAGACAAAAACCTTCTTGGATAATCCACACCTGTACAGAAACAATTATAGCCTGATACAATATTCTAACAATTAATTACAAAACGAAATAGTCATATCAAAATGATGAACATTAGAGTTAAAGTATATTCTCAAATTGTTAACAATAATAATTCTTAAACAAACACAACTTCCAACTCATAAATAAATGCATAAATAATAGACTTTAATACAAACAAGTTAACCATCAATCAATACCATAAGTAGGTCTAATAATAATAACTTATATTTTCTATAAATAACTTACAAACCATTCTCCCATTTAAAGTTGTCATCAATTATACTCTCATTATAAATAATATATTAACTTAAAAGAAAAAAAATATGGTAAAAATGCTAGAGTGAATCTCTAAAAGTTTCAATTTGAATACCTTTGATTTGTTATGTCACCAATTCAGTCGTGCGTTAAACCAAAAGCATAATTCTGCTTCAATACAAAGCCAGCATTATTAAGCTTTGCAGAGTCGATCAACACAAAATTATCATACGCAACAGGGATTACTTTTTTATTTGTCGAATTTCTCTTATTTTATGTATTTTATACATGCAATAAATCAAAGAACTTCTTTAATGGGGTTTAACGTCATTTTCAACATATTTCAGGATATATATGGTAGATCCAGTTTTATTGGTAGAGGAAAACCTTACAAGGAATCTGAGTAGAACCCACTTCCTTCCGCAAGTAATTGACCAACTTTCTCACATAAATTTTATGGAGTGAACAGGATTTGAACCTATGACATTAAAGGTGAGAGGCAAGTGATTTTGAGATGGTGCCTTGCACCGCTCAGCCACGGAGGACCCAACCAAACAGTAAAAATATACTGTGGACATATTATGCCAACTTTAGTAATGTTGCATAAAGCAAACTAAACACTTTTACTAAGGAAGGCGTATGAATACTTATTAAAGTCTGGTTATTTTGATTCAGATCTGCAGACATGAATCTTTTGATATTCAATAATTACTGTTAAGGGTGCTTGTTCCAGCCATCTTTTAAATTTCAATTTATGTACTTTGGACTCACAACTTTCACCCCTCTCCATTCTGAATTAATGTATATTAATTAATGCAAGTCCTAAAGAAAGTACACTTAAGTCTTTAGAAAACTCACTGCTCTGGTATAAAATGAATTCTGCGTTTTATGCCATGGTACAATCTAACATCATATAGTTATGAACAATCGTAAAACAGGGTCATAACTATCTATCTCACATCAATTCAACTAGGAGTTTTTTTTGTGAATTATAGAGATTTCAACTGTATAGAAACTTCAAAGTGAATTATTGTTGATAATTCTACTGTTGAAAATATTGAAATTATAACTGGTAATTCGATTTCCCCATTTTTAAACATAAATTAAACATGAAGAAAAATTTCAGTGAATCAGCGACTGATATTGATTCCATGTCCACCATTTTCCTTAAACAAGCTGACTTTCTGTTAGTAAAACAGTACATTGTATAACATGCTATTTACTTGGACAAACAGCACCATGTGACCAGTGGGCAGAGCAATAGTCGCTCTAGCACCAGTCAATTTAACTCCTGAACACTGAAAATGGTATTCTCACTCGGTAGATTCACAGCTTGCGAAAGTTCCCACTTCAGTGCTCACTCTATGAAATATAAATGATATTTCCTCAAACATCACTTATTCTCTATGATGGGCTATTTGAAATTTGTCTATACACAGTATGATAGTGTAGTGTACATGTGACATTAGACAAACGTATCTATTTCAGCACACTTGTTTAGGCTGCTGGTACAACATCCCACACATAAAACATTTCTGTTCCAACAACACTAAACTTTTCTTCAATCATTGCACATCAATTTTACTATTTACAACTTTTAGTTTCATGACATTCAACACATGTCTAAAAATTCAGCTTGAGAATTATTTTTTCTTTTATCAAAAGTTTAAAAACATTCAATAATTATAATGAACATATTTATGAAGATTGTTTCCATATCTCCATTCGCAGTATACATGGTAGAATATGCTTAAAAGTGATTTATGTGATGATTTCTTGTCCTCATCGCAACAATATCTGGGGCTGAATATGGGGGTTAATGGTTCAAAATGGTAAAATGCTATACCAATTCAAAAATGTAAATAAAAAATTCTGAAAAATTGTTATCAAGCAATAATGTGTAAAAAAATGTATATATTTATTATTTTTTTATTTATATTTTAGAAAATAAAACCTGTTCATATGAAACAAATGCAAAATTTCAATGATGCACTATTTCAGTTAATGAACATTTTAATATTTTCAAAGCAATTCTCCATTTCTGATCAAACTTGATTATAAAATAAAAGCATATAAATATCACCTTCAACAATGTACAAGTATTCAAGCCATTAACACCAAAACTCTCGGCAAAGTGCCAACAATAACAACAACGATATATATATTATATATTGCAAATTTTAAAAAACATACCACATACTAAATACTGTACTATTTCATGAGTTAACATAAATAATATGTCCATTTCAGCACACTAACAACAGGACTGCACAATTCTACTGACTGGTCAAGTTTTTTATGTCAGGCCGGTTTGATTAAATAAAAATCAGCACAACATTAAAAGCTAATTTTTAAAATTAATTTCTGAGTCAAGTTTAGAATATTCTTGGTATCAACATATTTCTGGTATGGCCTCTACTGTTATATAGTAATAGCTGTGAAATGATTCACGGCAAGTTGTTTTCATTTGCATATCAAACAATGACACAAACAAGAAAAAGTGTCAAGTCATTAAAATAATAAACATATAACAAAGCATCTCCATGATAATAATTTCTTTAGATTTTTTTAAGACGCAACACAAAGGTAATATAATTTAAGAGTATAGGTTGCTTAAAGGTTCAAGAAAAATTAGTTTAAATTGCTTTTTTGCCACAAATTTGTAATTTATAGTATGACTGTTGTTATTATCCTTTTTCTATTATTGTTCACCAATGTTTTGTTTACACATTGTATATATATCCGAAATAAAATATGTTTAACTTAAGGAAATTTGATATTGCATGTACTAAATAAACAAGCTCTGGTCTACCGGTATATTAAACATTTTGGTATTCGATGTAGGATAAAATGTAACAAGATGAAATTAAAAACCAGCCAGGAAATTCACAACCTGTTGAAATGCCATATCAAATTGATAATATTACTTATAAAATTGGTTAACAACAAACAAAGTGTATATCATTCTTACACAGATCTTTAGCATTCTTCATGAACGCTCTGTAACTGTAAACTATATTGTTTACTAATTTCATTTTATCCTTTTTGATTATCAGTTCTTACAGTGATCTCTCAGTGAAATAAAATAATGGTTAGAAATGGTGAAATTACCACTGATTATGCCATTGCTGAGTTTTTTTTAAATATTGTGAAATTTGTCAAGATATTTTTAACTATTTGTTGTCATTTTTATGTAACTGAGGGCTAACAGACGATCAGTTAACCAAACATGCTTTCCTGGGATCCTGGAAGGTAAACCAGCACTCAAGCACACCCCATGTCCACAAGTACATGTAGCAGTTAACATTCCCACTTGAATCAGTGGTGAGAGATCAATGACAATGAGAAGCAATGTTGTATTTAATCACTACAGAGACTGTGACCAGGTGGAGATTCGAACTTACGACCACTGATAGTCTGATGCGCTACTAACTGAGCTATTAACCAGGTTGGGCAGTTGTAAGTTAACAGATCTGTACAAACAACAAATTTGGATTTACCACTATTTCATGTAACATGAAATACTAGCAGTAACAGGTATAAAGTCTGTTGGTTCACAATTTGGTAGGGTGCACTGTATTAATTACATAAAAACGTTAAAACAGTATGGTAGATAAAAGCATGAAACAAAAAGAAATATTTTTGTTTCATTGAAATATCGGATTATTTCATTTCATTAACATCAAATGGAGATATTTCACTGAAACAAAAATCTTCCATATAAACTAAAGTTACTTCAATTAAATGTTTGAAATTAAATTAATAATTTCAAAACAAGATGGAGTATAAAACTCGAGTATTTTTAATGTAATGTTTCACTGCCAGCAAATAGAAATTTCTGTAACGACTACAGATCTGGAAAATATTGCATCTTAAAATCTAAAACATTTGAGGGTACTTAAAACTCCATTAAAACTGGTCGTCTGATTTAAAAATATACAGCAAATGTTGTTTTTCAGGTTGGAATATATTTTAAACCTATATTTTTTTTAAATATTCTATAAATATTTACTCCCAAAATACTTTTTAGTGTCAAACCAGAGAAAAGAAACTATTTTTGAAGTTATGAAAATTGTAATATATATATATAACAATTTCTTAATTTACTATTAAAAATCTCAAAATGATAAACTTGTGCATATTTATATGATTTAATTAGAAACACAATCATATCCATCCTTAACTTTTAAATTCCCTTATTCATTCCAACATAACATACCATTAACATTATTTTTATACTTGACCTAAATATCCATATTTGGTTCTAGATGCCAAACAAGGTGTGCCATAAACTCAAGCCGGTTTCCTAGCTTCTTGTAACATTTACGGCAAGTGAACGGATCCGCTTCGTCGGCAGCGTGAAGAGTATTGTGTAGCAGACTCATAGCGTTATCTTCAAACCAAATGCAGCAATGCTCGCACCGCAGCAATTTGGGCATCTGGTCTTTCTTTGCTTTAATCACTGGCGCTGTTGATGCAACAGTCGCCGGTGAAGACGACAATACGCCAGAATTCACCGGCAAAAATATTGATTGCAGCGAACCAAAAGTTAATGGTTGAGACGACTGGTTCCGAGAGGACTGAGTCTGGGGCGGTAAAAAGGCAACTTTCGGTGTTGACTGCTGTTGGGTCATCATGAATGGACTGGTTCCCCCAACAAGAACTGTAGTTGTTGTTGGTTGTTGACTTTGATTCATGTTTTGCTCACATTTTGCCTTTATTAGTTCATTAAGTTTGGGACTGATTAGGCTATATGCTGGTTTTGCTGCCTGACTTTCTTCCCCTGTTTTGTTATCCACTGGTATTACACTCGGTGGCACATATCCCGGTTTCTTAGACTTTGGGCATGGTCTACTATATCCTTCAACTTTTTGCCTTGGTGAAATTTTCTCCTCCTTTACAATTCCCCAACCATTCTTGTTGGGACTTTCCTCTTTTGGTTTTGAACCCTCAACATTGTCATTCATTTTCTCTTCATCTTTATCATCTCCAGCACTCTGATCACCTTCACGGTTAATTCCTGCTGATTCTTTTGTTGAGTTTTGATCACTTTCATTGGCAGCATCCTCCTCAATGTCCGAATAACTTTTGTCCTCACTGTTGTTGTCGTTGCCCTCCATGTTTGTCGTCGGCAAGATAAACATCGACATTCCATCTGCGCTCATCATTGTTGTCGTCTGATTAAAACTTTCCACTCCGGTCTCATCCATTTTTTCGTCCATACTCTTATATGAACTCCCTTCATTTCCCGCACCCATGTCACCAGCAACATTCTCCACTTTTATATTAAAACATGCAGCAATCTTAGCCTGCTCATACAACTCCTGTGTCTGATCTACCTCCATATTCTGCTGTTGATATTTTTTTGCATCTTCATTTAACTTCATTAATTCATCGTGGTATTTCTTCTGCACTTCCGCTTCTGCTGCCTCTTTTGCCATTTTTTCCATTCCTTCGAGGATCAGCTTGTTGCTCAATGCAGAAACATTATCCAAATTAGCTGGGATATAAAACCCATTTTTCAAATCTGGAAGTATAGGTTTTTCTGTTACAGGTTTATCTGGTTTGATGATGTCATATTTATTCATAACTTGATCAGCTTTCTGTGGTCCAAGAGCAAATTTTGCAACTCCATTTGGTACGTCGTTTGGGATCTGAGAATCCTGCATGCTATTTAGTACTGAATCATGAGTCAGTTTGTGTGTTTGCATCTCCTCAAGTGATTCATATGCTTCACCACACCTGTGGCAGGTGAACACCTAAAATAAATACAAGTGATATTTCATTTTTATAACTTCACCACACCTGTGGCAGGTGAACACCTAAAATAAATACAAGTGATATTTCATTTTTATAACTTCACCACACCTGTAGCAGGCGAACACCTAAAACAAATACAAGTGATATTTCAGTTTTATAACTTCACCACACCTGTGCAAGCAACACAAACAAAGAATATAAGCCATATTTTAGTTTCATAACTTCACCACACCTGTGGCAGGTGAACACCTATAATACATGCAAGTGATATTTCAAACCAGCATTTTCTCAAGGCAGTTTGTCAGGGGGAAAAAACGCTATAATTGTCGTTTATATAATTTGTAAATAAAATACAAATTATTAAAATTACAAATACCTTAAAATATAAGAAAAAACATTACGATATTTATTCGGAGAGGTCAAATTTAAAAGAAATCTCTATTCTAAAAATAGGTATCACATGTATACTTCTTGACAACATTACATCATGTGGCTCTTTTTATTTGTTACAACATACGTGCAATTTTAAGCAGGAAACCTATTTATGTCTAACCTTGGCACGTACGCTTAGTTAAGAAAATTCAATATTGTATTTTGGTCTGTTTAAATAGATACCCTTGGGAGAATAAGAGCTCAATGAATATATATAGCCATGATTGATTGGGAAAATATTTTGACTATACTTAAATATAAATAACATCTTGACATACTTCCTTTAATCTACTGCACAAACCACAGCAGTGAGTGACTGTCTAGTTTAGAGAAAAGTTGTATAACCAGACTCCTGACAATTTTTCTTATATTTTACTTTCGTACTTAAAACCAAAACTTAATTTTGACTGGTTATTTGAATATTCATTAATCAATGAAACCAAATGCAGTTTTTGTATCTAGCCAGACTAAAATCATGATCACATGGATGCTTTTCTAAAATTCAATGTTTTAAGTTTTAAAATATAAACTTAAAGGTGAAACAGACAACATATCAGAATAATGCGACTATGCCGCGAAAATTGTCATGTGACTAGGTCGATACTTCAACGCGGCAACGATTTTACTTTGTCAGGCGAGTTACTCCAATCATCGTACAATACAGTACCTGCTGAATGAGATGTTGCTGCTGCAGATGAAGATGAAGGGCTTGTCTGCGATTAAACTTCATGTCATTACACAGGTGACAGATGTTCAAATCCTTCGGCTGAAATTAAAATAGATATTCTCATGACAGGGTCTAAAATTCAGCTATACTAGCTTCTAAATCTGATTTTTAATACAAATTGTTGTCGGAAAAATTTCCCAAATTTAAAAATAATTTTTTTGTGTGTGTTTTGATTATTCTTCAGTGACCTGACGTGAGAATGACTACTGCTCTGTTCACTGAACGTATGGCGTTGTTGGGTAAACAACAATGTAGTGTTATCTTAGACAGTGTCAGTTTGTCTAAGGAAAATGGTGGTGAAGTAACCAATATCAACTGCTGATTGGATTGTCAACTTGTTTGATTGACAGCCAACGTTAAGTCAATTATCCTAACCAATTGAATATATGATACATGTTATATTTTGATTAACCCTTTACTTCATATAGACGCCTTTGGACACCTCTAATACTGAAAGATTTAATTCACCACGTATCAACAATGGGTGAATTATGTTTATATTAACTGACAGAGTGGAAAACAGTGCAGGAAGTGTTCAGATTGCTCGTTACGAGCAATCTGAACTCTTCCTGCACTGTTTTCAAAGGCATTCTGTGATTGGTGCCGGAAAACGCGTATCTATGAAGTAAAGGTTAATGAGGCTTATTTCAGAATCTAATTATTATACTGTATTAATACTGTAGTTACCTTAATCATCGAAACAAACATCACACTGCTTAAAGAAAATTTAGAATTTGTGACACCATGCTATTCACCACCCCCTAAAAAATGACCAATTCAAATGGCAGAAAAAAAAAGTTAAATGATTGTACTGATATTAGTTTTATATTTGATAACTGGATTTTTCGAACAAGGCCTGCAGGTAAGCACGTACCTGGAAGTGGACTTTCATATGCTGCTTGACGTGATCACTACGTGTGAATCTCCGCCCACATACAGAACATGGATATGGTCTCTCTCCACTGTGAACACGAACATGGCGCTGAAGTTTTGAAGGAGTGCGATATTCCTTACCACACACAGAACATTGGTGCGGTGTCTTTCCCTGCACATGGTCCTGAAACAAGCAACAGAATTTATCAATATCTCATTGATCTTTTTGAGTCTACATGTAATTATATATAATTTTCTATCATTTCTGCAATACATTTTAAATTTCTGCCTAGGGCTGAATAGTTTAGATGCCGTCTCAAGATCACTTAACTCTTACTGCTAAGTTCTTAGGTTTGAGTCACACTCGCTCCAAAATCTTTATTTGAGAAAGTTTGCAAGTAACTTTCGGAAGGACTGTGATCTACTTAGATTCATTCTGGGGTATTCCTCCACCAATATATGCCATATATAACTTGAAATGTGTTGACAATGGTGTTAAACCACATTCACCTTAGTGGTGAGTGGTAAGTGACCTTGAGATAGCCACGGAGGACCCCTTGTTCCTATATTTTGGCATAATTGTCTGTTTTCATTGTTATGTATCATTGTTTTGTTGGGAGATATTTGAGCTATCTCAGAGAGTGTATTAAACCCTGGATCCCCCCCCCCCCCCACTCCCAATTGTGTTGTTCATTATAACAACACACTGGTGACATATATTCTATATTCATCTTACCTCTATATGGTGTTGCATGACGGTCGAGGAATCAAACTGCTGTCCACAATACCGGCACATGTATTGCGTAATCACCTGCACCTTGTTTGATGAGCCGCTGACAGGCTGGGTAAGCTGCTTGGTCAACGTCGGTGACTGTTTCAACGAAAGGGCCTCTGTCATTTTTGATACAACAGGATGTGGTTCTGTACCATTGATTGACATCTGGTTGGAGATTTCATTGATTGTAGACTGGTTTGATGTTTTGAGTAAACTTTGACCATTACTGGAACCATTCTGATTCTGTTCAGTCGGAATCTGCAGAGCTTTATTGCTTGCTAATTTATTCGCAATTTGGTTGATTGTGGATAAGCTAGCCAATCTATGGGTCTCAGTGGGCAGACTACTTCCTTCTATTACTTCTTGTTTGATTTCCATGATTATGCAAACACTGACATTCAACTTAAAAAAAATCACTGACTGGCTTCCATCATTTTGGTGTGTGCTTATTTCTGTGTATTTTTCTCTCACTTTTTTAAGTCCTGAAATATATAGTCATATACCATATAGATATATATATGCAAAGCAAACGTTAAGACTGATAGTGTAATATATTATATTTTTCATCTGTATTTATTTACAGATGTTGCAAAACTGTTAACACCACATAGAAATTTTTTATCACATTTCATAATACAACATTTCAACAATGTTTTTGACGACTTGGTTAAATCCAGTCAAGTCAAGTTTACAAGACACACAATTTTATATAAAGTCAGCATAAATTATAACACAATAAACATTAGCTGTATATAACTATTGATCAGAATTTATAAATGATACAAATCATGTTATGAAACTCTCACATAAATTTCTTCCTCAATTATTACAAATGTAACTAAGTCATTGTTAACGTGTAAAACCACCATTGATTTTTGTTCTTTATTCTATAGTATATAATAAAAGTTTGAAAGCTTGTCATTCATACAGAATCCAATATGAAAGAAGTGAAACCTACATTTTACTGTTTGTCAACCTCTGCACTATCAAAATATGATGAGAAAAGTAGGGGTCATTTGTCATATAAGAGATTTTTTTCTGCTCAGTGTGTACACTGTTAACAAAGTGAAATAGACTTCTGAAATCATGTATTCATACTCCAATTTCCAAGCATCAATTTTTTTTCTAAATTCACAATTCAAACATGACAATGCTATCAAAATGTTCAAAATACATCAATAATGCCATTTAAATAAAAAAAAAAGAGCATTAAAATAAGGAAAATGCATTTTTAGAGAAGAAGAAATGAGGATTATTTATAACGCAGTTATGTGACTACCCCAAGGAAGCAGTTCCTTTTTCCAATGGTGGTACTATGCCTTAACATGTTCAACACAATATAACAACAACAAACAAATTGTATATACAAGGAAAAAAAACGAAACTCGATTTAATCTACCACAACTTTGATTTGAACATATTTTATTTTGAATATCTTACAACATTACATATTTACAAACAATTTTGTCAAAAGGATTGGAATGAAAAAAAATATATTCGCTTCATATTATATGTAATTTTGTAAGGTGCCCACTCCAACCCTGTCTTGGGTGATTAAATGAACCACCATTTGTTGATTGAAATTGTATACATGAAATAATATACTTGTTTTATATTATAATGTTGTTTTAATCAACAAGATAACATTTGCTTGAATAAATGATTTTTGAACTAACATAATAATAATATATTGAATATTTGTTTGTTTGCCAAAAGAAATATTTACAAAATTCGGAACAATCTAATAGTTTTCAATGAGGATGATTACATCACCAGATTTTTTCTTTCTTCCCAAGAACCATAGTGTAGTGGAATCAGTTCCCCACTCACACCAGTCTGGCAGAGTCGCTTTATTCCTTCAAGACCCAGCACTCACACTTCAATTAATTCTTAACTTTTCCGTCCTCTTTATTCTTTCCCTCTCTTTACTTCCTTCCATCTCTACTAATCCTCCTGCTCTTACTCATATTTTTCATTTTTCACTTAAGTTTCATCTAGCACTGCACTGGTTATAATACTCAAGTTGAGGGTATACCAGTATACCAGCAAAAGCAAAAATTAGTTTCATCATGTTTCAATGTATATTTTGGGGGAGAAGGTATTAAATATTGTGGAAATATTGTTAGATATGCATAATTAAAAATGGATAGAAAAAAATAAAAATGAATAAAACATGGTGGATGGGAAGATTTCACTGTGTCAATCAATTAAAAAAGTCTGATTTTTAATTTTGGAATTTACTGAAGAAAAGAACAATCGAATTCTGAACTGTCATTCTGCTGTGTTTACAATGTCAGAATGTGTGTACACGGGCCACGTGATCAATCTTGTCACGTGACAATATTAGGTTAGGGAAATTCCAAACCAAATTCAACAATTTTCTACATTGAATATTACATAATATTACTTTCGGTTTGGTAACGGATATGAAAACAGGCTTAAGTGATAACAAACATGTTCCAAGACTTCGAAATATGACTCATTACCGAAAATCCACAATATTTGTGCCCGAAGGGCCAAACAATTCACAACGCCACCTGTTGGGGGTCACTGACGTAATTTATACATGACTGAACGCGATAGCTCCCTCCTGTCAAATTCCCCCATTTCCGTGTTTCGCTGAAACAATTTTACCATTAGACGTTTTTATAAAGTAGAAATAAAATATGAAACAATTAATTCATCAATATGTCGCCCTATTTATAACTCGCCGCATATAAACCTGCGCGAATACACGAGTTGGGAGTCTGCCAATCGATCGGCTAGGGCCGACATTTTCCGTCTACTGACCTTAAAAGGGTAGCAAAATAGGGTACAGAAAAACCCCGATATTTATTAAATATCTCTGCAGAACTGATCTCAAATTATGTCAAAATGAATGTGAAATAAATGCGCTTACCTCTGGTGTAAAATTTAGAGCACACGAGGCCCTTAAACTCCCTAACATGGGTGTTTTTCCTGCGCGAGAAACCCTACACACTTACGAGGGATATCTGCCTGTTGTAGCCTGCAGGGATTAATAAGGGGAGATAATTTAACCCTTACTATGTAAACAAGGTTACGCTGGGACTAATAGCGGCCCTTAGTGATTTTACTTTTTTGTGGGAGTTTTATTCTTCATGTCGAATATGTAAATAAATAAATAATTTGCGTAATTGACAATGCGCGTGATAGAGATGTAAATATATTTTATTTAGTTTATTACGTCTCGGTGTCCAAATTTACTCAATATTGCAATGCTGCAAAGTACAAATTTTCCAAATGTAGACTGGCCCCGGCGCCAGGACCGAATGACCGGGTAGATGTACAAGCACTGAGTGTGAACAGTACTCTTTTAGTCAACGGTAGTATATGTGGTGGACATTGGGTCCAATATTTTTCAGTTCCCCAGTGTGTTTTTTCTTTTTCCTGATCACTCTATCTCTGATTACCCTATTTATATAGAAATATCATCCATATTTTCACTACTGCGGGCTTACATACGATGCACGGACCTACCCAAGGAAAAGTTGATTATTTAATTAATTTATGCAATCACTTTATGATATGATTTTCTGGGGAGGATGGGCAGACTCAAAATTTTGGTTAGGTTCAACATTGAATGTATTTATAAAAACTCGGAGCCGAAATACAGTTTCATAAGTATTACTGAGGACGTAGCCGCCCACCGCCGCATTACTGTCAGGGGAGTAGCTTGGTAGGCATGGTAAATGTTTACTGAGGATCTGGGTGGGTGGTCCTCTCTCAGAAATATTTTTAAAACGTAAATGACATTCTCAAAGGTGTATGTGTGTGTGTGTGTGTGTGCGTGCGTGCGTGCGTGCGTGCGTGCGTGTGTGTGTGTGTTTCATTTTTAAAATGCTACCTACGTCAAAATCGAATAATTTGTGAATCTTAATAAAAATTAGGTGAATAAGATATCATTCTATAATACATATGAAACTGAACTTAAAATACTTAATTATTTTTTTCTCAAATATATTTGCTTTAGAAAAAAATCTGCCACCACTTTATTTTTTTAACCAAAACTCATAAAAAATAAATTTAATATTAGTTTAAAGGGAATGTTACAGGATTTTTCAAAATTTTGAAATAGGCTAAAACATATTTTTTCCACTGTACCATGCCTTTATATACTCACTGACATAGAATTCAAAGGAACGAATCTAGAAGATGAATATCATTTTGTCATAATCTGTCCAGGTTTCACTGACATTGAACATATTGATATTGATAAATATTCGTATTGAATATCTAGTTCAGTAGTATGGTTTTGAGGATTATTAGAATAAAAAAAGTAAAAATAGTTTGTATGATATAGCAATGTACATTTGGAAAGCGTTATTATTGAGAAGTTCGTCTCTTAATGCGGTTGTTCAACTCTATTATCAATAAAATTACCGTGTTCATCTTCAAATAGTAAAACATTTTATAATATAATATGTTAGCGCTAAAGCATATGTAAGTAGGGCGTACGAATGTTTGCTTGTGTGTGTGTGTGGGGGGGGGGGGGGGGGGGTGCATCAAATACATAAAAAAAAATCTGGATTTATTCAGTATTAAAATTGCAATATTTAATTCGCATTGATATATTTATTTTTTCAGGCTTTATGTCACAGACAAAGGCATTTAGCACTTGTACAATATCGAGATCATGTCTATTTATAGTAATGCCTGTAATGTTGCGAGTGGTCCTGCCCCCGTGTACGCTGCGGTCACCATCCGGCACCGCTGTCTGTGTTCTGCCCCCGTGTACGCCGCTGTCACTTCCAGTACTACTGTCCATGTCCTGCGCCGTGTACGCTACTGTCACCTTCCGGTACTGCTGTCCATGTCCGATCACCGTGTACGTTGCTGTCACCCTCAGGTACTGCTGTCCGTGTCCTGCTCCAGTGTTCGCGGCTGTCACCAACCGGCGCTGCTGTCTGTGTCCTGCCCCCGTATCCGCTGCTGTCTCTTCCGGTACTACTGCCCGTGTCCTGCCCCCGTGTACGCCGCTGTCACCCTCCGGTACTGCTGTCCGTGTTCTGCTCCCGTATACGCTGCTGTCACTTCCGGTATAACTGCCCGTGTCTTGCCCTTGTGTACGCCGCTATCAACCTCCGGTACTGCTGCCCGTGTCTTGCCCCCGTGTACGCTGCTGTCAATCTCCAGTGCTGCTGTCCGTGTCCTGCCCCCGTGTACGCTGCTGTCAATTCCAGAACTACTGCCCGTGTCCTGCCCCCGTGTACGCCACTGTCACCCTCCGGTCTTGCCGTACGTGTCCTGCTCCCGTATACGCCGCAGTCACCCTCAAGTGTCGACGTGCCGTAAAACACCATTCATTCATTCATTCATTCCAGTACTGCTGTCCGTGTCCTACACCCGTGTACGCTGCTGTCACTTCCGATCCTACTGAACGTGTCCTGACCCCGTGAACGCCACTGTCACACTCCGGTACTGCTGTCCGTGTCCCGCCCCCCGTGTAAGCCGCTGTAACCCTTCGGTACTGCTGTCCGTGTCCCCTCCCAGCGTACGCTGCTGTCACCCTCAGGTACCGGTACTGCTATCCGTGACCCCCGTGTACGCCGCTGCCATCCTCAGATACTACTGCCCATGTCCCATCCAGTACTACTGCCCGTGTGCCGCCATAGTGTAGCTGCTGTCACCCTCCGGTACTGCTGTCGTGTCATGCCACCATGTACGCCCCTGTCAACCTCTGGTACTGCTGTCAGTGTCTCGACTCAGTGTTCGCCGCTGTCACCCTCCGGTACTACTGTTCATGTCCTGCCCCTGTGTACGCCGTTGTCAACCTCCGGTACTGCTGTCCATGTCCCACCTCCGTGAACGTTGCTGTCACCCTCCGGTACTGTTGTCTGTGTCTCACCCCCGTGTGCGCTGCTGTCAACCTCCGGTACTGCTGTCAACTGTTGCCGTTGTTCTGCCCCCGTGTAAGCCACTGTCACCCTTCGATAATGTAATACTCTCCTACAGGCATTGTCCTCATGGATACCAGAGACATATACGTCACTGTGATACTCTCCTACAGGCATTGTCCTCATGGATACCAGAGACATATACGTCACTGTGATACTCTCCTACAGGCATTGTCTTCATGATTACCAGAGACATATAAGTCACTGTTATACTCTCCCACAGCGTCCTTATGGATATTAGAGACTTATAAGTCACTGAAGATACTCTACCAAAGACAACGTCCTCATGGATGCCAGATATATATAAATCACTGTGATACTCTCCCACAGCATCCTGATGGATACCAGATACATATAAGTCACTGTAATACTCTCGCACAGACAGCGTCCTCATCGATACCAGAGACATATAAGTCACTGTTATACTCTCCCACAGTGTCCTCATAGATACCAGAGTCATATAAGTCACTGTGGATACTATCCCACAGACAGCGTCCTCATGGATACCAGAAATATTTAAGTCACTGTAGATACTCTCCCATAGACAGCGTCCTCGTGTATAACAGAGACATATAAGTCACTGTTATACTCTCCCACAGCGTCCTTATGGATACTAGAGACTTATAAGTCACTGTGATACTCTCGCACAGACAGCGTCTTCATGGATACTAAATACCTATAAGTCACTGTGATACTCTCCCACTGCGTCCTCATGGATACCAGAGACATATAAGTCACTGTGGATACTCTCCCACAGACAACTTCCTCGAGAATACTGAGACATATAAGTCACTGTGGAAACTCTCCCACAGACAGCGTCCAAATGGATACCAGAGACATATAAGTCACTGTGATACTCTCCCACTGCGTCCTCATGTATACCAAAGACATGTAAGTCACTGTAGATACTCTCCCACAGACAGCGTCCTCATGGATACCAGATACTTATATGTCACTGTGATACTCTCCAACAGCGTCCTCATGTATACCAGAGATATATAAGTCTTTCTCACAGCTTTTTCATGGATACCAGAAATATATAAATCACTGATATGCTTTCTCACAGCGTCTTCATGTATACCAGAGATATATAAGTCACTATAATGCTTTCCCACAGCATCCTCATGTATACCAGAGATATATAATTTACTGTTATACTTTCTCACAGCGTCTTCGTGTATATCAGATATATATGTCACTGTTATGCTTTCTCACAGCGTCCTCGTGTATACCAGAGATGAAAAAGTCACTGTTATATTTTCTCACAGCGTCCTCATGTATACCAGAGATATATAAATTACTGTTATACTTTCCCACAGCGTCCTCATGTATACCAGAGATATATAATTCACTGTTATACTTTCTTACAGCGTCCTCATGTATACCAGAGATATATAAGTCACTGTTATACTCTCTCACAGCATCCTCGTGTATACCAGAAATATATAAGTCACTGTTATATTTTCTCACAGCGTCTTCATGTATACCAGAGATATATAAATCACTGTTATACTTTCTCACAGCGTCCTCGTGTATACCAGAAATATATAAGTCACTGTTATATTTTCTCACAGCGTCTTCATGTATACCAGAGATATATAAGTCACTGTTATACTCTCTCACAGCGTCCTCGTGTATACCACAGATATAATTCACTGTTATATTTTCTCACAGCGTCTTCATGTATACCAGAAATATATAAGTCACTGTTATATTTTCTCGCAGCGTCTTCATGTATACCAGAGATATATAAGTCACTGTTATACTCTCTCACAGCGTCCTCGTGTATACCAGAGATGTATAAGTCATTGTGATACTCTCTCACAGCGTCCACATGTATACCAGAGATGTATAAGTCACTGTTATACTCTCTCACAGCGTCCACATGTATACCAGAGATGTATAAGTCACTGTTATACTCTCTCACAGCGTCCACATGTATACCAGAGATGTATAAGTCACTGTTATACTCTCTCACAGCGTCCTCGTGTAAACCAGAGATATATAAGTCACTGTTATACTCTCTCACAGCGTCCTCGTGTATACAATGACAATAATGACAATGGCAATAGTTTATTCAAGTAATTTAGGCCACCGGCCCATAATACAAAAACACACAAATATTATAATAATACAACAATGTGTCAAAAGGATAAAGACAATATCAGAAGTAAAAAGAGAAAACACATGAATTATCAAACAAAGAGTGTCTAAAATGTTATATCGTCTTTACAAGTGTTAATTTAATCTTATAACGGTGTAGCATAATCATATTTTAGTTTGTTTCAGTTTGGACTTGAATAAAGTATTTCCGTTTATTGAACATTTCTAGTACACATTTGGAATGTTTTATCAGCAAATTATTGTTTTGTGTACTCATTAATTTATAGAATAAATTTAATCCATTATGGTCACCATTCAAAAATTCTGAAAGATACTGATTTCTCAAATCATCATAATACGCACATTTCATTATTACATGAAATTCGTCCTCTATTTCTCCAGAGTTACATAAAAAGCATATTCTTTGTTCGTATGGTATATTGGTGTGTCTTCCGGTTTCAACTAAAAGTGAATGAGCTGAACATCGTAGTTTAGAGAGTGCTATTTTCAATTTAATTGAAAGTGAGATACCTTTCCACATCTAAGTTAGTTTTAAAATACTTATGTCTAGCTTTGCTCGACTGATATAAATCAGCATGCCAGTTTTGTAAGGAACAGTCCAATAAACGCTGTCATCGTCCTCATGAATACCAGAGACATATAAGTCATTGTGGATACTTTCCCGCATACAGCGTCCTCGTGTTTACCACAGAAATATAAGTCACTGTTATACTTTCCCACAGACAGCGTCCTCATATATACCACAGACATATAAGTCACCGTGATACTCTCCAACAGCGATTTCATGTATACCAGAGGCATATAAGTCACTGTGGATACTCTCCCACAGACCGCGTCCTCATGGATACCAGATACATATAAGTCACTGTGATACTCGCCCAAAGACAGCGTCCTCCTGTATACCAGATACATATAAGTCACTGTGATACTCTCCCACAGCGTCCTCATGGCTACCAGTGACATATAAGTCACTGTGGATACTCTTCCACAGCGTCTTCATGGATACCAGATACATATAAGTCACTGTGATACTCTTCCACTGCGTCTTTATGGATACCAGATACATATAAGTCACTGTGGTACTCTCCCACAGCGTCCAAAAGGATACCAGATACATATTAGTCACTGCGGATACTCTCCCACAGACAGTGTCCTTATAGATACCAGATACATATGAGTCACTGTGAATTCATGTTGGTTGGCCTGTTCTTTGATGACTGAAATAGGCGCAATTGATGTCGGTTGGCCTGTTCTTTGGTAACTGAAATAAGCACAATTCATGTTGGTTGGCCTGTTATTTCGTGACTGAAATAAGCGCAATTCATGTTGGTTGGTCTGTTCTTTGTTGATTGGAATAAGCGCAATTCATGTTTGTTGGCTTGTTCTTTGTTGACTGAAATATCGCAATTCATGTTGGTTGGCCTGTTCTTTGTTATTTGAAATTAGCGCAATTCATGTTGGCTTGCCAGTTTTTAGGTGCCTAAAATAGTAAAATAAGTGTTCATGTTAAAATTCATGTTAGTTGGTCTGATCTTTGGTGACTGAAATAAGCGCAATACATGTTGGTTGGCCTGTTATTTGGTGTCTGAAATAAGCGCAATTCATGTTGGTTGACCTGTTATTTGGTGACTGAAATAGGTGCAATTCATGTTGGTTGGCCTGTTCTTTGTTGACTGAAATAATCGCAATTCTTGTTGGTTGGCCTGTTATTTTAAGCCTTAAATAGTAAAATAGGTGCAATTCATGTTGGTTGGCCTGTTCTTTAGTAACTGAAATAAGCGCAATTCATGTTGGTTGACCTGTTATTTGGTGACTGAAATAAGTGCAATTCATGTTGGTTGGCCTGTTATTTGGTGATTGAAATAAGCGCATTTCATTTTGGTTTGCCAGTTTTTTGTTGACTGAAATAGGCGCAATTCATATTGGTTGGTCTATTATTTGGTGACTGAAATAAGCGGAATTCATGTTGGTTGGCCTGTTCTTTGGTGCCTGAAATAGTGAAAGAGGTGCAATTCATGTTGGTTGGCCTGTTCTTTATTGACTGAAATAAGCGCAATTCATGTTGGTTGGCATGTTCTTTGTTGACTGAAAAAAGTGCAATTCATATTGGTTGGTCTGTTCTTTGTTGACTGAAATATATGCGATTGATGTTAGTTGGTCTGTTCTTTGGTGCCTGAAATAGTGAAATAGGTGCAATTCATGTTGGTTGGTCTGTTCTTTAATGACTGAAATAAGCGCAATTCATGTTGGTTGGCATGTTCTTTGTTGACTGAAATAAGCGCAATTCGTGTTGGTTGGTCTGTTCTTTGTTGACTGAAATATGTGCGATTGATGTTGGTTATCTTGTTCTTTGGTGACTGAAATATGCGCAATTCATGTTGGTTGGCCTGTTATTTGGTGACTGAAATAAATGCAATTAATGTTGGTTGGCCTGTTCTTTGTTGACTGAAATAGGCGCAATTCATGTTGGTTGGTCTGTTCTTTGGTGACTGAAATAAACGCAAATCCTGTTGCATGGCCTGTTATATGGTGCCTGAAATAGTGAAATAGATGCAATTCATGTTGGTTGACCTGTTATTTGGTGACACAAATAGTGAAAGAGACGCAATTCATGTCAGTTGGTCTGTTTTTTTGGTGACTGAAATAAACGCAATTCATGTTGCTTGGTCTGTTATTTGGTGCCTGAAAAAATGAAATAGGTGCAATTCATGTTGGTTGACCTGTTATTTGGTGACTGAAATCGTGAAAGAGGCGCAATTCATGTAGGTTGGCCTGTTCTTTGGTGACTGAAATAATGAAATAGGTGCAATTCATGTTGGTTGACCTGTTATTTGTTGACTGAAATAGTGAAATTGGCCCAATTCATGTTGGTTGGCCAGTTATTTTGTAACTGAAATAGTGAAATGGGCGCAATTCATGTTGATTACCTGTTATTTGGTGCCTGAAATAGTGAAAAAGGTGCAATTCATGTTGGTTGGCCTGTTCTTTGGTGCCTGAAATAGCGAAATAGGTGCAAGTCATGTTGGTTGGCCTGTTCTTTGGTGACTGAAATAAGCGCAATTCATGTTGGTTTGCCTGTTCTTTGGTTCCTAAAATAGTGAAATATGTGCAATTCAGTTGGTTGGCCTGTACTTTGGTGACTGAAATAAGCACAATTCATTTTGGTTGGTCCGTTATTTGGTGATATATAGCCTACCACTTTTTGAGTGTGTTTTTTTTTTCATTTGGAGGTGTTTTGAACTCAACGGTGTTGACATAAGGACAAAAAGATTACTTTCAAGGTAGCCATTCCAACTATGATCAACACGTGTGGGCGGTCTAAAAAAAGACGTGATAGTAAATAATAGCAAGGAATTATATAGAGAAGGAAAAGCAACTGATTGAGATTTTGTGAAAGCTTTCATATTCACGCAAAATCTTGCAATATCTCGTTTTTAATTATCTTCGCTTCCATTCATCTCAGGAACACAAATCAAAATTCTTACACTCATAAAAACAATACCATTCCCAGAATGTTGTGTTTAAAAGAAGACAAGTGTAGGCCCCTGTGCGGATTTTTATTTTAATAAAGTTTAATATTTAATGCATGCTGAAAAGCTATACATAGCTTATGTTACTTTCTTATACAATATATAAATATATAAGTGTGTGGTCATATTGTTGGCAGTCGTACGTGGTCATATTGTTGGCAGTCGTACGTCCCCACAGGTAGAGGAATTTTGTATTATGATGTAAGGGAAGCAACCCCTATTAGACAAAAAATATTTCTAGTTATTTCCCTTTGCGGAAAGAGTCAAGACTTCTGGGATATTTCGTGACGTCACACGCTATATACAGTATTCGAAAATTCAGCGATGTAGCTCCAAAATATTCCCGGAAAAGTGTAAATTAAATGTTTATAAACAAAAGCCTTCCGTAGTCGGATGTTCACATGTTGCCCCAAATAACATAAAGGATATTAGCCGCCATGTTTAAGTGTATTCCGATCTTTAGGGCGTGTAACCGACAGGTCGAATGGATCGACAGAAGACATTGCAATTTACAGTCGGTCCCCGACGATGTTATGCGGTATACACGCTCGCTCGAAGAAGTTTTTCTTGATGCAAACAGCATTAGGGAGCTACCAAAGGTCAGTTTAATGAATTATTTTGAATTTAGTGACGTTATATATAGAGATTTGTGTCAATGTAATACAAAACACCTGTTCACATTTCCTGTTTCAGAATTTTTTTCGTTTGGTGCAATTGCGGAAGGTCACATTAAGCGACAATGAAATCTCCAAGCTTCCCCATGACGTCGCTCATCTTATCAACATGGTCGAGCTGGACATCAGCAGGAATGGTAAGTGAAGTTTTGTGTTTAAGGAAAACGGAGAAAGCCGATTTGTAAACACCGGTGTTAAGTGACCCAGAAACGTACGCCCGCCATCTTGGATTTTCGTACAGTGTGTCATAGGACACTGATTAGTTAAATATACAGGGGTGTGTACAAGCAGAAAGATATCCCACTCATAGCTTTTATTTGGTCTGTTATGCAAGAAAGCAGTGCAAAAGATCAATAGATACGTAGTTTATATATAATATTGAAAACCACAGTTAAAAACCAGAACTATATTTTTACATTGAAATTATCTGTGAAAATGTAAACAGTGCAATTGACTGCAAAGTAGGTCATACTGAAATGAAAGTAGGTCAGAACATTATATTAATCATAGTGGTCTGAAGATATGAACACTATTTATGGTAATTATGGGTCAATGTTTAAAATCCTAAAAGAACAAATGTGGGAACTCATTATTAAGATTAGAGTGTGGACTATGACCAAACTTGGTTGTGAATGCAAAGACATTTTTACCAAAAATTGTGTTTCTAAGCACACAGATCAATTGGAGCTAGTGACGTCATCTGGGGAAATACATTGCTGTGCTTTTCAGTGATTCTGTATGTACTTATTTCATAATTTATTTCCAATATTTTAAAAAAAAATATGGATGAATATGTCCCTTTGAAACTGTAAAAATGTCAAAGTTGAACTGGCACTTTTATTGTCATTTTTTTGGAAGGCGAGCGTAGCATGCTTTCTATAAGGATCATGCAGCTCAAAACATGTTTTTGTTCTATAACTTTTGTTATTCTGTTGACCACAATTTCATTTCCTCTGCCGATAAAATAGTTCCAAAAGTTTCAAAGTGCAATTGCCATAGAAGAGGACGTAGAAATCCATATTTGATTTTATTTCGAGTTTTGTTCTTTCAAACAGAACAAAACACTTCATATATATGCGATAGTCAAAGCATACAATTTCCACTAAAATGACATAAATGCAGGCGACTACTGGGTATAAGTATAGCAATGTTAAAAATAGTCCCCATCAGTGCCCAAAGTGATGATGAATTTATTTTGGTAACATGCAGGGAAAAATTGAATTGTGGTATCAATACCACAATTTCCGATTGACGTTAGGTTCGGAATTATTCATATTAATAAAAGAAAGGCTGGAATACTTTAAAAAGGTAGTATACTTGCTTTGTTTATTCAAATAACAATTTGAACTCCCTCAAAGGCCAATGTCTTTTCTTTCTGCTTTTATCGTTTGTGAAAATCAGTTATTATTTATTAATGTTAAAGCTATTATACAAATGTGTTTTCTTGTGTTTTTTTATACATACATGTGCTATGAAATCAAAACTTCTAATATGCCTGTGACATTTAAAGTATTATCTATAACAACAAAGAGCATACAAAATATTAGATTTTTTAACATCACTTGTTTTTGTTTTTTTGTGGTGTTGCATGATTTTGTCAGGATCATATTGTCATCTCAAAAGTAGAAGGGAGGCAACCTGTGTCATACTGTGTTGTTTGTTCCATTCTTTCTATCTAAGCGCGTTTGCTTCCGGCTAAGAATAGAATCACTGCCGATCTCTGCAGAGGGGTAGGACTCCTCCGAATGGGTGTCATGTTCAATTTATCATTTTTTGTCATGTTTACTATTGTGGTTAAATTATCAATTCCTGTGTGGTTTCAGGGAGCCATATGAGTGATGGCAAGAATAGGACCACTGTGGCTCATGCATGTCGTAAGAAGCGACAATTTGAGTAATACGATAAAATTTGCTGAAACTTTGCAGTTCTGCAGGTATCAAGGTTCTAGGTTCATTCTGCATATTCATTTGTTGGTGTATTTCTTTTAAATCTGTATGTTAATTTGTTGTTTTTGTACATGTGTAGAGTTAGCTTGGAATCTTCCTTCCTGTTGGCGTTGAATAACCTATAATGTGTTGGTACGCCGTAAAACCCTATTAATTCATTCTTTCTATCTATCAGCCATAGGTTGTTTGGTTTATTATAAAATAAATTGGATTTGTCTTTCAAATATTTTGTTTTATATGATTTTATGCTCGTAGATACATTATAGGGAAGTCTTTTGTTACAACTAACATAACAATTATGATCATGTGTTTATGGGTCGTTCATGAAAGTATTGTTTTATTTTATGAAAAAGGCATATAGTAAAAAAAAAAGAATTAATACAATTATGTCATCACTTACTAAAAATTTGAAATTATCTGTATATTTATTTGAATTGAAAAATATTTTCATTATTATAACAAAATTTCTTTGTGTCTTTCGATTTGTAAGAGGTAATTAGTAAATCTGTATGTCATATTCTGACAAGAAATTAACGTGATGGGCAAAACTGTGAACGAGTGAGCCTTTCTTTGGCCTTTGATTTGTTTTATTTAAAATATAGCACCTGTATTTAAAACCACTGAAAATCTTTTTTTTTTCGAATACAAACAGCTTGGGGTAAGCATAAAATGTCAATGTGTTCAAAAACATGAAAAAGACTGGAAAATATTCCATGAGTTGAAAGGCTCGAAAAAAAACCCACAAATGTTTAAACTGGCCTGCCCTACTCAATAGTTGATATCCCAGGTGAGGCACTTGACCCGAAAATTGGTACATATGCCCTTTGAATATCAAAACAGAGACACAAACTCTGCATTGCAGCATATATTATGCTAAAATATGGCTGTCAAAATTCTTTATTCAAACCAATTATAGGGGCCCTAACTCTACACTCAAACCAATTAAATAGGGGTCAAAACATTAAATCTAAATAAAACTTTGTCTAAACAATGGCATAAGCTCTTGGATAAAAAGAATAAAATATGAGTGTATTATGAACAAATCTTTTTTTGTATATATGAAGAAAATGTATCGCAGTGAAAAATATTTACACAACAATACATTTCAACATTTTTATTAAGATTTAACAAGGGGTGAAAAGTCTATATTATGTGTCCATAAATGAGGGTCAAGCTCTACATCGCATTATACAAAAGAAATAGTGGTCTAAAACTCTACATCATATGTCCAAAAAGAGGGGTTTTCGGTTTTGAAGGTAGGCAATCCACACGCTTGGTTCCCTGCTGTTTGTAAACATGTGCTGTCAGGTTTGATTAAAGTGCACTTGGGCGCAGATCAAGGGAATGGTGTGCATCCCATTATCGCACTTAAAATATGACAATAAGGTCAGATCAAAATAATAATTCCTGTGACATGGTGGAAAAAGCTGGGTCTGCACATTAATTTGTATAAATACGGTACCTATGGTCCCAACATAAATGATCTTGGTCGGAGCATAGCGAACAGGATGATTGAAAATGAATATATTGGTGCTGTATGCTATTATAGACTGAGAAGCTGACTGTCATTGTCGTTGGTACAGTTATAGACTGAGAAGCTTTCATTGGTACAGTTATAGGCTGAGAAGCTGTCATTTGTACAGTTATAGACCGAGAAGCTGTCATTGGTTCAGTTATAGACTTCATTGGTACAGTTATAGACTGAGAAGCTGTTGTTGGTACAGTTATAGACTGAGAATCTGTCATCAGTACAGTTACAGACTGAGAAGCTGTCATTGGTACAGTTATATACTGAGAAGTTGTCATTGGTAAAGTTATAGACTGAGAGGCTGTCGTTGATTCAGTTATAGACTGAGAAGCTGTCATTGTAGTCATTGATACAGTTATAGACTGAGAAGCTGTTGTTGGTACAGTTATAGACTGAGAATCTGTCATCAGTACAGTTATGGACTGAGAAGCTGTCATTGGTACAGTTATAGACTGAGAAGCAGTTGTTGGTACAGTTATAGACTGAAAATCTGTCATCAGTACAGTTATAGACTGAGAAGCTGTCATTGGTACAGTTATATACTGAGATGTTGTCATTGGTAAAGTTATATACTGAGAGGCTGTCGTTGATTCAGTTATAAGACTGAGAAGCTGTCATTGGTACAGTTATCGACTGAGAAGCTGTCATTGGTACAGTTATAGACTGAGAAGCTGTCATTGGTAGTCATTGGTATAGTTAC
This sequence comes from Panopea generosa, assembly GCA_029582155.1. NCBI lineage: Eukaryota > Metazoa > Mollusca > Bivalvia > Adapedonta > Hiatellidae > Panopea > Panopea generosa. The sequence continues at coordinate 44,838,668 of CM055904.1, read as the reverse complement.
AGACTGAGAAGCTGTCATTGGTACAGTTATATACTGAGAAGATGTCATTGGTAAAGTTATAGACTGAGAGGCTGTCGTTGATTCAGCTATAGACTGAGAAGCTGTCATTGTAGTCATTGATACAGTTATAGACTGAGAAGCTGTTGTTGGTACAGTTATAGACTGAGAATCTGTCATCAGTACAGTTATGGACTGAGAAGCTGTCATTGGTACAGTTATAGACTGAGAAGCAGTTGTTGGTACAGTTATAGACTGAGAATCTGTCATCAGTACACTTATAGACTGAGAAGCTGTCATTGGTACAGTTATATACTGAGATGTTGTCATTGGTAGTCATTGGTATAGTTATAGACTGAGAAGCTGTCATTGGTACAGTTATCGACTGAGAAGCTGTCATTGGTACAGTTATAGACTGAGAAGCTGTCATTGTAGTCATTGATACAGTTATAGACTGAGAAGCTGTTGTTGGTACAGTTATAGACTGAGAATCTGTCATCAGTACAGTTATGGACTGAGAAGCTGTCATTGGTACAGTTATAGACTGAGAAGCAGTTGTTGGTACAGTTATAGAATGAGAATCTGTAATCAGTACAATTATAGACTGAGAAGCTGTCATTGGTACAGTTATATACTGAGATGTTGTCATTGGTAAAGTTATATACTGAGAGGCTGTCGTTGATTCAGTTATAAGACTGAGAAGCTGTCATTGGTACAGTTATCGACTGAGAAGCTGTCATTGGTACAGTTATCGACTGAGAAGCTGTCATTGGTAGTCATTGGTATAGTTATAGACTGAGAAGCTGTCATTGGTACAGTTATAGACTGAGAAGCTGTCATTGGTACAGTTATAGACTGAGAAGCTTTCATTGGTACAGTTATAGACTGAGAAGCTGTTATTGGTACAGTTATAGACTAACAAGCTTTCATTGGTACAGTTATAGACTGAGAAGCTTTCATTGGTACAGTTATATACTGAGAGGCTGTCATCGGTACAGTTATAGACTAAGAAGCTGTCATTGGTACAGATTTAGACTGAGAGGCTGTCGTTGGTACAGTTATAGACGTAAAGGCTGTCATTGGTACAGTTATAGACGTAGAGGCTGTCGTTGGTACAGTTATAGACTGAGGAGCTGCCGTTGGTACAGTTACAGACTTAGGAGCTGTCATTGGTACAGTTATAGACCGAGGAGCTGTCGTTAGTACAGTTATAGACGAAGAGGCTATCATTGGTACAGTTATAGACTGAGAAGCTATCATTGGTACAGTTATAGAATGAGGAGCAGACATTGATACAGTTATAGACTGAGAAGCTGTCATCGGTACAGTTATAGACTGAGAAGCTGTCATTGATCTGTACAGACCTACAAAAAAAACAAGCTATATCATGACAGGTGTTTATTTACAAAAACAACACTGTACAGGGTTTTCCCAGGAATTTCTGAAGGCATGTCGCAAAAAATGCGCTGGGGAGGGTACAGGAGGCGTATTTTCTCTTGGGTTGAACACTTTTAAATTTGACATTCAAAAGTGGTGTATTCTCAAGTATGAGTTTCTATTTTATATTAAGAAAAATGATACTATAGAATAAATATAAAAATAATACAGTGTTTTCTAAAAAATTAATTGAAGTTTATAGTCATATTTAAAATTTTCAATTAATATGCTTGTATTTTTAATGTTTGATTCTATAGTTAAAAAGAACTATACTTTTCATTCAATATTTTTATGTTTTGAATTGAATACCAATATCATAAAAGTAAACATAAATAACTAGTTCTTAAAATCCTTTCCTAAAATGTCCTGCATAAATGGAACTGCAGAGATACTGAAATTGTGATGGTACAGACTTGTATTATGTCACCCATCCGGGTCCAGGTATTTCCATATTTACAATAAGCGAAAATGCTTTAATTTATGTAAAAAATAAACTGTTTAAAGTGATGACTTTATCCTAGCTTTGTGGAAATAAACCCATAACAATTTCATTATTTTGTTTACTTGCATTATGCCCATACTTATATACGATATATGATATATCAAATTGGCTTCGGGACTAAGCAGTCGTTTCCTTCCAGTCGTTGCTATGGCGAGAATTAGGTCTGATAATAATGCACACTCGGTTGCAATAAAAGTGACGGGTTTATTCGTACTTGGGTTCTCCGTGGCCGAGTGGTCTAAGGCGCTGTCTCAAGATCACTTACATGTCACCGCTAAGGTCATAGCTTCTAGTCCTGCTCGCTCAATAAACTTTATGTGAGTCAGTCTGAGGTCTTCCTCCACCAGTAAAACTGGATATGCCACATATAGCCTGACATGTGTTGAAAATGGCGTTAAATCTAGTCACAACAAACCCCATAAAAAATACTTGCACTTGATTTATTTCAATTTCTTTTTCACCACCGATTTTATGGGTGCTCATTGACGCATCTAGGCAAATTTTAAAGAGCTAATTCTACTGTTTTGAGGGAATCCCGTGGCATCAGCAGAACACTGAATTTTCACCACTTGTCCAACAGGACGACCAGACTGTAAAACTTACCTGTCCTGCTCAATGTGTTACTCATTATGATGGGAAGATGAGTGGAATTTTCCTGTTCTGCCACATTATATAATAATGACCTTTATTATAGCAAATATTAAAATCCAAATGGAATCCAGTGCTGCAGCTCCATTTGCTTGATATACTAACCTGTTTTGGAAATCGTAATTCACTTTACATCAGTTCACTTATTTGTCCAAAGCAAATGTAGATTATGTTCTTCTGCTGGGGGATGAGTGTTTTCCAGTGTAATCTTGTTTTTGTCATTTGTTCCCGGAGTTAATGAAGTTATGGGGTGCAGGGTTTTTAGAAGCTGTAGAAAAGTGGATTTGTTAAATTGGATTGACACGTTCGTGTCATTTAACATTGTGCCTGTGTGCAAACTTGAAACATCAGAAAGTGTGGTTGCTGAAGTATAGCCTTTTTTAGATATATAATCGGCTGTGAATTTTGTAACATTTTAGAGTTTGCAAACATGGCCCTTGTTTTGCCGTTTTCCCCCTGCCCGGGCATATACGTTTTCCAATATAACTAAAAATTACACCCTAAAGATTTTTTTAATTACTCTTAAGGGAGACTTCTGGTTAAAGAAACTAAGGAAACCATTAATTAGTTGCCTAATGTACCTTCTTTTCAACTTGTTTTACATGTACATGTATTACATGTTTTTCTGCATAACCACAAATACAATGTGATGCAAAAACGTCTTGCAGAAAGCCCGATCTTATTCCCCCAGAGTGAAGAGAGGGCTCTGGCCTGTTTTTATTGACCACAGTTCTTTGCCAAAATGCTTTCCTTTAAGTGCGATTTAATTATTTTATAATGTAAAACATAACAAATCTGTTATATAATTTTTAACATTTTATATATCTTGTTTTAATGGTGGATGAATACCTCAAAATAAATCTGAATGGAATTGCTGGCCTTTGCGCAATAATTCACAAAATGAAATTAAAGGATGTTTTCTATTTTTCTATAGATTTTCATGTGCATCAATTCTGCGCACAAAAGGAACAAACATTATCGATGCTAATTGAGTATAAAATGTTAATTTTGCAATTGTATTTTATTTAACGATGGCATACCCTTAGAGCTAATTTTTCTCATAAATAATGATGTGGTAAAGTGTATTTTTTATTAGCTCACCGGGACGAAGTCCAAGGAAAGCTATTGCTATGACCCCTGCATTGGCGCCAGCGTCATTTGTAGACACCCAGGTTAAACTTTTTTGTTTAAGATACCTATGCAACCACTCATTGGATGTGAATGAAACTTTGCAAGTGTGTTCACCATTATCATTGGAACACACCCAGACAAGAACCATAACTCTTGATTGCATTTTAGCACAGTTATGGCCCTTTTTGGACTTAGACACCCAAAGGCAAGCTTTATTGTCTTCTGATAACACTTGTTTTGATTGTCAAAAGAATAGGTATTAGAGAGTATTTTTGTGAGGTTTTAAGCAAACATTTTCCATACATACATCAAAATATTAAAAAACCTCTATATTTTTATTGCAAAATTGAAAACAACTGACACTCTGCCAAAAGGATTTTGTTTTTAAAACCCTAAAAAGTTAATTTCAAGCTTTTAATTACCATTTCGATGACAATCATTATTATATGCATGCATCAATGTATCAGTTTTAATTAAATATTCCATGTAAACAATTTTAAATTTTTTTAGCATTGCTTGTAAAATCTACATTTTTTGTCAAATTTCAAGGACAGGGTTGTTTTTTAGGAGGTAATGCCAAAAAAACTGTACAGTAACATGTGTTTTTTATTTCTGATATTGCATGAACATACATTAAACTTTTATACTGGAAAGTTTCATAAAATTCTATCCATAGGTAAAAAATAACAAAAAAGTATAGATAAGTGTCTTTAATCCAGGGCCTCCTCTGGCTATGTTTTTCTTTTTGCCACTACTTTCACCATATTTGAAAAGTTGGAGCCAAATTTAAAAAAATGGAGTCAAATTAAGAGCCATTTTTGTAGCCAACTAAATTCCGTACCTCGGCCAACATTCTTTAAATCGTTATCAAACAACTCATAAGTGAAAGTAACTTACTGCATGTTTTCTTTTACTTGTTTTAGCTTTTGAATTAAACATGGTTTTTATAAATATTAGTTTTATTATCTTGTGAGTTATTGTTCAAAGTGCCTGAAGTCAATAATTAGGGGAAGCAATAATTGGTAGTAAGTTGTTGATTTATATTGCAAATGATGCATAAGTTTAAATTGAGTGCAGTCAAAAACCAAAACGGCCTCTGTACTTCTGTTGAAACTCTGTTTCTGTACTTGTTTGATTTTGTCAAGTGTTTATGCGTTAATGCACATAAATAACAGCTGTTTGAGCCTTATTTTGTTTTGATTTTATTTTTACTATAGCATTCTATTCTCACAAAACCCCATACAATGTTTTTTATGATTATTTAAAATTTAAACACATCAATTTATTTAAAATTATTAATACACAAATTATGGATTTCCGGCTAGCCTTTTGACTGAAATTGCTGTTGGAACATTCCACATTATTTTCTAAATATCCTTATTACCCAACCCGTGTTGTCCCTACAGGCTCTACAGGTATAAATATGGTCAATATTAGCATTATAACAACAGAGCATATATATCAAACAATTCTAATTATTGTAAAACCTTGGTATTGATAAAAAACAACAAACAGCTATCGCTGACTTAATATGCAAAATTATTTAACAGACAAAATCTACAGTCAATTATTGTTCTCTTATTCCTGGAAGCCGCCATTTTGAAACTTATTATTGTAAAACCTTGGTATTGATAAAAAAACAACCAACAGCTATCGCTGATTTAATTAAAAAAATTATTTAACAGACAAAACTAGTCATTTATTGTTTTTTATCCTTGGAAGCTGCCATTTTGAAACTAACTGTTTGTTGACAAAAAATTAGGATTACCCATGAAAGTATAGTAGACAGTGTATTGGCATAATCAATTTTTCTTTTTTAAACCTATTTAGCATATTTTAAGACATTAAATTTGCATATGATTAAAAATTGTAAATATATATATATAATTAAAATTACGAATATGCCGGTTGTCACTACGCGACCACTTGACTATCTTAAGCATATGCTTTTTTTAGCATAGGGTAATTTTACACATGTATTCAAAAGTTTATGATGTGTGACAGTGCAATGGCCTGAGGGAGATATCACAGCTGGGTGCCGATTTATCTGTTAATTGTCATGGTTTTGTTGATTGGGATGAGGGGACAGTTAAATGGATTAGCCAAGGTAATTTGTACAGTTAGAACCACTTGTTTTTGTTAGAAAATTTGAATACGAAAATCAGCAGTTGATTTCCTTGTCACAACCACTTTTGCAAAAGAGGAAAACCTTTAAAAATTTCCTTTGCATTTGGTGACATTGGCGAGTCCCAGCGGAGGACGTGTTTATGTCATATTTGGTGTAAATCCAGATCTACTGGTAAGCATTGCGTGATAGTGAACTGTGTAAAACTAGTACAAATGCCCATCATCATTTTAGGGGAATAGGACCAGAAACCTCTGAGGGAGGATATTTCGCAATGTTCCATGTCTTGCAGTATCTGTGGTTTTGCAGAAAATCCCAAGATACATTGTATAATATGTTGAAAAAAAGGGACAATAGCCTAACCAATCAGAGGTTTACTTATTTTCTTTAACCAGAAAATTTTAAGAGTAAATAAAAACACATCCATTTCATTTTCAACCCAACCCCCCCAATATTGATTTTACTGTTCTTTTTTTTTTATCAGTTAAGCAAACTGACTGAAAAAAGGTACAATCTGGCAATCTTGATATAAAATATATTCATAATACAGATATGCCATACATCCTCTGTGTTTAATCTGGTACATTATAAATTGGACCTACTCCTTAAAACATTTCAAACTTAACCAGCGTGGAGGTAAGGGCAGGATTGAGAATGTTTGCATTGAGATGAAGGAGACTAACTGTAGTATTGCAATCTTCTGTAGTCTTTACTGCCTGTTCACGTTGAATACCGCGATGTTGTCTAGTGGTAGAGTGTTTTCCTCGCATGCGGAAAGTTGTGGGTTCGATCTGGCCGGGTCATACCAAATATTTGAAAAACTAGCACAATTCTTTGCTTGGCACTCAGCATTTAGAGGATAGTTTTAGGTCTGGTCGCATTTATGTCAGTATAATGTGGCTGGGTGGGGTATCACACCATGTGTCTGCGGCATGATTCTCCAGTGTGGCAGGGCTTAGAATACTGTCTCAAGTAAACACTGTTTCAATATGATTGAAGAATTGTTGAAAGTGAGGCTGATCACCATACCACAGCAGCTGTTCACCATTTACAAACAATATAGGCCCAGATCGAGGTGACAGGGCATGCATATTTTAACTTTCAGTATGTAAGGCAAATATTGTTTAACAGCATGTAAGTTTGTGCATTTATTTAGAAAACAAGTTTCAGCTGGCTTATAAGGACATAAAGGTAAATTCTGATGTACCCTATGTTCAGTTTTTCCCCTAATTGATTTGACATGACAGAAAAATGTATCTATCATGAGGACACAAAGGTGAATCTTCGTGCAGTGAGGTCTTGAGTGATTTAAACCATTGATTTTTTTTCAAGCGACTAGATCATTGTCCTTGTATTGCATTACTTGTGGAAAGAGTTAGCACAGTGGTATTATTTTGAATTCTATGTGTTTAATATGACATGTCAGAACCTTTTCCCTGTAATTTGGGAAGAGAAGCCTTTGAGATTTGTGGGTGGGGAAGGGGAGGGAGTGATTGCCGTGAAATTTCAATTTTTTTTTATAGCTTTAAAAAGCAAACTGGAAAATGAAGTGCAACACTGTTAAGATCATGTTTTAACCATTAATTATCAGATTTTACAATAATACTTCATATCCATTGTTTTGTTATCGCATTGTGTAAGAAAAACGGCTTCAATTGAAATAAAAAAGAAGATTTTTTAATTGGAAACTAGCAGAATATCGTCTTCTGTTTTACTAATTATGTGTTTATATAAAATTATTTATGCAGGTAACCCACGATATTGTGTTAGAATTGGTGACAATTTTACCCCCCTTTAAAGCAAAAAAAAAAACTCCCAACACTTTGTAACCTACCTATATTTTGTTCTTGGTTCCTTCATTCTGATGATTTCCATAAAATTTACATTTGTCCTAGTATGGCCTGGAATAAGGTCATCTGTGGTTAATGGCAGTTGTTTACTGATAGGTCACCATGAATAGTAGCGTAAGTGCAAGTAAGCTTGAGTTACTGTCGTTATAGAGGTCAGAACCCTGGAGCTTTATGCACACTTTCGCTGTCATGTAATTTTATTATTGGTGTGAAAATCCTAACTGAACCCATAAAACTATTCCATACATTTGCGAGAATTGCAGTAAATTTGTCAGAATTGTCATATGAAGATGTTGTCTAGCCGTCAAGTTGGCAATCAAATCTGTCAATTCATTTTGGAAACCCTCACTTGTGGAGGATTCCAGAAATTGACATTAAGGATGTTTGTGTCAGGGACTTTTTGTCGATTTATGGGACAATCATCATATTTGGTGAGTTGTAGGTGGGATTAATTAATCCAGATTATGGCCCAGTAATTGTTTCATTCTACCATGATTGAACCTCGCCACAATATCCTGCTTGTATGAACGATCAAGTAACTTCAGGACTCATTTTGTATTCGGGAAATTCAGCCAAATTTCAACTGTCTGCACTAAAAGTTTTGTTATGACTTGAGTTTCCTTGCTAGTGGTTAGTTGTGAACACTTGAGTTTCCTAGCAAGTGGTTAGTTGTGAACATTTAAGTTTCGTAGCAAGTGGTTAGTTATGAAACGAGTTTCCTTGTTAGTGGTTAGTTTTGAACACTTGAGTTTCCTATTGTTAATTTTGAACATTTGAGTTTCCTATGGTTAGTTCTGAACACTTGAGTTTCCTATGGTTAGTTTTAACAATTGAGTTTCCTATGGTTAGTTGTAAACACTTGAGTTTCCTATGGTTAGTTGTAAACACTTGAGTTTCCTATGGTTAGTTGTGAACACTTGAGTTTCCTATGGTTAGTTGTAAACACTTGAGTTTCCTATGGTTAGTTTTGAACACTTGAGTTTCCTAGCAAGTGGTTAGTTATGAAACGAGTTTCCTTGCTTGTGGTTAGTTGTGAACACTTGAGTTTCCCATGGTTAGTTGTAAACACTTGAGTTTCCTATGGTTAGTTGTGAACACTTGAGTTTCCTATGGTTAGTTATGAACATTTAAGTTTCCTAGCAAGTGGTTAGTTATGAAACGAGTTTCCTTGCTTGTCGTTAGTTGTAAACACTTGAGTTTCCTATGGCTAGTTGTAAACACTTGAGTTTCCTAGCAAGTGGTTAGTTGTGAACAATTGAGTTTCCTTTGGTTAGTTGTGAACACTAGAGTATCCTAGCAAGTGGGTAGTTATGAACACTTGAGTTTCCTAGAAAGTGGTTAGTTGTGAACACTTGAGTATCCTTGCAAGTGGTTTGATGTGAACAATTGAGTTTCCTATGGTTAGTTGTGAACACTTGAGTATCCATGCAAGTGGTTTGTTGTAAACATTTGAGTTTCCTAGCAAGTGGTTTGTTGTTAACATTTAAGTTTCCTAACAAGTGGTTAGTTGTGCACACTTTAGTTTCCTTGCGAGTGGATTGTTGTTAACCCTTGAGTATCTTAGCAAGTGGTAAGTTGTGAACACAAGAGTATCCTAGCAAGTGGTTAGTTGTGAACACTTGAGTTTCCTAGCAAGTTGTGAACACTTGAGTATCCTAGCAAGTGGTTAGTTGTGAACACAAGAGTATCCTAGCAAGTGGTTAGTTGTGAACACTTGAGTTTCCTAGCAAGTGGTTATTTGTGAACAATTGAGTTTCCTAGCAAGTGGTTAGTTGTGAACACTTGAGTATCCTTGCAAGTGGTTTGATGTAAACATTTGAGTTTCCTAGCAAGTGGTTAAACGGTTTAAGAAAAAAGTTTCTGAAACCCATACACTTAAAATTGTCAATACCTCAAGCCTGGTGTTGTTTTACATGTTTTAGAGAAAGTTTTCAAACATTCTCAGACCTTCAAACTTCCTTACACAAAGAAATAGTTTTGACTGAAACAGAAGAGCAAAAAATGTTCTGATACTTTCCTGTAGTATCAGTAATATTGTTGCATGTCAAAAATCAGTTATACAGTAGTTCTGGCATCGCAGACAAAATCTGTCGGGACATGTTCTGTCGTATGTGTATGTTAATGGATTCTGTCATACTAGTATGGGTGTAATTCATAGAACAGGTGTCCATTCATCATTGGTCCAGTAGTGTCCTCAAATACTAATTTGGTGTTTATTAAACTATGTACAATTAAGTATTGATTTTAGGGGCCAGCCATTGGACGAGTGGCTGGAGGCTGTCTCTAGATTACTCACCTCCCATTCCTGCCTTCTGAGGTCCTCAGCCGCTTGCACATCCAGGGTGCCATGAGTATAATAATGACCTTGGCTCCTGTTTTACCAACACATGTCATTATACAGGGCTTACAAGTTCTTATAAATGTTATCATCCTCCCTTTCCAGCATTTTTTATTGAATGCTTAAAATCGAAGAAATTTTAATGACGGGTTCTTAAACATTACTTGTCCTGACCAAATGTTTACTCTCCTTGGCGAGCAGACGAGTGGAATTTTCCAGCCCTGATATAAACATTAATACTTAAAAACTTCAAAAATTAGCCAAGACATGATCATGATTTTAGACTGGTTCCAGTAAATCTGTATAATGGTTTCATTGATATAAATTACCATATATTCCTTCAATAAAAGCAATCGGTGGGATGCATTTTTCGAAAGAGGGGTTTAATTGAGTTTCAAATTTTTTTTATTTACCCTTTGTTTTATTATTTTGGACCAAAATTGGTTAGGGCAGTTTCGTTAGATGGTTGTGGTGGGCGAGGGGGTTATAGTGTCATACTAATGATGCCTATGTAAACAATATAGATATATAGGATACTATTCACTATTCAGGTGATGATCTATTGTTAAATGCATTTATTTATGACAGAAAACAAGGATTAAGCTATTTTTTTTCTCCCGCCACAGAAAATAGGTAGAAGTGAGAGAAATGTTTGGATAATTAGTGACTACACCTTTATAAATATGACATACACATTCATTATTCTTACTGTATTTTTTTTATTTATTTGTTCTGTTCTCTGTGGGCATGGTGGGTGCAGGATCCTGAAATGTTTAGATAAAACCTCTACATATATTAATTTTTGCTGATTCTTACTATATCAGGTATGACTGACAACTGGAAAGAGCAGTTGCTAACTATCAGTTAAATTACCCCACCCACTTTGTTACCTTAACTCATGCTCACATTTTGATAGTAGATCTATCATCTATCACAACTCTTTATAGGAATTAGATTTCAAGTCTGCATCATTTTAAGTGGGTAACAGGGGAGATGGCCTACGGGTATTAGAATTAAATTAACAACTTCTTGTACTTTTCAGTTATGGATACTGCTTTAAATAAGCAATTGTAATAAATCTACTCGCAGCAGGGCGGTAGTGTATTGGATAGAGTGTTGGCCGCTCACGCCAGAAGTTGCAAGTTCGATCTCCAACTCGACCCGATGCCTCAAAACAACACTCAGTACTGGTTCTGCCCAGGAAGCGGACTCCAGAACATTTCAAATAAACTCAGAGCTTTCATCGCAGTCAAGCTAAAATAAATTGGTATAAACTAGACCTTCTCGCAGCCAATCATTCTGTCTGTCCTAATTTGATTGTTTGTTTGTTTTAGATCACAATCATGTTGACATGCATCATAGTGAATTTTGTATAACGAATTTCATTGGCTGCTTCTGTTGTATAGTGTCTGATTGGTTCATCTAATATATTACACAGCCATGTATGCTATCAACAGTATAGCTAAATTGGCGCGTCCCATTTAATACTCCCTGCAAATAAAATTGTATAATAATTGAACCAGGCAAGTTTGATGCCAATTAATCTCCATATGTGCGTACAAATTTTAAAGTATCAAAGATATTTGTTACTTGTCCAATAACTGAAATTAGCACTTGTCCGGGACTCAACTGTTATACGGGCCACTGGTCAGACGTGATTTTCCATCAGCCCCGACATAAGCACACATAGATACACATGCATGTTCACATACTCACCTATGATACATGCACATGTTTTTATTTTTTTTGGTTTTGGTGTAATGGTGACGGCTTTTCATCATTACAACTCTATTTTCTTTTTGAGGCCCCAATTCCCCCCAAAACCACAACGAACGACTGCCTTATCATTACTGCTCTCAGACAGGAGCAGGGCTTTCCCTTATTTTGTAAGTAGAAGGTTGAATTTCCCAAGTAAATGGGGGTTTGAAGGCACAAACCGAAAGATGATCAGTGATGAATTTTCATTGTTTTTAATGAAAAATAGACTGCATCAATGTTTATGAGACCCTACAATGTGATCTATTTAAAAGTAAAAAATTGCGTTTTTAACGGTATTTACTCGGCCCATAGTAGCCAGTGGTCATAACAAAAATTGCCCAGTGAAATCCCCAGTCACAAGCCCTTAGGGACAGCCCAGCAGGAGGAAGAGTGTTAATGCCAAGACCTGCGTTTACATATATTTTGTGTATATACATGTATATGGATATATATATTTATATATAATTGGTAAATGATATGTTATATAACTCATATTTTTCAGACATCAGTGAAATACCAGAAAACATCAAGTTTTGTAAGAATCTCCAAGTGTTGGACATCAGCAGTAATCCTCTCATCACCCCGTAAGTAACTCTCATATATTATATATACGTTGCCAACTGCCAGCTGAAATCCATTCAAATGTAATTACAGTGTGTTATTTTGCCCTTTTGAGGCCAAAGTTCAGTCGTATTTGCCTCCCCAATATGCATGTATTTTTCCCTTATGTAAGAATTTTTTTTTTTTATGAGGCTACCGTTAATGCCTAGATAACATTGGTCCCCTTATTGAGGTCAAGGTCATACTTAAAGTTGGAAGGTTTTAAAGACATACTTTCATGACTGTTCCTTATCTTCTAAACCACTTAAAGGACCTCGGTGAAACAAGAAACAAATGTTTGCCTGTTGAATCTAGCTTCCAGTCATACACGATTGAGATCAAAGTCAACTAGGCATAATTTCATATCTGCTCCATACTTTCTCAACCTTTTTGGTATAACATGGCACAAATGTTCACCTGAAGGAGACGACATGCAGAATATAGCTTCCAACTCTGTACATTTTAAGTTAAGGTCATACTGAAAGGTTGAAGACCAAACAGCATAATATTGTGTCGGCTCCATCCCTTCTAAATTTCCTGAAGAAATTTGATATAACTGGGTACAAATATTCACTTATTGAGATGGCACACAAAACCAAGCTTTCAGTCATGTATGATTGAGGTCAAGGTCATATTTAAAGGTTCATATAAAGGTCAGAAGTCAAATAGTTTTCTAAATCCCTTGAAAGTAGTTGATACTTACTACAAATATTCACTTCATTGAGACAGTGTTGCAGAACCTGACTTTCAGTCACATATGATTGAAGTCGAGGTCATGTGTACTTAAAGGACAAAGGTGAAACATCCATCTGTCTTTCTACCCATGCAATTGAAGTTAAGGTCATGAGTACTTGAAGGTCAAAGGTGAAACATCCATCTGTCTGTCTGCCCGTGTGAACAACAAATTTTTTTTTAGCATTGTTGCCATACATTTAAAATATATGCATCTTAATCAAACAAAAACATGCTATTTTTTCCAGACTTCCAGCCGGCCTAACACAGTTACGAAATTTAACACACCTTGGATTGAACGACGTGTCACTGTCATGGCTACCCAAGGACATTGGAAGGTAAAACACATTTCCAAATAAGGTCCTATTTCCTATGTAATAAAAATCTCTTATAGGATTTCATTGTAGAGGATGTGACTACATCAACCCAGTAAGTTACCTGGTAACCAGTAACATAGTTTTATGAATACGACATCTGACATCTACTCAGTAAGTTACCTGGTAACCAGTAAATAGTTTTGTGAATACAACATCTGACATCTACCCACCATGCTATGTGGGTGACCGTGCCATCTATGAAATCAGTAGATTTGTAACTGGGCAGTCTATGTAATATAGGAGTATTGTGATATTGTTATCTATGTAGGGCACATTATCTGTAGGCTAGTAACACTAACATGATGACAACTCTGTAGATCTTGTCTTGTATCTGGTAAGCCCCATGGTATCTGGTAAGCCCATGTATCTGGTAAGCCCATGGTATCTGGTGAGTCCATGGTATCTGGTAAGCTCATTTATCCGGTAAGCCCTTGGTATCTGGCAAGTCCCATAGTATCTGGTAAGCCCATGGTATCTGGTTAGCCTATGGTATCTGGTTAGCCTTTGGTATCTGGTTAGCCCATGTATCTGGTAAGCCCATGTATCTGGTAAGTCCTTGGTATCTGGCAAGTCCCTTGGTATCTGGTAAGCCCATGGTATCTGGTTAGCCCATGGTATCTGGTTAGCCCATGTATCTGGTAAGCCCCATGGTATCTGGTTAGCCTATGTATCTGGTAAGTTTCGTGGTATCTGGTAAGCACATGGTATCTGGTAAGTCCATGGTATCTGGTAAGCCCATGAATCTGGTAAGCCCCATGGTATCTGGTAAGCCCATGTATCTGGTAAGCCTGTGACTTTTGCATTGGGCTTGTTAGTGCAGAAAATTGGATGAGGTATCAACAATACAAAATATTTATAAGTGAAATCTCATCTTAATAAATAAGTAAATTAATGTGGCTGCTGGCCAACTAGAAACAATGAGCTTCAGTCTTCACTAGTTAAGTTTTGTGCCATTGTATTTCAGCAAAGTCTGGCAAAATGTCTTTTTCTAGAAATGTTGTTGATCTATTTTCTAGAGCTGTCTGGTGATTTGTAACACTATAGGTCCATATTATTATCTCTACTGTGAATATGTTCCGTTATCATACACTTGATAGATAAATAATCTTAATTACTTTCACCAAGTCTGTAGTAGTTCAGGGATGAGCAGGATTCACTTGTCCAATTTATCCACAAACAAATGTCCTCCTGAGTGTTTGAAGTAACTTACTAATGAATATTTGAGTATCTGCCGGTTCATTTGAACATGTCAATGTTTCATCACTTCAGGTATGTGACTCAGAGCCCCATATAAGCTTTTGGCCAATTGATTATTTTACACCATAAATTTAAATGCAAATGTTTATGTTTAAAATGGAAATTCAAAGAGAATAGACTCCCTTTATTATAAAGTAGGTTTCAATACTTCGCCACTGCTGTGTCTGCTTTCCTTGAGCAAAATACTTTATCTGCAACTGTTTAGTACTTCTACAATGGAAGACTTGGTGCTTGATTTGTGTTAGTTGTAATAACTTGTTTCACAATCAATGTAAAATAAATAAGTTTAAAACAATGTCATGTTTTGTCTGTTTGATATTGTTTTTCACAATCTGGACTTTTAAAGATGTAATTTCATTGGGATCAAACTTAGTCACAATGTTTCTAAGATTTGTAAATTCATATTTCAGTTTGTAATCCAATATAGCTGTTGTATACAGATATGTGGAGCGGATGTCTAGTTGTAGGCATCTTGCAATCTATACAGACATGTGGAGTGGATGTCTAGTTGTAGGCATCTTGCCATCTATACAGACATTTGGAGAGGATGTCTAGTTGTAGGCATCTTGCCATCTTTACAGATATGTGGAATGGATGTCTAGTTGTAGGCATCTTTGCATCTGTACAGACATGTAGAGCGGATGTCTAGTTGTAGGCATCTTGCCATCTATTCAGACATCCGGCATATTGCCATCTATACAAACATGTGGAGAGGATATCTAATTGTAGACATCTTGCCATCTATACAGACATGTGGAGCAGATGTCTAGTTGTATGCATCTTGCCATCTGTACAGACATTTGGAGCGGATGTCTAGTTGTAGGCATCTTTGCATCTGTACAGACATGTGAAGCGGATGTCTAGTTGTAGGCATCTTGCCATCTATACAGATATGTGGAGTGAATGTCTAGTTGTAGGCATCTTGTCATCTGCACAGACATTTGGAGCGGATGTCTCGTAGGCATCTTTGCATCTGTTCAGACATGTGAAGATGTCTAGTTGTAGGCATCTTGCCATCTATTCAGACATGTGGAGTGGATGTCTAGTTGTAGGCATCTTGCCATCTATACAGACATTTGGAGCGGATGTCTAGTTGTAGGCATCCTGCCATCTATTCAGACATGTGGAGCGGATGTCTAGTTGTAGGCACTTGCCATCTTTACAGATATGTGGCGCAGATATCTAGTTGTAGGCATCTTGTCATCTATACAGACATTTGGAGCGGATGTCTAGTTGTAGGCATCTTGCCATCTATTCAGACATGTGGAGTGGATGTGTAGTTGTTGGCATCTTGCCATCTTTACAGACATGTGGAGTGGATTTCTAGTTGTAGGCATCTTGCCATCTTTACAGACATGTGGAGCGGATGTCTAGTTGTAGGCATCTTGCCATCTATACAGACATGTGGAGCGGATGTCTAGTTGTAGGCATCTTGTCATTTTTACAGACATGTGGAGTGGATGTCTAGTTGTAGGCATCTTGTCATTTTTACAGATATGTGGAGTGGATGTCTAGTTGGTTAGAACATGAACTTAACAGTGTAATGCTTTATTTTCAAGTTTGCTTATACTTTTAGAAAAAATCCAATTTCCACTTAGTTGTGCTATTTCCCAATCTGGAAGGCTTAAGTATCTTCCCAATTTAAAAGAGAAAGGCCCTGTAACACTACTGTACATGTATGGCATGGAGTTTAAAAACCAGGTGTACACTGTTCAATATACACCTGTTGGATTGCCAGCTGAGATCATCCTGACTTGTACAGGCTTCTTCATCATCGACTGACTGTAACCATTACACCGAGTGGTTCCTGCTTATATGGCCTCCATGTTATGTTACAAGCAATGCTAAATGATACATTTAACTTTCACTGCCAGCAATAAAATATTTGTTCCTCAATTGTGAAGTTAGTTGAGATACATCTGATGGCTACATGAACTGAATAAGAACTTACGACTACCTATCTGTTGTGTATATACTTTATTTACTGCACCAAACACATTTCAGTCACCTGTCTCTGTTCAAGCACCACACTTCAATAATCTACCTGTGTTTAAAATGAACTCAATGGTTTATAAGCCCTATGATTTTTATAAATTTTGAAATTGAAAATTTATTTTAAATTCATTTTTCTCATGGGTGTCATAAAAAAGCATCTTTATGTCCTATGCATGTCATAGCCAACAGCTTAAATAATAGATACAGACTTTGCTGATACTCCGCACTTCTAAGAAGGTTCTAGGTACATTCTACAGACGTTCAGTTGTTGATTTTTTGTTTCTTAGTTTATTTTGTCTTTGAGCCGGGCCCAATTAGCTCAGTCAGTTACGCGTCTGACTATCAATCCAGGGGTCGTGAGTTCGAATCCCCTGCCCGGCAACAGTCTCCGTGATGATTGATATACGACATTGTGTCTCATTATCATTCGTCTCTTACCACTGATTCAAGTGGGAAAGTTATCAGTTACTTGCGGAGATGGGGTGTGCTCGAGTACTGGTTAATCCCAGGAAACAGTGGTTAGGTTAACTGATCGTCTGATAGCCCTCGATGGCATAAAAATGACGCTAAATATTCAATCAATCAATCAATCAATATTTTGTCTTTGTCCATGAAGAGCGAGTCTGGAAAGTTTCTTTCTGTTGGTATTCTTTAGTTCAAAGTTTATACAAACTTATTTATTTTACTTTGATTGTGAGACAAGCTATTACAACTTTAATATAATTGCTCGTAACAAGCAATCTGAACACTTCCTGCACTTTTTTCCACTCTGTCATTTAATATAAACATAATTCAACCAATAATTCAAAAGCCTTCTATATTAGGTGTCAAAAGGCGTCTATATGAAATAAAGGGTTAAAGGGACCTATGACCTAAATAGCTATCATCTAATGACATCTTACCTCTCACCGCTGAGGTTGTGAGTTTGAGCCCCACAGTTCTAAAACTTTATGTGAGAAAGTTAACAAGTTACTTATGGCAGGAAAGTGGTGGTTCTACTCCGATTCATTCTGAAGACTTACGCAATTGATAAATTCGAGCCCAGTTAGCTCGGTCGTTAGCTCGTCTGTCTATCAATCCAGGGGTCATGAGTTCGAAAGAGTGGTTAGGTTAACTGATTATCTGTTATAAAAATGACGCTAAAAGTTCAAACAAAACAAAACAACTGGATATGTGCCAATAAAAATATATCATGTAATGGTAGTTAAACTTTATGAAAGAAAACAATAGTTACAAAATTGCAAGTGTTGCAAGATTATGTAAAGTAATACGTCTTTGTAAATTTATGTTTCCATTTAAAGGTCGGAGTCACAATATAAAAGCCAGCAACACTGAAAAATGGCCACTTACACTGAATTCTCTGTACTCACTGAAAACATACCACCAGTGGAGGGATTTTTAAAATTTTAAAGTCATAGATAACAGATTTGGTTGAAACTTGGCAGATCTGGTCTTGAATGTATGATCTTTATGTCATGTGAAATTGGAAATAAGTTGTACTTTATAAGTGACACATTCAAATAATTCTCTTTTGAAAACTGTTGTAAAGTTCAAATTTTCCTCCAGTGGTGATTGACAGTTGATCTGAGTTCATGACCCGACTCTCCAGCCAACTACAGTCCAGCTTCTATGGACATAAGCCACAGTGCCTTCCACTCTTTTGACATAATTATGGTGGGGAATTGAAGACTATATTAAATTCTACATACATAGTGTTTAGTTGTGCTATATGAATGTTTTATTGACAATTGTCATAAGGTTGAATTCATGGTATCAAGTATAAAGTTCAAGGAATATTGTGTTGATTTGAAAAAAAAACCAAACCTTTGTAAAACACACTTTTTCAGAATGTCCCTTCTGTGACATAACTAGGCCCAACATTAGCATAATTGACCTATAGCTAACTTTAGGCAGTTTTATTGTTGTTGTAAAGAAAGAAAGAAAAAAACTTACTGATCAATTAACTTTTTGGTGGTAATCACAGAGTGTGAATTTGAACATACTTCAATTTAAAGTTTTAAGGCATTTTAGTTAATTATTATTAAAAGAAGAAGCAGTTATGTATTTATACATTGTTTAAGAAATGAAGATTAACAATGTAACTATTTTATTCAAACTGATTCAAAGTTCTTTAATCAAAGCGCAATCAGTATGTATTCATTACAAGAATGTTCATTATTACATACACTGACCATTTACCTTATCTGTTGCAAATCAGTAGTTTACACAGCTACCAATCCAAACCACATGTTTATGTTTACAAATGTTAAGATATGAGCAAGCAGACCAGTAGTTTAGCCACATCTTCTCTTCTATAAATGTTTAATTCCTTACCAGTTGTTTTTTTTTATATAGTAAACCCCGGCCTGTCAGATCATGAGACAATAAAAAAACACACTTTTTTTCCACAAATAGAAATAACAAATATTAATTGGATGATTTTTTTTTATCATCCAGGAGAGTAAATCAATTAATTCTGTAATGGATTAAATGAGAAATGGGTCTGGGAATGGGTCAGATATACAGATAAAATATGATGAATGTTTATTGTTGTCCTAGATGAGTGTACAGAGCCGGCTAGACAGAGAAACTCTGCTGGGGGCAGCTAATTACCTGCAATATCACCATAGGGCATATATTCATTGTTTTAGAAACAATTATTGTATTATAGGCTGTATGCTAGGAAAAATTCCTGTTAAATTGTTAAAAAAAGCATTTTGGAATAAAATAAGAATTTGTAACTTCGATTTTACCAAAATGTGACCAAAAAAGATAATTTAAATAATGACGGATCATGCTGAAATCCAAATCAGATCATGTGAATCCTGATACACTTTCTTTAAGACCTGTATGAATGGGGATGGGGATGAAGGCGTGGGTGGGTAACTTGCAACATATTGTCTTGAATCATAACACCTTAAACATTGGTCATGGTATACCTGAATGTAACATTTCAGTGAAGTTGTGGTTTGTCATGGTATTCCTGAATGTAACATTTCTGTGAAGGCGTGGTTGGTCATGGTATACCTGAATGTAACATTTCTGTGAAGGCGTGGTTGGTCATGGTATGCCTGAATGTAACATTTCTGTGAAGGCGTGGTTGGTCATGGTATACCTGAATGTAACATTTCTGTGAAGTTGTGGTTGGTCATGGTATTCCTGAATGTAACATTTCTGTGAAGGCGTGGTTGGTCATGGTATACCTGAATGTAACATTTCTGTGAAGGCGTGGTTGGTCATGGTATTCCTGAATGTAACATTTCTGTGAAGGCGTGGTTGGTCATGGTATGCCTGAATGTAACATTTCTTTGAAGGCGTGGTTGGTCATGGTATACCTGAATGTAACATTTCAGTGAAGTTGTGGTTTGTCATGGTATTCCTGAATGTAACATTTCTGTGAAGGCGTGGTTGGTCATGGTATACCTGAATGTAACATTTCTGTGATGACGTGCTTTGTCATGGTATTCCTGAATGTAACATTTCTGTGAAGTTGTGGTTGGTCATGGTATACCTGAATGTAACATTTCTGTGAAGTGTTTGGTCATGGTATGCCTGAATGTAACATTTCTGTGAAGTTGTGGTTGGTCATGGTATTCCTGAATGTAACCTTTCTGTGAAGTTGTGGTTGGTCATGGTATTCCTGAATGTAACATTTCTGTGAAGTTGTGGTTGGTCATGGTATACCTGAATGTAACATTTCTGTGAAGTTGTGGTTGGTCATGGTATTCCTGAATGTAAGATTTCTGTGAAGTGTTTGGTCATGGTATGCCTGAATGTAACATTTCTGTGAAGTTGTGGTTGGTCATGGTATTCCTGAATGTAAGATTTCTGTGAAGTGTTTGGTCATGGTATGCCTGAATGTAACATTTCTGTGAAGTTGTGGTTGGTCATGGTATTCCTGAATGTAACCTTTCTGTGAAGTTGTGGTTGGTCATGGTATTCCTGAATGTAACATTTCTGTGAAGTTGTGGTTGGTCATGGTATACCTGAATGTAACATTTCTGTGAAGTTGTGGTTGGTCATGGTATTCCTGAATGTAACATTTCTGTGAAGGCGTGGTTGGTCATGGTATTCCTGAATGTAAGATTTCTATGAAGTTGTGGTTGGTCATGGTATTCCTGAATGTAACATTTCTGTGAAGGCGTGGTTGGTCATGGTATACCTGAATGTAACATTTCTGTGAAGTTGTGGTTGGTCATGGTATTCCTGAATGTAACATTTCTGTGAAGGCGTGGTTGGTCATGGTATACCTGAATGTAACATTTCTGTGAAGTTGTGGTTGGTCATGGTATTCCTGAATGTAACATTTCTGTGAAGGCGTGGTTGGTCATGGTATGCCTGAATGTAACATTTCTTTGAAGGCGTGGTTGGTCATGGTATACCTGAATGTAACATTTCAGTGAAGTTGTGGTTTGTCATGGTATTCCTGAATGTAACATTTCTGTGAAGGCGTGGTTGGTCATGGTATACCTGAATGTAACATTTCTGTGATGACGTGCTTTGTCGTTTTATTCCTGAATGTAACATTTCTGTGAAGTTGTGGTTGGTCATGGTATACCTGAATGTAATATTTCTGTGAAGTGTTTGGTCATGGTATGCCTGAATGTAACATTTCTGTGAAGTTGTGGTTGGTCATGGTATTCCTGAATGTAACCTTTCTGTGAAGTTGTGGTTGGTCATGGTATTCCTGAATGTAACATTTCTGTGAAGTTGTGGTTGGTCATGGTATACCTGAATGTAACATTTCTGTGAAGTTGTGGTTGGTCATGGTATTCCTGAATGTAAGATTTCTGTGAAGTGTTTGGTCATGGTATGCCTGAATGTAACATTTCTGTGAAGTTGTGGTTGGTCATGGTATTCCTGAATGTAAGATTTCTGTGAAGTGTTTGGTCATGGTATTCCTGAATGTAACATTTCTGTGAAGTTGTGGTTGGTCATGGTATTCCTGAATGTAACATTTCTGTGAAGTTGTGGTTGGTCATGGTATTCCTGAATGTAACATTTCTGTGAAGTTGTGGTTGGTCATGGTATACCTGAATGTAACATTTCTGTGAAGTTGTGGTTGGTCATGGTATTCCTGAATGTAAGATTTCTGTGAAGTGTTTGGTCATGGTATGCCTGAATGTAACATTTCTGTGAAGTTGTGGTTGGTCATGGTATTCCTGAATGTAACCTTTCTGTGAAGTTGTGGTTGGTCATGGTATTCCTGAATGTAACATTTCTGTGAAGTTGTGGTTGGTCATGGTATTCCTGAATGTAACATTTCTGTGAAGTTGTGGTTGGTCATGGTATACCTGAATGTAACATTTCTGTGAAGTTGTGGTTGGTCATGGTATTCCTGAATGTAAGATTTCTGTGAAGTGTTTGGTCATGGTATGCCTGAATGTAACATTTCTGTGAAGTTGTGGTTGGTCATGGTATTCCTGAATGTAACCTTTCTGTGAAGTTGTGGTTGGTCATGGTATTCCTGAATGTAACATTTCTGTGAAGTTGTGGTTGGTCATGGTATACCTGAATGTAACATTTCTGTGAAGTTGTGGTTGGTCATGGTATTCCTGAATGTAACATTTCTGTGAAGGCGTGGTTGGTCATGGTATTCCTGAATGTAAGATTTCTATGAAGTTGTGGTTGGTCATGGTATTCCTGAATGTAACATTTCTGTGAAGGCGTGGTTGGTCATGGTATACCTGAATGTAACATTTCTGTGAAGTTGTGGTTGGTCATGGTATTCCTGAATGTAACATTTCTGTGAAGGCGTGGTTGGTCATGGTATACCTGAATGTAACATTTCTGTGAAGTTGTGGTTGGTCATGGTATTCCTGAATGTAACATTTCTGTGAAGGCGTGGTTGGTCATGGTATGCCTGAATGTAACATTTCTTTGAAGGCGTGGTTGGTCATGGTATACCTGAATGTAACATTTCAGTGAAGTTGTGGTTTGTCATGGTATTCCTGAATGTAACATTTCTGTGAAGGCGTGGTTGGTCATGGTATACCTGAATGTAACATTTCTGTGATGACGTGCTTTGTCGTTTTATTCCTGAATGTAACATTTCTGTGAAGTTGTGGTTGGTCATGGTATACCTGAATGTAATATTTCTGTGAAGTGTTTGGTCATGGTATGCCTGAATGTAACATTTCTGTGAAGTTGTGGTTGGTCATGGTATTCCTGAATGTAACCTTTCTGTGAAGTTGTGGTTGGTCATGGTATTCCTGAATGTAACATTTCTGTGAAGTTGTGGTTGGTCATGGTATACCTGAATGTAACATTTCTGTGAAGTTGTGGTTGGTCATGGTATTCCTGAATGTAAGATTTCTGTGAAGTGTTTGGTCATGGTATGCCTGAATGTAACATTTCTGTGAAGTTGTGGTTGGTCATGGTATTCCTGAATGTAAGATTTCTGTGAAGTGTTTGGTCATGGTATGCCTGAATGTAACATTTCTGTGAAGTTGTGGTTGGTCATGGTATTCCTGAATGTAACCTTTCTGTGAAGTTGTGGTTGGTCATGGTATTCCTGAATGTAACATTTCTGTGAAGTTGTGGTTGGTCATGGTATACCTGAATGTAACATTTCTGTGAAGTTGTGGTTGGTCATGGTATTCCTGAATGTAACATTTCTGTGAAGGCGTGGTTGGTCATGGTATTCCTGAATGTAAGATTTCTATGAAGTTGTGGTTGGTCATGGTATTCCTGAATGTAACATTTCTGTGAAGGCGTGGTTGGTCATGGTATACCTGAATGTAACATTTCTGTGAAGTTGTGGTTGGTCATGGTATTCCTGAATGTAAGATTTCTATGAAGTTGTGGTTGGTCATGGTATTCCTGAATGTAACATTTCTGTGAAGTTGTGGTTGGTCATGGTATGCCTGAATGTAACATTTCTGTGAAGTTGTGGTTGGTCATGGTATTCCTGAATGTAACATTTCTGTGAAGTTGTGGTTGGTCATGGTATTCCTGAATGTAACATTTCTGTGAAGGCGTGGTTGGTCATGGTATACCTGAATGTAACATTTCTGTGATGGCGTGGTTGGTCATGGTATTCCTGAATGTAAGATTTCTATGAAGTTGTGGTTGGTCATGGTATTCCTGAATGTAACATTTCTGTGAAGTTGTGGTTGGTCATGGTATTCCTGAATGTAACATTTCTGTGAAGGCGTGGTTGGTCATGGTATACCTGAATGTAACATTTCTGTGAAGTTGTGGTTGGCCATGGTATTCCTGAATGTAACATTTCTGTGAAGGCATGGTTGGTCATGGTATACCTGAATGTAACATTTCTGTGATGACGTGCTTTGTCATAGTATTCCTGAATGTAACATTTCTGTGAAGGCATGGTTGGTCATGGTATTCCTGAATGTAACATTTCTGTGAAGTTGTGGTTGGTCATGGTATTCCTGAATGTAACATTTCTATGAAGTTGTGTTTGGTCATGGTATTCCTGAATGTAACATTTCTGTGAAGTTGTGGTTCGTCATGGTATACCTGAATGTAACATTTCTGTGAAGTTGTGGTTGGCCATGGTATTCCTGAATGTAAGATTTCTGTGAAGTGTTTGGTCATGGTATGCCTGAATGTAACATTTCTTTGAAGTTGTGGTTGGTCGTGGTATTCCTGAATGTAACATTTCTGTGAAGTCAGTGTTAAGTTTAGTGTGGTTGCAAAGAAAGCTCAAAGCTGCCTTTACAAACCCCTCTCAAGTGCACTACTACGGTAGAACCAGTAATAAGTATTGTTTTACTGAGTGGGAGATCGAACCCGCAATCTGTGGCATGAGTAGCCAACGCTCCATACACTTTGCTACCACCCCACTTAATTTACTTTATTGATACCATCAGCAAACTATGGAGACCGAGACAGTTTGAGAGTAGCTCACAGTTCGAGAAACAGAGCTCACCCTCATATAAAAAGATAAATAATTTTAAAAAAAGCAAGATGTTTGAGAGAAAGCCTCTACTACATGTAAGCATGGATAGTAGATCCAGATGCAGTTTTATTTACTACAAGCTGCGGTACAACTGTTCACTGTGCTGTCTGTAGCATTCCTTGCATACCGTGGCACCATTAGTATGTAAAACAATAGATCGTCTACCTGGTGTATCTTCCATCTCATATCTACCTGTTTTCCCACACTAGACTGGCCACATGTTTGTGTGTAGAAAGACTACTTTTGTATAGACTTGATAATTATTTGCTCCTTTCGTTAGATCAGACCTATAAAAAAATAATTGCTGTGTTCACAGTTTCCTGACTGACCTACAGTTGAAAGGTTGTACTGCAATTTTTTTTCCAAGATGAAAAAAAGAAAACATCGCCTGCTGCAAATTATCCAGATTTTATACCCTAATGTAAATTGTTATAGTTAGTCTAACTTTGCTCAAAGTGTGGCAGCGCTTAGAATACTTCTAGTAGACACTGTTGCAATATAACTGAAATACTGTTGAAAGCGAACTTATTGCTTAACTACATGTCAACTCACTGCTAAACTACAACACTGTCAACTCACTGCTAAACTACAACACTGTCAACTCACTGCTAAACTACAACACTGTCAACTCACTGCTAAACTACAACACTCATCTCACTGCTAAACTACAACACTGTCAACTAACTGCTAAACTACAGTACTGTCAACTTATTTCTAAACTACATGTCAACTCACTGCTAAACTACAACACTGTCAACTCACTGCTGAACTACAATACTGTCAACTAACTGCTAAACTACAGCACTGTCAACTTAGTGCTAAACTACAATGCTCAACTGATACACTTTAAACTCGATGCTAATACTGCAACACTGTATAACTAATAGCTACATGAAATCATGTTTTTTTTAATAGTCTTAGAGGTTAAGAATATGTTACTGACCAAACCTGTTTCAATGATTTATATTTTGTTCAAATAGCTAAGAGCATAATTGTTGTAATTCATAAGAGAAGATTTGGAAGAATTATTTCTTGCCTTCTATTGATTAAGTGTTGTCAAGCTTTTTATGTCGTGCCCACCTACATGCATGTAGTCTGAGGTTGATGATGAAATTATCGTGGCCGAGCTAATATTGGTTGATATTGCTGAAGGTAGTTAACAGAGGGTGGGAGGGAATGGGGTTTAACGCCATTTTCAACACTTCAGTTATAATGGATTAATGTTTTTAGTGTTTTTTTCTAGACCAGGAAAAAATGGCATAGAGCAAGAATAAGGGGCAGGGAGCAAATTTAGGCAATTAGAAAATAAGTCGCATATGAATATTAATGATTTCACAGTACATGTATGCGAAAATAAATGGTCTACCACTTGGTTACTGTGTGGTCTCATTTCATCGTTTAATAATTGGTACAAACTCACAGGAAAATGCAGGAAATGCCTTTAGGAGCCTAAGAAATATACAGGGGACAAGAGCGTGAGCCCCTGGACACCCTACTTCAGTTGGACGATAGCCTTCTCCATTTTGAATGTCTGGTTACAGCACTGCTTAATGAAAAAACACACAAAAAAACAAGGTTATTTATGTAAATAGATGCACCTGATGACTCTACACACTACCTAGTCTGGTGATGCGATGGTGTCACATGATGACAGCATTTACCGTCCTGAACCCTGAAGATTGTCACTCTTCAAAACAAATCAATATTAGTTTAAAAGCACTTTGTCTGAACATTCCTTTAAATGTTAAAATGTAACTGAACTTGCAGTTCATTAGTGACAATATGTCAACAGAGCACATGTCCTGACGGGAATAATTAGCTGGAGACTGGCTGTGTAAGGAAGGGACATATCTCACTATCATTAGCAGGGAGTTGGTATTTTTTATGCAGTACAAGGTCATCGTTGTTTCTCCAAATGATCAGTATCTTCTTCTTTAGTATTTGTTAGCACTCTAGCATTCTCATCATTAGCATTGTCGTCAGCAGTATCTGTGACAACCATCATTGTTCTCACTTTGATCACACCCATTAGCATCAACACTTCCATTTAGGCTCTTCATCATCACCACCGACATCCATCAGTAGTTAGGGCTTCAACTATCCATCAACAGTTAGGGCTTCAACTATCCATAAGCAGTTAGGGCTTCAACTATCCATAAGCAGTTAGGGCTTCAACTATCCATAAGCAGTTAGGGCTTCAACTATCCATCAACAGTTAGAGCTTCAACTATCCATCAACAGTTAGGGCTTCAACTATCCATAAGCAGTTAGGGCTTCAACTATCCATAAGCAGTTAGGGCTTCAATTTTCCATAAGCAATTAGGGCTGCAACTATCCATCAGCAGTTAGGGCTTCAACTATCCATAAGCAGTTAGGGCTTCAACTATCCAAACAGTTAGGGCTTCAACTATCCATCAGCAGTTAGGGCTTCAAGTATACATCAGCAGTTAGGGCTTCAACTATCCATAAGCAGTTAGGGCTTCAACTATCCATTAGCAGTTAGGGCTTCAACTATCCATCAGCATCACTAATTACTACAACCAAATATATAAGCACTTACTGCATAATTAAACGAAATTGTACTTAATTACCATAATCTACTCTTTCCTCATTATCAGCTGCCTGCAGATCTTCTGGGTCCTGCTGTATATACATAGATCAATTAAAACAGTACTGAGTAAAGTGGTTATACTTCAGGCCCATCAAACAGATAATAGGGAAAGTGTAGGTAAATTTCTTTCGACAATTTTCTGCTATATGACAAGTCTATATCGATTGATTTAGGAATAATTCAATAAGTGAATAATTGAAACATATTTAACCTACTCCTCAGCAAAGTTTGAGTGGGGCTATGTAAGAGTTAATGTGTCTGTCTGTCTGTCTGTCTGTCTGTCTGTCTGTCTGTCTGTCCGTCCGTCCGTCCGGGCGGACAAATGGGTATTTAACTGTCTGGGGTTTAGGGTTAGTAATTTTTATGGACAGTTGAAAAGCTGTTGAAAAAACATTATGTGGCTGTTCTAGACACTTGAAAAAACAGCTCTTAGGTGGCTTTTTTTCTCTTACGTAGCTAAAATTTAGCCACACAAGTAATACGATTGACGCAAAGAAGCCACTTAAATACCCATTTGTGAGAACGTCTGTCCGTTTCTCTATCTCACTCTCTTGTTGGTCTGTCCGTCTCTCTGTCACTCTCCACCAAGTTTAAACAACATTAGTTACAGCCCTCCCAGTGTGTCAAAATGCAATCTATATACAAACTAAATGGAAATAATTTGCAATAAAATCTAACACATGTTCAAACATGGTAAGAAACTTGCTCAAACATCATTTGTCAGTTATATTGCGATGGTGCCTACTTACGATAGTATTGTAATCACTGCCACAGTATGACACCCCACCCAGTCTCATTATACTGGCCAGACAGACCTAGAACTATCCCCTAAATGCTAAGCATCAAGCTAGGAAGCTTCTTGTACCATTTTTTAAGTATTTGGTATGACCCAGCCGGGGATCGAACCAAGGACCTTCCGCATGAGAGGTGGATGGTCTACCCCCCTGACCATTGCTGCAGTTATTGGAATTGTTAGAGGAAGATTTTCGAGAACATTTACTATGTAATTAATGTCTGCCAATATATATAGTAGTAGTCTGTCCAATACAAAACAATCTTCTGTCGAACTGAAATAAAACTTTATTTCTCGATCACTTTAACTTGAATTTCACAATTGTATATATATTGATTTTAAGGCTGTGGTGACTGCAAACAGAAAGCATGTATCCGTATCAGGCTGATCCACATGTTTGTGAGCAAGTTTTGATAGGGTAGTAAAGTTTTGATGGTTTGTCAGAGACTGCTTGTTATAGATTTGAAGCAAGTTCATTGCTTCACCTCGGGGGGTGGGGGGGGGGGGGGGGGGCTTAAAATAGTGGATTTTACTAATAGGGCTGTGACCTTCAAGCAAAATCTTTGAAAGGTCTGTGAGAATTTCAGAAAAGTTAAAATTTTACTAATAACATTTCCATTGTGTTCATTTTTAATAAGTTTTGCAAATTATCTACATTGTTCGGCTCATAATATATTTGCCACCTTAAGTTGTCTGCTTGTCTGTCATTTGATGGTCATGTGACAGGCACACCATAGTGGTATCATTTTACAGTTCCCTAACTACAGTCCGCCTTAACTATAGATAACAGCCCTGGTCATGTTGTTTAAGGTGCAGCAGATAACTAAACCCTTAATACCGAGGCATGGGCTGCAGTCAGACTCACTGAGGTATGGGCTGCAGTCAGACTCACTGAGGCATGGGCTGCAGTCAGACTCACTGAGGCATGGGCTGCAGTCAGACTCACTGAGGCATGGGCTGCAGTCAGACTCACTGAGGCATGGGCTGCAGTCAATCTCGCTGAGGCATGGGCTGCAGTCAGATTCGCTGAGGCATGGGCTGCAGTCAATCTCGCTGAGGCATGGCCTGCAGTCAGACTCACTGAGGCATGGGCTGCAGTCAGACTCACTGAGGCATGAGCTGCAGTCAGACTCACTGAGGCATGGGCTGCAGTCAGACTCACTGAGGCATGGGCTGCAGTCAGACTCACAGAGGCATGGGCTGCAGTCAAACTCACTGAGGCATGGGCTGCAGTCAAACTCACTGAGGCATGGGCTGCAGTCAAATTCACTGAGGCATGGGCTGCAGTCAAACTCAGAGAGGCATGGGCTGCAGTCAAACTCACTGAGGCATGGGCTGCAGTTAAACTCAGAGAGGCATGGGCTGCAGTCAAACTCACTGAGGCATGGGCTCCAGTCATACTCACAGAGGCATGGGCTGCAGTTAAACTCAGAGAGGCATGGGCTGCAGTTAAACTCAGAGAGGCATGGGCTGCAGTCAAACTCACTGAGGCATGGGCTGCAGTCAAACTCACTGAGGCATGGGCTGCAGTCAAACTCACTGAGGCATGGGCTGCAGTCAAACTCACTGAGGCATGGGCTGCAGTCAAACTCACTGAGGCATGGGCTGCAGTTAAACTCAGAGAGGCATGGGCTGCAGTCAAACTCACTGAGGCATGGGCTCCAGTCATACTCACAGAGGCATGGGCTGCAGTTAAACTCAGAGAGGCATGGGCTGCAGTCAGACTCAGAGAGGCATGGGCTGCAGTCAGACTCAGAGAGGCATGGGCTGCAGTTAAACTCACTGAGGCATGGGCTGCAGTTAAACTCAGAGAGGCACCCAAAAATATGCCAGTTGTGTAAGAACAATGATTCTTTCCATAAGGTTTTCCTCCACCAATAAAACTGGATATTATAGTCATATGTCCTGTATCATTGACCCCTGGATTGATAGTCCAACCACGCTACCCGCTGAGCTAACTAGGCCAGCTTGTTATAATCTCTGTGCCCTTATCAGAAGCTGCAAGCAGCGTCATACTCTCCACCGTGGTGTGTATTTAAGTGCAGACGAATTAAGATAAGGCGTCTCCAATTTGTGTTTTGTTTATGATTCAACTTTTGTTTTGATTTGTGTAGATATGACTCCTAATTGTTGCCTCATGTCTGACAGGTTGACTGATGGTCTTGACTCATTTAGATAAAGGTGAAGTGGCTTGTTTGAGAATCTATGGAAGAGAGTGTCACACATATATATATATATATATATATATATATATATATATATATATATATATATATATATATATATATATATAGTCACGTAGTGTATATATATATATATATATAAACTATGATGGATAATTCAACATCATGTGAATTTGATTCAGATATCTATTGTATCAACATTTCAGCTTAACACCTTCATAACGGATGTTATGTATGTTTAAACAACCATAACGTAAAGTTAATTGTGGGAACAGCGTATATTATACATTATATTCAGTATAAACAAAGTAGCCATAATGTATACACGTTAACTCTGCACACATATATATGAATATTTTAAGAAATCTTAAGTCCAAGATGGCTGCGACACAACATTCAACTTAATAATTTTTCATATCATATTGATCCCTTATAGAACAGTAGTAGATCATTTTTGTACTGGGGTCTAAGTGACCCCTTAATGAAGTGTTGTAGATGTATTGTATTGAATCGTTATGATCTTTGTGGCCTTGTTTGATCTAGACTGGACATTTGAGGCCTGAAACAGTCGAGGCTGGACATTTGTAACCTCATATCGTCTAGACTGGACATTTGTAACCTCATATAGTCTAGACTGGACATTTGTAGTCTCATATAGTATAGACCAGACATTTGTAACCTCATATAGTCAATATTGCACATTTATAACCTCATATAGTCTAGACTGGTCATTTGTGACCTGATATAGTCTAGACTGGACATTTGTAGGGTCATATTGTCTAGACTGGACATTTGTAGGTTCATATAGTCAAGACTGGACATTTGTAGTCTCATATAGTCTAAACTGGACATTTGTAATCTCATATAGCAAAGACTAGACATTCATGGCCTGATATAGTTAAGACTAGACATTTGTGGCCTGATATAGTTTAGACTGGACATTTGAAGTCTCATATAGTATAGACTGGACATTTGTTGTCTCATATAGTCTTAACTAGACTTAAGTGGTCTCAAAAAGTCTAGACTGGACATTTGTGGCCTGATATAGTTTAGACAGGACATTTATGGCCTGACATAGTGTAGACTGGACATTTGTGGCCTGACATAGTGTAGATTTGACATTTTTTACCTGACATAGTGTAGACAGGACATTTATGGCCTGACATAGTGTAGAATGGACATTCGTGGTCTGATATAGTTTAGACTCGACATTTGAAGTCTCATATAGTGTAGACTCGACATTTGTTGTCTCATATAGTCTTAACTAGACTTAAGTGGTCTGAAAAAGTCTAGACTGGACATTTGTGGCCTGATATAGTTGAGACAGGACATTTGTGGCCTGATATAGTTTAGACAGGACATTTGTGGCCTGACATAGTGTAGACTGGACATCTGAGGCCTGACATAGTGTATACTGGACATTTGTGGCCTGACATAGTGTAGATTGGACATTTGTGACCTGACATAATGTAGACAGGACATTGGTGGCCTGACATAGTATAGACTGGACATTTGTGACCTGACATAGTGTAGACAGGACATTTGTGGCCTGACATAGTGTAGACTGACCAATCGTGGCCTGACATAGTGTAGACAGGACATTTATGGTCTGACATAGTGTAGACTGGACATTCGTGGCCTGACATAGTGTAGACTGACCAATCATGGCCTGACATAGTGTAGACAGGACATTTGTGGTCTGACATAGTGTAGACAGGACATTTGTGGCCTGACAAAGTGTAGACTGGACATTTGTGGCCTGACATAGTGTAGACTGGACATTTGTGGTTTGACATAGTGTAGACAGGACATTTGTGGCCTGACATAGTGTAAACTGGACATTTGTAGCCTGACGTAGTGTAGACTGGACATTTGTGGTCTGACATAGTGTAGACAGGTCATTTGTTGGTTGACACAGTGTAGACAGGACATTTGTGGTCTGACATAGTGTAGACTGGACATTTGTGGTCTGACATAGTGTAGACAGGACATTTGTGGTCTGACATAGTGTAGACTGGACATTCGTGGCCTGACATAGTGTAGACTGGACATTTGTGGCCTGACATAGTGTAGACTGGACATTTGTAGCCTGACATAGTGTAGACAGGACATTTGTGGTCTGACATAGTGTAGACAGGACATTTGTGGCCTGACATAGTGTAGACTGGACATTCGTGTCTGACATAGTGTAGACTGGACATTTGTGGTCTGACATAGTGTAGACAGGACATTCGTGGCCTGACATAGTGTAGACTGGACATTTGTAGCCTGACATAGTGTAGACAGGACATTCGTGGCCTGACATAGTGTAAACTAGACATTTATGGTCTGACATAGTGTAAACTGGACATTTGTGGCCTGACATAGTGTAGACTAGACATATGTGGTCTGACATAGTGTAGACAGGACATTTGTGGCCTGACATAGTGTAGACTGGACATTTGTGGCCTCTTACAGTCTAGACAGGACATTTGTGATCGAGATGGTTTATTCGACTAGTGTAAAAAAAGTCATATTTTCACTTTTAATTTACTAAGTTTTACAATTTTCATTTACAAAATAACTGAAGAAAACAAAATTAAAAAAACAACTAGCAAGTTGTATAAAAAATCCCACATCTTCCAAAATACAGATTTTAAATTTCCATAAATGAGACTGCCTCTTTCAAAGCAATTTTAAGACGGGTTATTTGTGGGATAAAGACATACTTGACAGCGTAATCAAGTCGTCACTCTGTGTCTAGCTCTGTACAATTGTCGATAATCAACGTAAAGAGAAGTTATTGTGGGGGAGAATGAGATATAAGAAATTTAGTTTCTATTTAGGAATCTTGTTTGGTCTCCAGTGATTCGCATACAAATCCAGTGATCGTGTGATGCTGACTTAATCATCCCAGTCCTTCCAGTGTATATCACGGAATATATATATAATTGATATTCACAAAAGTTTAGGAATAGTCATAATGCCATTTGGAAAAAAGAAAAAAAGAAAAAAAGAAAGAAAGAAGTAAATTCTACCTACCTACTCTATTTTTTAAGGGGCTAACGGAAAATGAACATTTCTTTTTTTTTTTTGCCTTATATAATTATGTTTGATACAGCAGCTACTTGTTTTTGACCATTTAGTTTCTATTAATTATTTTAGCTTGATTGTGATGAAAGCTCAGAGCTTATATAAACCGTTCTCGAGTCCATTTCCTGGGTAGAACCAGTACTGAGTGTTGTTTTATAAGAGGCATATGATCTAGCCGTGAGTCGAGCCCGCAACCTCTTGCGTGAGCGGCCAACACTCTATCCATTAGACTACTGCGCGGCAGACCAGTTGCTTGAGGTTGTGGGGTTGAGTCATGCTCATTCCAAAAATATTATGTGAGAAAGTAGCCAGTAACTTGCAGAAGGATAATGGTTCTAATTAGGTTCATTATGGGTTAGCTCAGTCGGTAGTGTGTCTGACTATCAAATCCAAGGGGTAGTGAGTTTGAATCCTCGCCCAGCCACAGTCTCTGTCATGATTGATGGACAACATTGCATCTCATTGTCATTTGCTGGTTCAAGTGGGAAAGTTATCTGTTACTTGCGGAGATAAATCTGCACAAGAACTGGTTAACCTTCTAGGATCTCGGTTAAGAATGTTGGGTGAGGCCAACTGATCATCTTGTTAGCCATCGATGGCATAAACATGACAATAAATATTAAAACAAAATAAATCATTATAAAGTTTTTCTCTTTCGATGAAACTGTATGTGCCATGTATAGCCTGTCCAGTGTTGACAATGGTATAAAACCACATTGAAAAAAAGAAAGCTTTTATCAATGGACCAAATCTTAGTAACTATGACTGGCCTGTAAAATTTCAAGTCAATAGTTTAAACATTAAACGGAATTAGTATTACCATTTATAAGAATTAGTATTACAGAGCAGGATTTGGTGTACCATAAACAATTAATCAGAAATTAGAGTGAACATTGACAGGTGTTAGTGTACCAAAACCATTAATTGGATTTAGTGTAACATAAGTAATTAATCAGAAATTAGAGTGAACGTTGACTGGTGTTAGTGTACCAGAGCACATTAACAGGATTTAGTGTACCATAAACAATTAATCAAAAATTAGAGTGAACGTTGACAGGTGTTAGTGTACCAAAGCCATTGACAGGATTTAGTGTACCATAAAAAATTAATCAGAAATTAGAGTGAACCTTGACAGGTGTTAGTGTACCAGAGCACATTTACAGGATTTAGTGTACCATAAACAATTAATCAGAAATTAGAGTGAACGTTGACAGGTGTTAGTGTATCAAAGCCATTAACAGGATTTAGTGTACCATAAAAAATTAATCAGAAATTAGAGTGACCGTTGACAGGTGTTAGTGTACCAGAGCACATAAACGGGATTTTGTGTACCATTTCTAAACATTTAACTGTTTGTATATTTTCAGTTTAAGCAATCTGGTCTCGCTAGAACTACGAGAGAATATGCTGCGTCAGCTGCCGGCCTCCATGGCGTTCCTTCTCAAGCTGGAGAGCCTTGATCTTGGCAGCAATGAGATTGACGAACTGGTAAGTCAATCATCACTCCTCCGTCCCCCTCCCCTCTGATGATCACATAGACTCGAGTATTGAAGCAGGGTGGAAGTGTTGTGGGTAGATTGTTGGCTACTCACATGAGAGGTTACCGCCTTGATCCCCAGGCTGATCTGATACTCTCTAAATACAACACCCAGTAACTGGTTCAACCCAGGAAGTGGGCTTGAGAGCAATATTTATGAAGCTATAAACTAAAAAGTCACAAGAAAAATAATGAAAGGCATGTGACCACATTTTTCAAATCATGTAAAGAAAAAAAAAAAATTATGTTTTAGTAATATAATTTAGAGTTCTGTGTGGCCAAGTGGTCACCATCTCAAGATCACCTGTCACCGCTATGGTCGTAGGTTCAAATATACCATAACGTGGCAAACTCGATTTTTATATTAGAGTAGTAAACTTGAAATGAAATCCCCAATCTTAAACATGTTAAAATAGACAGCACCTGAATACTTAAACATGTAAAAATAGACAGCACCTGAATACTTAAACACGTAAAAATAGACAGCACTTGAATACTTAAACATGTTAAAATAGACAGCACCTGAATACTTAAACATGTTAAAATAGACAGCACCTGAATACTTAAACATGTTAAAATAGACAGCACCTGAATACTTAAACATGTAAAAATAGACAGCACCTGAATACTTAAACATGTAAAAATAGACAGCACCTAAATACTTAAACATGTAAAAATAGACAGCACCTGAATACTTAAACATGTAAAAATAGACAGCACCTGAATACTTAAACATGTAAAAATAGACAGCACCTAAATACTGCTTAACAACATTGGCATCATCATTAGGTCTCTTTCTAAAACGAAACAGATAAAAAACACTTTTCGACAATTTTTCTCAATTTTTAAAAATCTGGATTATATTGACTTTAAAGTGGCAGCCTGCTTACAAGTGATGCAGGATAGAAAAGTAAAAAACGAATGTACATAAGAAGTTTGTATTTTATTCGTACCATAGTTATGCCAATAAAGACCATCTGTCTTTTATTGCCTACCACCTATACCTACTTGTCCCATAGCAAGTTTGTATTTGATTCATACTGTAGTTATGTCCTTTTGGACAATGTCTCTTTCAATCTGTCTGTCTGACACATTTTCATGTCAGCTTTGTAACTCTTTTAAAGAGAGTATGTCAGGAAAAAATACTACAAAAGTCGTAGAAATTATATAAATTATTAATATCGTAATGGTAAGCTTGAAACAATATTCCTATTTTAAAAAATAGACTGCTGGAGTTCGAAATAATATTCTTCCAAAATATTATTTTTTTTATTTGACTGTCCCAGTGAAATAAAAACAAAGGTTCCGCCAATAGCGATATGAACTGAAGGCATTTTTTTTACTTATTTCCGGGAATCACGCTACACATTATCACCGCGTAATATACTCATTTCACATAGATTTTTCAATTACATACACTCTTTTTTTGAAAATGTATCTTCAACTTCCAGAATATAGCATTATCATAAATTAGGCAAAGCGTTCACAGATCTGCCCATTACAAGGATTTACAGATATGCCCGAATCGCGGTGAAGTCTTTTGAAACTGAAATTGAAATTATTTTTTATTACTCGTATTTCTCTATTTCTAATACATTTTCTTCAAGTCTTTTTGCGACAATAACAGTTTTAACTGCACCATAACAGACCAGAGCAAAAATAACATTGTGACATGCACTGGTAAACACATTGAATGCTGAAAGATGAGCATAACACCACTGTAAGACAAGCTCTGGTAAACACATTGAATGCTGAAAGATGAGCATAACACCACCGTAAGACAAGCTCTGATTCCATATAATGAATGACATCTGATGTCACAACATTCATTATGTATTATTATGGAATTTATCTTGATCAATATCTATAGAAATATTTTGTCAGTAAGGAACTTAATTTATGTTATAACTTGTAGCTCGAATTTGTGGTATATAAAGCCATAAAATCTGTTTTAACTAATGCCATTATAAGTTAATTACTAGATTATCATCCAAATTATTCCTAAAAAACGAACAGGCAGGAGGATTTTCTTTTTTCTTTTTATTTTTAAAACTTTTGATGTTTTATTAATAAATAAAAAGAAAAAAAATATTTTTTATTTAATTTTTTGTTATGAAAATAGAAAGGGTCGGGGCCGCATGAAAATTAGGAGTCTGGTGGGGATGATAATCTATCAATTAATTTATTATGGCCTAAACTATAAGTATGCCTCTTTCAGATTTGGCTAATTTTTAAAATATATATGGTACAAGCATTTTTGTCCTGTGCCAGAGCAGATATTTTTGTGAAATCTCCCTAGTACATTGCTGGAATTTCCTGCAAAGAGCTTTGAGGACTGACAATCAAAGGCGTAATGTTTTTTCTTCCCAACTTCTGGTGATTGTAATGTAATTTTGATTGTTGCTAAATAAAGACTGCCAGAATAACATAAAGGAGATTTATAAGGTTAGATTATGTTGTTAGGCTGATTTGGTTTTTTACACAAGCTTGTTCCAAAAATCGAAAAAGAGTGGGAGAGGTGAAATTATCTCAAGATTTGTTTATTTCCTTTATTAATCCTATGCACTGTAGTCTAACAATCTAATTGATAACAGCAATAAAAAGCATGGCTCTCTCTTTCTCTCTGTCTGTCTGTCTGTGAGTGTGTGGTTCTGTACTGGCTGACTGGGTGGCTCTCTCCCTCCCTCCCTCCCCTCCCTCCCCTCCCTCTCTCTCTCTCTCTCTCCCTCCCTCTCTCTCTCTCTCTCTCTCTCCCCCCCCCCCCCCCAAGAATAATGGGATAAATATATATATATATATAGGAGAAATATACACAACCTATGATCTGGTATTTCATATCAGCAGTTAAATTATAATAGGGGAAATGGTTTAATGCCTCCTGATCAATTTGCCTGATTTAGTGAAATGCCAGACTTTTACAATAGAATGAAATTGGTATTCTCATTGAAAGAAACAGTGTTTACTTACACTCTTGGGAATTCCACAAAATTGGTTTCCTGCACATTTGAAAATAATGTGTATTAACCCTACAACAAGAACATATGGGTGTGAGGCAAGCTTGGGTGTAAAGTTTGCAGTTTTGTCCTGGACATTCAGGTGTGAGGCAAGCTGGGGTGTAAAGTTTGCAGTTTTGTCCTGGACATTCAGGTGTGAGACAGGGTGTAAAGTTAGCAGTTTTGTCCAGGACATTCAGGTGTGAGACGGGGTGTAAAGTTTGCAGTTTTGTCCTAGACATTCAGGTGTGAGACGGGGTGTAAAGTTTGCAGTTTTGTCCTGGACATTCAAGTGTGAGATGGTGTGTAAAGTTTGCATTTTTGTCCTGGACATTCAGGTGTGAGACGGGGTGTAAAGTTTGCAGTTTTGTCCAGGACATTCAGGTGTGAGACGGGGTGTAAAGTTTGCAGTTTTGTCCAGGACATTCAGGTGTGAGACGGGGTGTAAAGTTTGCAATTTTGTCCTGGACATTCAGGTGTGAGACAGTGTGTAAAGTTTGCAGTTTTGTCCTGGACATTCAGGTGTGAGACGGGGTGTAAAGTTTGCAGTTTTGTCCTGGACATTCAGGTGTGAGACGGGGTGTAAAGTTTGCAGTTTTGTCAAGGACATTCAGGTGTGAGACGGGGTGTAAAGTTTGCAGTTTTGTCCAGGACATTCAGGTGTGAGACGGGGTGTAAAGTTTGTAGTTTTGTCCTGGACATTCAGGTGTGAGACGGGGTGTAAAGTTTGCAGTTTTGTCCTGGACATTCAGGTGTGAGACGGGGTGTAAAGTTAGCAGTTTTGTCCTGGACATTCAGGTGTGAGACGGTGTGTAAAGTTTGCAGTTTTGTCCTGGACATTCAGGTGTGAGACGGTGTGTAAAGTTTGCAGCTTTGTCCTGGACATTCAGGTGTGAGACGGGGTGTAAAGTTTGCAGTTTTGTCCTGGACATTCAGGTGTGAGACGGGGTGTAAAGTTTGCAGTTTTGTCCAGGACATTCAGGTGTGAGACGGGGTGTAAAGTTTGCAGTTTTGTCCAGGACATTCAGGTGTGAGACGGGGTGTAAAGTTTGCAGTTTTGTCCTGGACATTCAGGTGTGAGACGGGGTGTAAAGTTTGCAGTTTTGTCCTGGACATTCAGGTGTGAGACAGGGTTTAAGGTTTGCAGTTTTGTCCTGGACATTCAGGTGCGAGACGGGGGTGTAAAGTTAGCAGTTTTGTTCTGGACATTTGGTTGTAAGGCTGGGTGTAAGGTTTGCAGTTTTGTCTTGGACATTTGGGTGTGAGGCAGTTAACCTAACCACTTTTTCCTGGTATCTTGGAAGATAAACAAGTAAGCACATCCATCTCTGCAAGTAACTGATAATTTTCCCACTTGAATCAGAGGTGAGAGACGAATGATATCGGATATCAATCTTCATGGAGACTGACCAGGTGAGGATTCGAACTCGGGGAGACCCCTAGATTGGTTGTTAGATGGCTAGTGACTGAGCTAATCAGGTCATGTAAATATAAACAATGAACTGTATATTCCCAGGTTATATTGAGTAAAATTCTTTACTCTTGGTATTTGGTATGTTGCAGGAATGCAATTTTCTTCTTTTATTTTTTTTAATAAACAATAGGTAAGGTTTGATTTTTGTGTTAGTTTTTATCAGTCAGCCGGCATCTGGATTGTTGTTTTTTTACCTAATTAACCCAAAGATAAGTCAAAACAGTTCCTGAACATTTTCATCATATTTTGGCACTTGGCTAATTGTGAACTTATTTTCTGAAGAATCTCTTTGAAGTTTTACATTTGTGGACAGGATTTGAGATAGTTTGAGTGAAAATGCTGGAAGGTTAAACTGTTTGATGCTATCAGCAGACAGAAGTGCCTCTGTTCTTGCTTCTACAGAATATGTTACACATATTTTGCTTGGGGTTGGGGTGGAGAGGTAGTTAGCTTAGTCGATAGCACGTCTGATTATCAGTCTAGGGGATGTGAGGTCAAATCCTAATCTGTCAATGGTGTCTCTGGTGATTGATATATGACATTGTCACTCATTAGCTCGTCAGGGACGAAGTCCAAGGAGAGCTATTGCCATTACCCCAGCGTTGGCATCGTCTGTAGACACACCTAGGTTAAAATTGCGTTGAACTTTAAGATATCTATGCAAACACTCATTGGATGTGAATGCATGTGTGTTCACCATCATCAATGGAACACACACAGACAAGAACCATAACTCTGGACTGCATTTTAACACAGTTATGGCCCTTTTTGGACTTAGACACCCAGGTTAAACTTTTGCGTTAAGTTGCGTTTAAGATATCTATACAACCACTCATTGGACATGAATGAAACTTCGCATGTGTATTCACCATCATCAGTGGAACACACACAGACAAGAACCATAACTCTGGACTGCATTTTGGCACAGTTATGGCCCTTTTTGGACTTAGACACCCAGGTTAAACTTTTGCATTTAGTTTTGTTTAAGTTTAAGATATCTATGCAACCACTCATTGGATATGAAACTTTGCATGTGTGTTCACCATCATCAATGGAACA
Source organism: Panopea generosa (assembly GCA_029582155.1). Classification (NCBI taxonomy): domain Eukaryota; kingdom Metazoa; phylum Mollusca; class Bivalvia; order Adapedonta; family Hiatellidae; genus Panopea; species Panopea generosa. Next base: position 44,798,275 of record CM055904.1, on the reverse strand, counting down.
CAGGGACAAGAACTCTGAGTAGCATTTTGGCACAGTTACGGCCCTTTTTAGACTGAATTTTTCAGTTTAAAGTTTTTTAACTGGTAAGATATCTATGCAACCACTCATTGGATATTAATTAAACTTCGCATGTGTGTTCACCATCATCAACTGAACATACAAAGACAAGAACCATAACTAGGGATTGCATTTTGGCAAAGTTATGGCACTTTTGTACTTAATTTTTCGTCTGTGGACACCCGGGTTAAACTTTTGCGTTTTAATAGTTGCGTTTAAGATATCTATGCAACCACTCATTGGATATGAATGAAACTTTGCATGTGTGTTCACCATCATCAACGGAACACACAAAGATAGGGATTGCATTTTGGCAGAGTTATGGCCCTTTTGGACTTAATTTTTTCGTCTGTGAACACCCAGGTTAAACTTTTGCGTTTAGTTGCACTTAAGTTTTGGTGTTTGCCTCTAATCTCAATCTTTGCATGGGTGGTGAGTTTTATCCCATCAGCGAGCTTTGCTGTCTTCTGACAACTCTTGTTGTCATTTGTCTCTCACCGCTGATTCAAGTGGGAAGTTATCACTGAATTGCGGAGACGGGTGTGATTGAGTAGCACAGGGCTTGAAATTTCTGTAAAAAGCTATTGACCTTCCATTTCCACTATATTTTTATTGAATGCGTAAAGTCAAAGTAATATTAAGTTCTTAAATCTTACTCATCTTGACCACAAATGTTCATTTGTCATGGCAAGCAGACCAGCAGAATTTACCAGCCCTGTAGTCAGTAATGTTAATCTTGCAAGATACCAGGAAAGAGTGGTTAGGTTCTTCTCTTAGACCTTGATGAACTAAATAGTCTAACAAACAATGGTAACATTTGTAATCAAAGTAGATGGGTACCAGTCGGACTAACTTGCGTCTTTGATTAGGACTTTGTATGGCTTATGTCTTGAAATTCTTAATGATACCTTACCTAGTCTTTATTATACTAAAATGGTTTTGAAACATGGAAGAACTTATTATAGAAAAATCAGCCAGTGACAGATCAGCTATACATATACATGTATGTATTAAAACAATTGATTGAAGATCCAGGTGAAAAGGGAAGGGATGATCAAAAATATTGGCAAAAGCTGTTTAAACCTACTGAAAATTGATTTCCAGAAACGTGTACGCTCCGCTAGAAAGGATCAAAGCTGAATTATGCCCACCATAAAATTGTGGATTTGTACCCCATCCTCATGTAGTGAGAATTTGCTGACAATCTGTCCTTGTTCAAATCTGCAAATCTTGGAACGGGGCTCTCACAATACGCAGTAACAACAAAGTTGATCAAGTATGAGTGTACAGGTTCATCCATAGAAGTTGACCAAGTATGAGTGTGTAGGTTCATCCATAGAAGTTGACCAAGTATGAGTGTGTAGGTTCATCCATAGAAGTTGACCAAGTATGAGTGTGTAGGTTCATCCATAGAAGTTGACCAAGTATGAGTGTGTAGGTTCATCCATAGAAGTTGACCAAGTATGAGTGTGTAGGTTCATCCATAGAAGTTGACCAAGTATGAGTGTGTAGGTTCATCCATAGAAGTTGACCAAGTATGAGTGTGCAGGTTCATCCATAGAAGTTGACCAAGTATGAGTGTGCAGGTTCATCCATAGATGTTGACCAAGTATGAGTGTGCAGGTTCATCCATAGAAGTTGACCAAGTATGAGTGTGTAGGTTCATCCATAGAAGTTGACCAAGTATGAGTGTGCAGGTTCATCCATAGAAGTTGACCAAGTATGAGTGTGCAGGTTCATCCATAGAAGTTGATCAAATATGAGTGTGCAGGTTCATCCATAGAAGTTGACCAAGTATGAGTGTACAGGTTCATCCATAGAAGTTGACCAAGTATGAGTGTACAGGTTCGTCCATAGAAGTTGACCAAGTATGAGTGTGTAGGTTCATCCATAGAAGTTGATCAAATATGAGTGTGCAGGTTCATCCATAGAAGTTGACCAAGTATGAGTGTGCAGGTTCATCCATAGAAGTTGACCAAGTATGAGTGTACAGGTTCGTCCATAGAAGTTGATCAAGTATGAGTGTACAGGTTCGTCCATAGAAGTTGACCAAGTATGAGTGTGTAGGTTCATCCATAGAAGTTGACCAAGTATGAGTGTATAGGTTCATCCATAGAAGTTGACCATGTATGAGTGTATAAGTTCATCCATAGAAGTTGACCAAGTATGAGTGTACAGGTTCATCCATAGAAGTTGACCAAGTATGAGTGTACAGGTTCATCCATAGAAGTTGACCAAGAATGAGTGTACAGGTTCATCCATAGAAGTTGACCAAGTATGAGTGTACAGGTTCATCCATAGAAGTTGACCATGTATGAGTGTACAGGTTCATCTATAGAAGTTGACCAAGTATGAGTGTACAGGTGCATCCATAGAAGTTGACCAGGTATGAGTGTACAGGTTCATCCATAGAAGTTGACCAGGTATGAGTGTACAGGTTCATCCATAGAAGTTGACCAGGTATGAGTGTACAGGTTCATCCATAGAAGTTGACCAAGTATGAGTGTACAGGTTCATCCATAGAAGTTAACCAAGTATGAGTGTACAGGTTCATCCATAGAAGTTGACCAAGTATGAGTGTACAGGTTCATCCATAGAAGTTGACCAAGTATGAGTGTACAGGTTCATCCATAGAAGTCGATCAAATATGAGTGTACAGGTTCATCCATAGAAGTCGACCAAGTATGAGTGTATAGGTTCATCCGTAGGGTCACCACGGCCGAGTGGTCCAAGGTGCCATCTTAAGATAACTTACCTCTCACTGTTTAGGTTGAAGGTTCGAGTCCAACTTGCTCCCAAAACTTTATGTGAGACAGTTTGCTAGTTATTTGTGGAAGGGCAGAATATTTGCAGAATGATCTTGAGGTCTTTCTCCACCAATAAAACTTACTATACCATAATTATACAAACATGCAACCTGAAATGTATTGAAAATGGCGTTAAACCCAATTTAAAAAAAGGTTCAGCCATGATCACCATAGCAGGGGACCAGTGGTAAAGCACAAGTTTAAATTATATACAGAGTTTCCTTGCTCGGGGTTTGGCAATCGGAGAATAGGACAGGCCAGTATAATGTGATTACAATATTTAATAGTTTTAATGCAAGGTATTGTATGTATGTACTACAGTACAGTTTTAAGTGTATTGTTATATGTCTAGTAACAACTACTTGAATCACCAGTCGGCCCATAATGCATCATTTTCTCCTGGAACAATTTCACAATCAATAAATACTTGTAAAACTTCCATCATTATGTATTATATTTTCATATTGACTTTGGGTATCTTGAAATTCAATATTCCTCTTCACTTAAAGATGAACAAATAGGCTGTTGTGGTAATAAAATCTATGTTTTCTTCTAAATACAGCTCTGTCTAGGATATCACTTCTTGACTGATGTAAGGCATGCCATGCTGTAGAACAAGCAGAGCTTATAAAATTAAAATGCAGTGTTTGTTCATTGTCCATCAAATTTTCATATTTTTATTCAATAAAGAAAGGAATTCATATCCCCACACGTATCCCCAAGGGTAATGTACTGAGAAAAGTGAACATTGCTAATGTATATAAGTACTGGAACAGCTCATTATGATGCCCGCGGTGTTATGTGAAAAAAATCAACATTTAAACATTTCTTCTTTTTGATGTGTGGGTGGGGATATGTGTGTGGATATGTGTGTGGGGATGTGTGGGTGGGGATGTGTGGGTGGGGATATGTGTATGGGGATGTATGGGTGGGGATATGTGGGTGGGGATGTGTGGGTGGGGATATGTGTGTGGATATGTGTTGGTTGACATCACCTTCCATTACCTTACTATTATTAGTACCACTACTACTACTGCTACATATATTACTGCTACTACTACTTCTACTATTACTACTGCTGCTGCTGCTTCTACTGCTACTGCTCTACTTTAACTACTGCTACTACTACTACTGTTACTACTATTACAACTGCTACTACTACTGCTACTACTACTACAACAACTACTATAACTACTACTTCTACCGCTACCACTACCAACTACTACTTCTTCTACCATTAGAACTAAAAATAATGAATCGTGTTGTAAGATTTTGTTGGTATTTTCTATTTTCAGCCCGACACAATTGGTTCCCTGCCAAGTCTGCAGGAACTGTGGTTGGATTGTAATGACCTTACTGAACTCCCACCTGTAAGTATACATCTTGTTAGTATATTACAATATACAACTACTGCCTCTCAGCTCCTTTATTACCTTATTAAACAGGGGTCGACATTCCGCTACTTCCCAGTTGATAAATCCTGTTTTTCCCCCAAAATGAAACACTAACAAAAGTTAAAAAGAATTGAGAATTTTTTCTTAAATTCAGGTTATACCCCCCTCCCTCCACCCAACGTTTAATAACCAGCCAATTCAGACTATTATCTTTAAAGTTATGGCCCTTTAATTAGTCAAAAATGCAAAAGTTTACCGTTTCCGCTCAATAACTAGATTATTCTTTATCAGAACTAAAGCAAACATACACAAAGTGTGTATCTCTATAAAATCAGAGCCAAGTTTGATAACCAGCCATTTTTTGCCATTATCTTCAGAGTTATGTCCCTTTAATTAGTGAAAAATGCTAAAATTGATTGTTTCTGCAACCAAACTTATACAATTTTTCTAGTGGTAAAGTAAAAATAATCTTTTTCTTTTGTTTATTTGATGAAGATAATAAAAAAGTTAAAATTGATGTATTGATATATATTAAAATGAAACTCCATTAACATGAACGTTTTTTTCTTGAAAATGATTTGCAGTGCCCTAAGTTGATAGCCATGAGGCAAAACATATTATAAAGAATACAAATGATTTATTAGAGAAATGTACAGGTCTGAATAAAATGTTTACAACAAAGCTGAATTTCTCATAATGTTGGATGCATTTTGTAATATATTTGTAGAATCAAACATCATATTTAAGAAATTGTTGCTATCCTATGAGCATGTGTGACTTACCTCCTATCGGTGGGCACTGGAAACAGTACCACCACTTAAGCCTCAATGCAAAATGTGAAAATATTGATGTATTATTTTATGAATATGCATGTTTGTTTCCGAGTATAATCACATTACATCTTTCATAATGTGAATTACGGAAGTAATATTTTAGCCAAACAACCAGTGAATAGAACAGAAACAAGAAAAACTTTATTTCATGCTTTTTTAACAAAACTATTGCATCAGTGTTTTCTAAATAAAAAAACAAAAATTGAATTGTATGCTTTTATATTTTCTGCTTCAATGTACATGACATTCTGGCATGAAATAGAGTTATAGTTACAGAAAGCTAAAATGTTTGAAAAACATGGTTTTCAGGGAATTTCCACATCTCTTGTTTCTATGTAAATATGGGAATTTCTGTTGAATTTTATTTTTTTCTTTTATCGGGAAAAAGTGCAGGGTCGGGCCTGCAGTGCCTGCTTGGAGCTATGCCAGTGTAGCAGTTTTTGTGAGGAGTTACGCCAGTATAAATTGTGTGTCATCTGTGTTTACTTGTTTCATCTCCAGGAGATCGGCAGTCTAAAGAAGCTTACACAGCTGGACGTGTCAGAGAATGTCCTGGAGTTTCTGCCGGAGGAGATATCAGGGTTGTCAAATCTCACAGATTTGTGTCTCTCACAGAACAACCTGGAGAGACTCCCGGAGGGTGTGGGTAAGTATCTATCTCACTGTTCTGCTCTTTCTTTCTCGCAGGAAGCTGGTGGGGAAATTGCATAGATCAAGGGTAAAAAGCCATTTTTTTAGCTCGCCGGGATGAAGTCCAAGGAGAGCTATTGTCAAGACCCAGGTGTTGGGGTCGTCGTCTGTAGACACCCAGGTTAAACTTTTCCGTTTCAGTTCATGTCCAATTCATGGCATTAAAAATGGACTTTTCATTGAGTGGTTCCTATAGGCTTTAAAGACAAGGCTCTTTGTCATTTGTTTTGTTATACCCCCAACAAACAGCGTTCGAAAGGGGTTATATATAGAGGAATCTCTGTGGAGCAATTTACAGTCAAACCTAGCCTGTGTGGTTCTGGCTAAGAATAGAATCACAGTTGATCTCTGTAGAGGGGTAGGAATCCTCCGAACAGGTGTCATATTCATTTTATCATTTTTTATCATGTTCACTATTGTGGTTAAATTATCAAACCCTGTGTGGTTCCAGGGAGCCATGATTGATGGCAAGAATAGGATCATTGTGGCTTATGCATGTCGTAAGAAGCTACAAATTGATTAATACGATAGAATTTGCTAAAACTTTGCAGTTCTGCAGGTATCAAGGTTCTAGATTCATTCTGCATATTCATTTGTTGATATATTTTTTTTTAATCTGTATGTTAATTTGTTGTTTTTGTACATGTAGAGTGAACCTGGAATCTTCCTTCCTGTTGGCGTTGAATAACCTATAATATGTTGGTACGCCTTAAAAACCCTTTTCATTCATTCTACTGTAAAAACGGTCACCTCTATTAAGCAGCTACCTGTCTTAAGCAACCATACTTTCTATTTAACATTTCTATGCTTTCAGAGTAAATTAACCTGTATTAAGCAACAACCTGTCTTAAAAGGCCAATTTTTCACATTCACTTGGCTGGCTGCTTAAAACAGGTTTGACTGTACTTCCGTATAGTTGTTCGGCTACCAGCTTGAAATTTTACATACTTAAAGTTGATCAACGTCCATCACACACATTTTGAGACTCTGACTTTATTCCATGCAGAATTATTGCCCTTGCACGAAGTAATATTGCTGTATTTGCCAATTTGCAATTATTGTGCGGACTATTTCCACACTTTTCATTAGTATTTATGGCTGAATTTATGTTCAAAGGGGACTACAAATTGCATGTTAATGACTCTGCCTAGGTTGTTAATCCTACATTTCTGCAATCACTGTGCTAAACTGCAGCATTGTGGAGGGGGTGGGGGCAGGGTAGGAGTCCGTTTGTAATAGTTCTGGTTCTACGTGACATTGTATTATATGGAGAGGCAGATTTTATTTAGATATAAGTAATCACTTATCCATTAACAAGGAAAATTTTACCAGATTTTGCCGCCCCTCATTAGCTTGGTATTGTTAGGGATGTTAAAAAAATGAAAGTAGATCCGTATCAAAAAGTGTTTTTTTCTTTACAGGTTCCTTGAAGAAGCTCGGCATTTTAAAGGTTGACTCTAACAGATTGGTCGAGCTGACTCCGCAGATCGGCAGGTATGAAGAAATTGTTTCAACTTTTTATTCTGGAATAGTGGAAGACAATTTCAAACTGGAATAAAATGAAATTTGGTTTAATTATAATGAAAGTGGATGTGGTATCCTTTGTTCTATGCTCAACTGAAAGAGTAAATACTCAATTAAAAAATGAATGGACTCATTTCAACAAAATAAGTGTAGATATCTGTATCTTTCTACCTAAATCTGCACTAATACTTACAGATTTGAGATCCAGTCAGTTGTTTGTGCTTTAATTTGTGTTTTTATATGAATCCTGGAAATTGTGTTTTTTGGAGTACGAATTTTGGTTTAACCCTTTACTCCATAGATACACGTTTTCCGCACCAATCACAGAAGGCCTTTGAAAACAGTGCAGGAACAGTTCAGATTGCACGTAAGCAATCTGAACACTTCCTGCACTGCTTTCCACTCTGTCACTTAATATAAACATAATTAACCCAATAATTCAAAAGCCTTCTATATTAGAGGTGTCCAAAGGCGTTTATATTAGAGGTGTCCAAAGGCGTCTATATGAAGTAAAGGGTTAAGCATAATTTTTTTTATAACCACAAGGCGATGTCCACTGAACTCAGTGTTGTTTATTTGGAGGCCATCAGGTCTAGTTGAGGATCAAACTCACAACCCTAGCATGAGAGACCAACATTCCATCCACTGCACTACCGCACTGCTTTTAAGCATCTCAACGTAATTTATTTAATTGGAATAGAAACATTTTCCAGAACTACTCTAAAAAAAAGTTTGTTTTTATAAATATTTCATGTTGGTGAATAATTAAGGATCAATTTCTCACTATAAATTACAATGAATACAAATTCCATGTTGTTTATGACATTTTTATTGCAATACACAATGAAATATTGCGCCGTATAATGCTGCATTATCAGAAGATATAGTGCATTTAGAGTATATTGTTACAGTTGTAGTATGAAGAACAATTGTTAATGTTTTTACAGCTGTGAAAGTTTAGAAGAGCTCATACTTACAGAAAACCTGCTGTCGGTGAGTTTAACATTACACAAAAATGTATATATTTATAACAAGCATCAAATTAGGTTTCTCTGCTTGGTTAACAGAAATAAATCACTTTAGATGTCAGTTTGCTTGAATATTTAGTATAATTTTTATGCCATTGAGGACTCATAAACAATCAGTTAATCTAACCATTCCTTCTTGACATCCTGGAAGGTTAACCAGTACTTGAACACACCCATCTCTGTAACTAACTGATAAACTTTCCACTGAATTAACGGAGACAGGTGAGTGACAATGAGACCTTTGACCTTTACCTTGAGTTCACATTATCCCTGTTTATGAGACTAAGTGACTAAATCTTGATGTATAAACATGAACACCTCCAAACATTTGATATGCAGGATGCAAAAAGTAACCATCTCTGACTGTATTGTTGTTGTATATATCTGACTGTGTTGTTTTTATATATATATATGACTGTATTGTCGTATATATGACTGTATTGTATATCTCTGACTGTATTGTTGTTGTATATATATCTGACTATATTGTTGTTGTGTATATCTGACTGCATTGTTGTTGTGTATCTCTGACTGCATTGTTGTATATATCTGACTGTATTGTATATATCTGACTCTGTTGTTGTTTATCTCTGACTGTATTGTAGTTGTATATGTCTGATTGTATTGTATATATCTGCCTGTGTTGTTGTTGTATATCTCTGACTGTATTGTAGTTGTATATATCTGACTGTATTGTTGTTGTATATCTCTGACTGTATTGTAGTTGTATATATCTGACTGTTTTGTTGTTGTATATATCTGACTGTATTGTTGTATATATCTGACTATTGTTGTTGTATATATCAGGAACTTTCTCTGACTGTATTGTTGTATATACCTGACTGTATTGTTGTTGTTTATATCTGACTGTATTGTTGTTGTATATAACTGACTGTATTGTTGTTGTATATATCAGGAACTATCTCTGACTGTATTGTTGTATATATCTGACTGTATTGTTGTTGTTTATATCTGACTGTATTGTTGTTGTTTATAACTGACTGTATTGTTGTGGTATATATCAGGAACTACCAACGACTATAGGAAAGCTGAAGAAGATGACAAACTTCAACGTAGATCGGAACCGGCTTACAGAGATACCTGTCGATGTGAGTTAACCAGTTTTTATTTAATTTCAACCACCAGATTAATGGGGCTCCATTTATTCACCCCATCGTAGGTTTGTGAGGGTCGAGTTACCCAGATTTAACAAACACAGCTAGATTGCTTAGATTAATTTCAGATTTTTTTTCGTGTTTTGTGTCAATCATGCATGGCTCCAGATATTATTTTCACAAATCAGTACCATTCTGATCGATTTTAAAAACAATCCATACCACCATTTACCAGTCAGTAAAAGCGGTAGTGCGGTGGATAAAGTGTTTGCTGCTCATGCCAGAGGTTGCAGGTTCAATTCCCATCTCGACCTGATACCTTAAAATAAACACCCAGGAAGCAGACTCGAGAGGTTCATATAAGCTCCAAGTCTTCGCAATCACGCTGAAATAAATTAGTATAATCTAGTTGGTATTGCATGAGCAAACAAAAAATTAAATTGACTAAGCCACTAAAGTAAAACAAACACCAAAATAAGACAGAAACTTCCAGAGGTATGTTAAGTTTTCTGTACAATGATATTACATAATATTATTCTGTTAACAAAAAAGATATACGCTACATGCAGCTTCTCTTTTGTTTTTCTAATGTAAAGTATTAAATGGCGTGTTCTTCATGTTTTATTGAATATTGAACTTACATTTATTCTAGGAACAAATCAAACATAAACTGGTTGTGCATACATGTAGTTTCTGGACCTTTGGAAGGTATTCCATCAATGCATGATACTAGGATAATAATTGTATGACGTGACATGACATGACATAACATGACACTAGTTATACAAATGTACTTGCAGATTGGTAAATGTACACGTCTGGACATTTTGTCAATGAGAGATAATCGATTGTTACGACTACCGCAGGAGCTTGGCAACATAAAGGACCTCCATGTTCTTGATGTATCTGGTAACAGGTTAGTGAAAATACACACCCTCAACAGTCTGGCCAGCTTTTCTTTATATTGATACCAAAACTTGGCTACTCATTTAATATGTGGTGTCCAAAGGTTGGCTCCTTGTTTATGTCAATTGTGAGAGATGTCCAAAAGTTGACTTCTCATTTATGTAGCTTATGAGAATTCCAAAAGTTTGCTACTTACTTTTGTAGGAATGAGAAATCCAAAAATTGGCTACTTACTTATGTAGTAATGAGAAGTCCAAAAGATGGCTACTTGTGTAATTTGTGAGAAAAGTAAATAACGTGGTTATACATTTATGTAATTTGTGAGAAAAATCCAAAAGATGGCTACTTATTTCTAAAGGTTATTTTTTATGAAAAGTACAAAAGTTGACTACTTGTTTATGTAATTTGTGGGAAAAAGTCAAAAGTTTGCTTCTGACATAATTTGTTGGAAAAGTTCCAAAATTGGCTACACGTTTATGAAGTTGTGAGAAAAGTAAAAAAAATTGGCGACACATTTATGTAATTTGAGAGAAAAGTCCAAAAGCTTGCTTCCGACATAATTTGTTGGAAAAGTCAAAAAATTTGCTGCATGTTTATGTAATTTGTGAGAAAAAGCCAAGAGTTTGCTTCTGACATAATTTGTTGGAAAAGTCCCAAAATTGGCTACACGTTTATGAAGTTGTGAGAAAAGTAAAAAACTGGCGACACATTTATGTAATTTGAGAGAAAAGTCCAAAAGTTGGCTACACATTTATGTAATTTGAGAGAAAAGTCCGAAAGTTGGCTATACGTTTATGAAGTTTGTGAGGTAATCCAAAAATTAATAAAACTGCAGATATTAACCATTTAACTTCGTGTTTCAGATTAGAATATTTACCAATCACAGTCACCAATTTAAATCTGCGAGCTCTGTGGTTGTCAGAGAACCAGGCGCAGCCGATGCTCAAGTTTCAGACGGATTTTGACGAGAGAACTGGCCAGAAAGTGCTCACATGTTTCCTTCTACCTCAACAGGCCTTCCATACAGAAAGCATGGGTGAGTAACAAGCAACATGTTCTATATTAAGTAATGGTATTTCAGTTCTGTAAGGACGTAACGCCACAGTCTGTAAGGATATAACTGATTAGTCAGCAGAGCAGTCATCCAGAATCTATTTTAATGTCATGTCGGTAAGGGGGAGGGGAGGAGGAGTTGTACAGAGAAAGAAACTCTGCCTTTAGTACTGACATTGTACTGACTGTTTGCAGCTGTCAATAAGAATGTATATGCAGAAAACAGAAACATGTTTATCAGTTGTTGAATTGTCTATATAATGTAATAGTAATGTAATAGTTTAACCCCCCTCCCACCACCAATAAGATAAATATATTAGTATAACATTAGAAGCAGACATTTGTTAAGTGATTTATACAATGGAATCTGCAGTTTTTGAGAAGTTTTAAAGAGGCCTTGCCAATATTGCTGTTACGCGTCTGGCTATCAATCCAGGGGTCGTGAGTGCGAATCCCCCGCCCGGTAACAGTCTACTTGATGATTGATATACGACATAATGTCTCATTATCATTCGTCTTTCACCACTGATTCAAGTGGGAAAGTTATCAGTTACTTGCGGAGATGGAGTGTGCTCGAGTACTGGTTGATACCAGGAAACAGTTGCAAGGTTAACTGATCATCTGTTAGCCCTCAATGGCATAAAAATGACGCTAAATATTCAATCAATCAATAAACCAATATTGCTGGGTTTTTTTTTTATCTAAGCAGTCAAACTGCACATTTATATCAAACATGTTATGGATATTTTGTTCAATAATTTATATTGTATTTTGTCTCTGTAGCGTAATATCATTAAATTTGTTGACCAAATGCTAACTGGCGGCCAGTGATAAAGTCATCATTAGCCAGTAACGGGTTGTACTAAAACTTCCATAATAAAACAGAAAATGCCGACCAGTGAATTAACGCATTTCTCATAAACAAGAACTACAAGGGCAAAATCGACCATTATCTTTGAATGGGACCTTCCTCTTTGTGATTCAGTAAACTTTCTATCATTACTGAACAGAAAGTTATGGGGGATGCATCTTAAGTTTTAAGTGACCTGGTTTCCTTTTGATTTGCTTGATTCCTGCTCCAACTTGTTACTTAATTTATGAATGTAGTTCTAGCAAAAAGGTTCATGTTGGTTTGTCACTATTGTACCACCCCACTATCTTGAAAAAACAAACAATAATAAAGCTGCAAACAATTGTTATTTAAATATTCTTCTGGTTTTATGATTTTCTTTAAACATAACATTGAGCTTTTCAAACCTGCTTATGCTACTTTGAATGCAGATATTGTTCCCTTTACTATCATTATCATATAGCATTTTTTGAACTTTTTGATTGCCTGACTGGTCATGAGTCTCACATTTAGATTTGTTGGGAAGCAGCCAGTGACATATAGAGATGAGGTAGATCTAGTACTGGTTTACCACCGTGTGGATCCCAAGAACTTTGAACTTTGCTCTCCTGATTGGAGGGATAAAAGATACAAATCTTTTTAAAAAAGATAAAAAATTCTGTACAAGAGAACTAAACAAGTTCTTACTGTAAACTTTATCTGAGGGTTTTTTGGGTCCGCAAAGTATTTACTTGAATGAGAGGCAAATCGAAAATTGTGGTTAAATGGTGTGATAAAAGTGATAATTTAGTATAATACCAGCATTTTGTCACTTGGTTTTATATCAGGTACAGCTAACCCTTGGATCTGTTCACACACTTCTTTGAAGTCATTTTACGCCTTGTGTATTTTGTTAAAATATTTGTCATTGATTTTGTGAAAACTAACGTCATTCTTGTACACAAAAGAATGAATTGCTATGTATAATACAGATTGATGTTTTGTTTTGTTTATTCTATATACAAATTATTTTATTTGTGCCTTGCTATGGGATGTCTGTTTGAAGCTTGCATCCAAATAATTAAAGATTTAAAGATTAAATTAACAATTTCCCAACATTAAAAGATATTTTTTTTTTTATAATTTCATACACTTTGTACCTCTGTTTTTTTCTACATCTTGTGATGAAGATTTTGATGAAACTTTGTAGCGGACCTTGACCCCATAACACAGATGGAGATGGCCAATAGAAGACGCGGCCTATACAATGGCCAGCTATTCCGGGAGGGGGGTGCTCTTGTACTGAAGAATGGTAGGTCGTCATGACACCGCCTGCCCACCTCTAGCCTTGAATGCTTAATAACAACTAAGTGTGATGTGCAACCATTTGTATAACTAAAATAACCACATAGATGGGGTTTCCCAACAATTGTATAACTAAAATAACCACATAGATGGGGGTTTCCCAACATTTGTATAACTATAATAACCACAAAGGTGGGTTTTCCCAACATTTGTATAACTAAAATAACCTAGTAGGTGGGGTTTCCCAACATTTGTATAACTAAAATATCACACGTATGTGGGGTTTCCCAACATTTGTATAGCTAAAATAACCAAATAGATGGGGGTTTCCCAACATTTGTATAACTAAAATACTACATATAGCTGGGGTTTCTCAACATTTGTGTAATTAAAATAACACACTCAGGTGGGGTTTCCCAACATTTGTATAACTAAGATACTACATGTAGCTATTGTTTCCCAACATTTGTGTAATTAAAATAACACGCGTAGGTGGGATTTCCAAACATTTGTTTAATTATAATAACCATGTAGGTGGGGCTTCCAAACATTTGTATAAATATATTACACATGTAGGTGGGGTTTCCCAACATTTGTATAACTAAAATAACCACGTAGGTGGGGTTTCCCAACTTTTCTATAACTAAAATGCTGCATGTAGCTGGGGTTTCCCAACTTTTGCGTAATTAAAATAACACACGTTGGTGGGGTTTCCCAACATTTGTATAAATAAAATAACCATGTAGGTGGGATTTCCCAACATTTGTATAACTAAAATAACCAAATAGATAGGAGTTTCCCAACATTTGTATATCTAAAATAACACATGTAGCTGGGGTTTCCCAACATTTGTGTAATTAAAACAACTGCGTAGGTGGGGTTTCCCAACATTTGTGTAACTAATATAACCATGTAGGTGGGGTTTCCCAACATTTGTATAACTAAAATAACCAAGTAGGTGGGGTTTCCCAACAAATAATCATGTAGATGAGGTTTCTCAACATCTGCTCTGTTATGTAAATAGTCTGCATCCAGTACAAATGTCTCTGTTCTACTGTTTCTAAACATCCTTGCAGTCTTGAGATTTTATTTATGATTTCTTTACTGGTATAATGCTCATATAACCTGTCTACCTATATCTCCTTGATAATACCCTTTGTTAATGGCCTTCGACAATTGTGTACTGTGGTTATGCCAATAAATATGAAACTTGATTAACGAATGTTGGAAATGATTGGTGCCATGGTAAATATATAACAGTTTGATAGTTAATAATTTTTTTTGAGATGATGAAATAGATTGAAAAATGTTTTAGAAGACCTTTCAACTGGTTCCCTAGTTTTTGTGACCGATACCCACTTACAAATTGAGATTACTGGTGTCAGGCGGAGACCTGTTTGAGATGGTTGTTCCTCTCACCTTCATCAGTTACCTCAATATACGTCAATACCACTTGTACAAGGAATTCACTCCTTTGTAGCCGATGTTCAGTAGACAAACTGTAATCTATACCACTTGTACAAGGAAACATGACACACTATAATCTATACCACTTGTACAAGGAAACATGACACACTATAATCTATACCACTTGCACAAGGAAACATGACACACTATAATCTATACCACTTGCACAAGGAAACATGACACACTATAATCTATACCACTTGAACAAGGAAACATGACACACTATAATCTATACCACTTGTACAAGGAAACATGACACACTATAATCTATTCCACTTGCACAAGGAAACATGACACACTATAATCTATACCACTTGCACAAGGAAACATGACACACTATAATCTACACCACTTGAACAAGGAAACATGACACACTATAATCTATACCACTTGTACAAGGAAACATGACACACTATAATCTATACCACTTGTACAAGGAAACATGACACACTATAATCTATACCACTTGCACAAGGAAACATGACACACTATAATCAATACCACTTGCACAAGGAAACATGAAACACTATAATCTATACCACTTGCACAAGGAAACATGATACACTATAATCTATACCACTTGCACAAGGAAACATGACACACTATAATCTATTCCACTTGCACAAGGAAACATGGCACACTATAATCTATACCACTTGAACAAGGAAACATGGCACACTATAATCTATACCACTTGTACAAGGAAACATGACATACTATAATCTATACCACTTGCACAAGGAAACATGACACACTGTAATCTTTACCACTTGACCAAGGAAACATGACACACTATAATCTATTCCACTTGCACAAGGAAACATGACACACTATAATCTATACCACTTGAACAAGGAAACATGACACACTATAATCTATACCACTTGTACAAGGAAACATGACACACTATAATCTATACATACCACTTGTACAAGGAAACATGACACACTATTATCTATACCACTTGTACAAGGAAACATGACACACTATAATCTATACCACTTGTACAAGGAAACATGACAGACAAATCTATACCACTTGTACAAGGAAACATGACACACTATAATCTATACCACTTGTACAAGGAAACATGACACACTATTATCTATACCACTTGTACAAGGAAACATGACACACTATAATCTATACCACTTGTACAAGGAAACACTATAATCTATACCACTTGTACAAGGAAACATGACACACAAATCTATACTACTGGTACAAGGAAACTTGACACACTATAATCTATACCACTTGTACAAGGAAGTCTACACACACTATAATCTATACCACATGTACAAGGAAATCTACACATACTATAATCTATACCACTTGTACAAGGAGTTCTACACACATTATTATCAGTACCACTTATACAAGGAGTTCTACACACACTATAATCAATACCACTTGTACAAGGAAATCTACACACACAATAATCTATACCACTTGTACAAGGAAATCTACACACACACTCTAATTTATACCACTTGTACAAGGAGTTCTACACACATTATAATCTATACCACTTGTACAAAGAAACATGACAAACTATAAGGAAATCTCCACACATTATAATTTATACCACTTGTACATGGATATCTCCACACACTATAGTTTATAACACTTGTACAAGGAAACATGACACACTATAATCTATAATACTTGTACAAGGAAATATGACACACTATAATCTATACAACTTGTACAAGGAAATATGACACACTATAATTTATACCACTTGTACAAGGAAATCTACACACACTATAATCTATACCACTTGTACAAGGAAATATGACACACTATAATTTATACCACTTGTACAAGGAAACATGACACACTATAATCTATACCACTTGTACAAGGAAACATGACACACTATAATCTATACCACTTGTACAAGGAAACATGACACACTATAATCTATACCACTTGTACAAGGAAACATGACAAACAAATCTATACCACTTGTACAAGGAAACATGACACACTATAATCTATACCACTTGTACAAGGAAACATGACACACTATAATCTATACCACTTGTACATGGAAATCTCCACACACTATAATCTATACCACTTGTACAAGGAAACATGATGCACTATAATCTATACCACTTGTACAAAGAAACATGACGCACTATAATCTATACCACTTGTACAAGGAAACATGACGCACTATTAACTTTACCACTTGTACAAGAAAACATGACACTATAATCTATACCACTTGTACAAGGAAACATGACACACTATAATCTATACCACTTGTACAAGGAAACATGACACACTATAATCTTTACCATTTATACATTGAAATTCATTCCTTTATACTCCCATGTTCAGAAGAATTATTTATTACATGTAAGCTTTAATCGAAGACACTGCGGCACCTTTTGTGCGTGTGTGTATTCTTAGATAGTAAAACATGTCGTAAGAACTTCAATTTTGTGTTCAATCATGATTACCAGTCATTATGAACTTGGGGTTTAATACTTATCTATTAGTTGATTAGAGCATTTCACCTATTGCAAAAGAAACATTTTTTATCTCAATATGAATTATGGACACCAAAAATAATTTTCTTTCTTTTATGCTTTATATGGTTATAGCTGAGTCCAATTAGCTCAGTCGGTAGTGTGTCTGACTCCAGGGTTTGTGAGTTTGGATCCCGGCTCGGCCACAGTCTTTGTTACGAATTACATATGACATTGTGTATCATTGTCATTCTTCTCTCACTGCTGATTCAAATGGGAAAGTTATCAGCTACTGGTGCTTGAGTACTGGTTAACCTTCCAGGATCCCAGGAAAGAATGGTTAGTTTAAATTATCGTCTGTTAGCCCTTGATAGCATAAAACGATGTTAAATTTATATGGTAGGACTTGAAAAAAAAAAAAAATCTAAACATTTATTATTTTTTTTTAATTAAATGACTGCTGACACAAAGTCCTCCACTAACATTTGCTTGATTTTGATATTAGCATGGATTTGATTTGTTTGTTTGCTATCTAATTATACGGAGGAAACCGCATGTTGGCTGTACAGCTGTGTATGATGCACTTTATATATTTGTATATCAAGTTTTACTGTGTATAATAAGATGACAAATACTTTGTATAGCTGTGCATGCATGACTTCTTTCTGTGTTTATTTATATATCATGAATGGAGGAAATGATTGTTGTCAGTTTAAGTTTCTATGCGGAATTCAGATGTTATTTACTTTTATATCAACAAAAGGAGCAGCAGTAGTGAGAGTGGTAGAGAGTGGGTTCAATACTGGCCGGGCCAGAAAAGGTTGAATGTGGGTTAAATCCCCAGACGGCGCAGAGAGTGGTTGAATCTGGTTTAATTCCGGCCAACCCAAAGAGAGGTTGAGTGTGGATTTAATCCTAGGCCAGCCCAGAGAGTGGTTGAGTCTGGTTTAATTCCGGCCAACCCAAAGAGAGGTTGAGTGTGGATTTAATTCTAGGCCGGCCCAGAGAGTGGTTGAGTCTGGTTTAATCCCAGGCTGGCCCAGAGAGTGGTTGTGTCTGGTTTATTCCTTGGCCAGCCCAGAGAAAGGTTGAGTGTATTTAATTTCGCAGGCAGTAGTGTAAGTGGTCGCGTGTAAGGTTACTTCCCAGTCAAGCTATACATTAGTAGGGAGAGTGGCCGAGTGTGAGTTTAGCAGCAGTGTGAGTGGTCGAGTGTGGGTTTAAACCCCAGTTGGTCCATACAATAGACCTAAAATGGCACTATAAGCTTCCTTGTCTGGTGCTCAACAGTTAATGGATAGTTCCGCGACTGGCTGACCAAGTGCTAGTATAATGTGACTGGGTGGGGTATTATACTATGTGCTTATATTGTCTGTAACAGACACTGTCATGATGTTTAGAAGATTGTTGAAAATGACCTGTAAAACAAAACAAAACTGAAGTTATAACAAGATTTTCTAAAATTTCCCAAGGTTATGACATTTCCACATGTGACGAATAAGTATAGAAATTGAATTGTAACATAAACCAGAATAAAGATTAATAATTCATAGATCAATAAGGGTGATGTCTTAAGGAATGAAAGCAAGGATTATCATAAATCAATTATTTAAACAATATATTCCTTTCATAGCAGTCGTGGAGGGTTGGGGAGGGGGTGGTAATTTTAGCTATGACATTCATATTTGAACTTTTAAACTAATTTTTAGTTATTTATCCTTAACACTCATTTAATGTTTAAGGTTTAAAAAAAATAAACCTGAAAATTTTTTTGAGTCAATAATCTATATATTATGCCTGAATTAAAATACTATTGTTTACAACTTTCTCTGACCAAAAACAATGCCACTGGTCAGAAGTTTTTTTAACATCCCCACTCACCCACTTTCAAATAAAATATTGTTGTTCATTCAAATACTTTTTTGGTCACTGCATATTCTTCCTCTGCCAGTACATAGTCCACATCCTTTAGGGGCGGTAAAAAGATTCTCTGGTTGATTGCAGAAAATAAAAACAAACCCTACCCACCTACCCCTATATGGCATGGGTTGGAGAATTGTTTAAGGTGTGGCCTTATACACTGATGACGTGTTCTTAAATCCTATCTCCATTCAGTCTTACAGAAATGTTACTGTGACTTGATTTATTAATATGTTACAAAATCATTTTTGCTCTGCACATGCAACAGCTGCTGTTTTTGAATAGAGGACATTTATCAGGTGTCCGTTGTTATGTCATCTTTACCTACAGATCTTTTTTATGTGTACAGCATTGTTTCAGCTTATGTAGGTTTGTTTAGATGATTGGCTGGGTCCTGATTCTATAGTAGACTTGTAATTAGGATTTTATTATGGTTATTATGGGAAGGGGAAACTATCTGAGATATTTAAAAATTTTCAGAAATAAAAATGAAAATGCCACAAATAGCAAGCCATTGCTCGACTTATTTGCCAGTTGATCTTCTGGAGATAGATAACATTCAGGCCATCCTTAAATAAAATTGTGTTTTCTGTGCTCTGATCAAGTATATTTCATGTGGGTAGGTAGGTAGCTATTTTTTTTGGCAGATTTTAATTTTGCATAGTCATTTTAAAGAAAACTAGAATTGCGTCCATGGGACACAGATGCCCCCGCTTTGTAACTATATTGTAGATATTGATAAAGCCAAATATCAAGTTTCATCAAAATTGGTCCATCAATAAAGATTTAAGAGGTCGGAAACCGTCAGCCAATCAAAGTCCAGATCACTTAATTAATATGTGCCAATTTCATCCATTGTCGAACTTGACCTGTGTCTTGTTGATATAAAGCCAAATGTAAATTTTCGTCAAATTCAGTCCAAAAATAAAGACTTTAGAGGTTGGAAATTATCAGCCAATCAGAGCCCAGAACACCTAATTAGTATGCAGAGATTTTGACGGAAATCAAACTTGAGCTGTAATTTATTACCATACATCTTTCAACCAAATATGAATCAAATCCATCCAATCCTTCAAGGGATATTTCTTGACATTTGTCAATAATTGAAAGTCCAAAAAGGAGCATAAATCCATCAAAAATCATCAGACCAGAATGAAATACAAACTTGACCTGTATTACCTGAATGTGAAGTCACACACCAAATTTGGTTTGAATCTGTTCATTAAAACTAAAGATATACGTCGGAAACCATTTTTGTATGTACATACAGACAGCGGTGATACTATATGCCCCTCCCCACTTCCCCCATTGAAAACGGCGGGCGCATAAAAAAGGACGGAAATCAAGAAAAATAATTTTTGTTAATATGTTTGGGTTACTGCAATTTTGAGTGAGTAGGTAGGAGCACAGCAAACAAGTTTGTTAAGGAACAGTCTAACTGTGATACAAGGTAATTGTAAAACACACATCAAAACACAACAATGAAAATAGATCCATTATGAACAAGAGCCAGAACAGTGTCTCGCTCGACATATTTGCCAGTTGATCTTCTTATGGGTGGATAACATTCACCTCTGAACTCGACGTGCATGTACAGCAATCTGGCATTACCCGATATTTGTCAACGTTCGCATCAAGGTGATATTGAAGTCAAAACTTGCTTAAGTTACGAGTTTGGAATATAACACTGCAATGTTCCGACTCAAATGATGTAATCGTCCTCACAGAGATGTATAAAGCCAAGGAATTTCTTCTTTATTTCTTCGAGCATTCATTCAGGAGTCGTAAATTTTAAAAAGGGTGCCTCTTCTCTAAGAAAGTTATTAATTTAAGCAAATGTGTTTATGGCGCGCAGGTATAAATATGAAAACAATTGATTAATTTTCATTATTAGACATGTTTTCCAGAAAATTTTGAGGACAAAAATAAGTTATTTCTTAACTTCAACAAAAAATCTGGGAAATATTATCTATATTTTCTCGAGCTGAGTAATTCTTGTTACTGCCAATTATAGCTAATGAAGTTTAACCATGTCTTTGTTTTGTTCATACTGCAATTATTTTTTTTAAAGTAATCAATTGTAATTATTAATCTAAAAGAACAACATATGTTCCAGTAATGCTAGTGGATTAGTCAAGGAAACTTGATATTGAGAGGGGGGAGAGTCGAGGATTCGGCATCACTGTGGACGACACCCTGGAAGTGATTGCTTGATTATGTTAACATATTTTAACAATATAAATACAGTCAAATCTGTCTTAACCCTTTACTTCATATAGACTCCTTTCGAAACTTCTAATGTATATACTTTGGACACCTCTAATATAGAAGGCTTTTGAATTATTGGATGAATTATGTTTATATTAACTGACAGAGTGGAAAACAGTGCAGGAAGAGTTCAGAGTGCTCAGCAACACTTCCTGCACTGTTTTCAAAGGCCTTCTGTGATTGGTGCGGAAAAACGCGTAACCATGGAGTAAAGGGTTAAGCAGCCACTCAAGGGAAAAAGAAAAATTGACCCTTTTAAGGCAGGTTGCTTAATACAGGTTGATTAAAACTAAAATAATGAAAATGGTAAATAGAAAATGTGGCTGTTTAAGAAAGTTGGTTGCTTAATAGAGGTGACCACTAACAGGTTTGACTGAGTTTATAATCCATCCTTTTTATCATGTTGACATAATATAAACCAAATTTTTTTTAGATGTGAACAATTATCTTTTTTATCAAGGTACTTTTTCTCTGTATGTTTTATTTGCTGTATTTTGACCTGTTATTCCTTCAGAGAACTTGTTACAAGGCAGTATAAACACTGACGTAGAGAGTCGCTCTAGCTTTAAATATGATTATACTGAAAGAACGCGTGAAAGTGTTATACGTTTTGCCGAGACGGAGCGGGACGATGAAGACGAAGAAAGTGGAGATGAGGATGATGTTGATAAACCATTTGTTCGTCATGATACTCCACATCCAAAAGAACTGCGTGGTAAACATCCAAAGTTCAAAGCTCAAAAGGGTATTGACGGACATGTGATTCCACACCACGAACAGAAGAATCAGGTAGGAAGGTGGTCTAGTGAAATAGTTTTTGCAACAGAATATTATTACTTCAGGGTACGCATTTCAGTTAACCTGATGCGATAGTGACTATATCTCCCCCTGCTGGTTACATGGTGTTGTTTGGCCATTGTAGTGTTTACTTGGAGTCTGTTCGCCTGTCTAAGGAAAATGGTGGCCCTGGGAAACAATTTCAGTTGCTCGTTAGATTATCAACTTGTTTGATTGTCAGCCAGCGTCAGGGTTGATTATGATAAAAATAAAAACCATTAAAGAGATTGGAGGTGACTGAAGAAAATTGATTTTGTAAATGGAATCGGATAATATTTTTGTTAAATTTTTGTTCATCTCATTTGAGTGTTAATGATTTTCCATGACAGAAAAATACTGGTTAAATTGAATAAAGATGCAATATAGTGACAACTAATTAAAAAAAAGAGTTTGAATTATTGACATTTAAAAAAAATCAACTTGTAAATGCCTCCAACACGATCCATATAATAAATTATGTCTCCAGTGTAAACATTTGCCAATTGCAGAGTAATAGTGGTACACACACTTGGATTCATGTATATGCATCTGACGTCTTTATCCTTTAATGATTAATGGCTGAAACAGATGACCTGTAATGTGTTAAATATAGCATGGAATAAAATACTGTCAAAACACAGCCACATACAAATCTTACATGGTTTTAAAGGGAGTATATCAGAGAAAAAAAACACTATAAATCTATTCTTAAAATGGTTAAAATACAATTAAATTCCCTTTAAGGTGCTGATAGAAAGTTATGTCTCGAGGGATGCCAACTGTTTTGGCGGGGAAAAAAGCTTTGCAGAAAATCCATAAATGATTCTTTTTCTTGCATACCGAACCATATTAAATGATTTAATTCATTGATTATTATACTTTTTATCACAATTGCCTCTTAACCCTTTACTCCATAGATACACGTTTAATCGCACCAATCACAGAAGGCCTTTAAAAAAACAGTGCAGGAAGAGTTCAGATTGCTCGTAACAAGCAATCTGAACTCTTCCTGCACTGTTTTCCACTCTGTCAGCTAATATAAACATAATTCACCAATAATTCAAAAGCCTTCTATATTGGAGGTGTCCAAAGGCGTCTATATTAGAGGTGTCCAAAGGTGTCTGTATGAAGTAAAGGGTTAAGACACCAATTTATATGATTTGCTAAATATAATTTTAAACATCACATTATAGATGCAAGAATATTATCTCAGCCATAGGGCAAGATAGAAGAAACCTCTCTTCCTGGTAAAAATGCAGATATCTTTAAATGTTATTCAAGAAAATCAAATCTTACCTGGGTTGTATGTTTTTTCAGGTGCAGTCATTTGTGCCACAGCGTGACAGCAATGTGATGTTCAGTGACATGGAGATAGAAATTCCTCCGCCCAAACGGGAAAAGCCACCTGTTCCAGAACGTAAATCATCTGTCAGAGATGAATCTGTCCTCCGAGGTAACAATGATTGATTGATTGATTGAATATTGGTCATATTTTTTTTTGCCACAAACAATCAGTTAACCTGACCACTCCATTCTGAGGTCCTGGAAGGTTAACCAGTACTTGAGCACACCCCATCTCCACAAATAACTGATAACATTCCTACTTCAATCAGCGTTGAGAGACAAATGATAACGACACAATTTCGTATATCAATCATCACAGAGACTGTGGCCAGGCAGGGGTTTTGAGCTCACAACCCCCTGATAGAAGCACCAATGACAGCTAATTTGGCCCAATATCGACGTGACTAACATATTAATTCTGGGCAGATTATTTTCTGGAGTTATTCCCCTTTGTATTGACAGCAAAATGTACTTTATTCATTCTTTCAGCTATACACATTCATTAGAAGAGTTTCCATAGTTTTGTAATGATTTCTTGCTTTATTTAAGTTCTATTTTCATTTTGAAATTAAAGATGCAAATCTATTATTGTAAAAGCAAAATTAATATAAAAAAAATTTAATTGGATATTAAATGGTTTTAATGGCTTTAAAAGTTGTTTACAAGAGATTTTAGTATTTGTAATGAGGCTGCTTCCAGGATTCTTGTGTTTTATTTACAGAGTGATATCTTGCAAAGAAGTCTTAATGGGTTTGATAGTTGACACGAGGATCAGACTTTTACGGTCTGAAAAAGCTATGAATGCCTTTTTTCTTGCATACCAAAAGGGTCCTCTGTGACAGAGTGGTTTAAAGCGCCGTCTCAGTATCACTTACTGCTGACAGCTAAGGTCGTAGGTTCGAGTCCTGTTCGCTCATAACCTTTATGTGAGAAAGTTTGC
This sequence comes from Panopea generosa, assembly GCA_029582155.1. Taxonomy (NCBI): domain Eukaryota; kingdom Metazoa; phylum Mollusca; class Bivalvia; order Adapedonta; family Hiatellidae; genus Panopea; species Panopea generosa. The sequence continues at coordinate 44,773,496 of CM055904.1, read as the reverse complement.
CAGTTACTTGCAGAAGGACGATGGTTCTACTCAGAGTCATTCTGAGGTCTTCCTCAACCAGTAAAACTGGATATGCCATATATAACCTGAATTGTGTTGAAAATGGTAAAACTTCTTTAAAAATTTACATGCCAATGAAATTAACCATTTATTCTAATTCAATTCATCATAATTTTTTTTGCCACAGTCACTTTTAAGGTGTCAAATAATTTACATGTGTACACGTCGTGTATCAACATGAAGAAGGTAGGAAAGGCATGTGGATGGGATGTAGACTGAATACCAAGTAAAAAAAACTTGAAAACTTATGTCTAGTTTGCAAAAATAAAATGTCTGTTCCAGCCCCAGAATTAGAAACGAAGCGTTCCGACCCCGAGCCACGTCTCCATCAGGAGGAGGAGGAAGAGGAGCCACCGAAGGAGTCTCAGCCATTGTTACGGGATCTGACCATCGTCACGACAACCACCATGCTGCCCCAGCAAGTCTCCGAGGCGGAAGATGTGGATGAGGAGGACGAGGAAGAGGAGGAAGACAGAGCTGAGGAGGAAGCTGAAGAAGTGAATGAAGAAGAACAGGAAGAAAATAGTCATGATGTAAGTGGGGTTTTGTCATCTTGATGTTGATGGGGTGTTATGGTAAGGTAGTTAAGAGTAATCTCGGTGCCAGTTGTCTTTGTAGCAGAAACACCTATACAGAGAGTATATTAATGGCCCAGTGGAGAGCTAACTTTGTTCTTTCACATAATTGGCAAGGAATTGAGAAACAAATTAATTTGAATTTTAATTTATTTACTTTGATTGTGAAACAAGTTATTACAACTTGTACAAATCGTGCTTGAAAGTAGTTCCGGATAGAAACAGTACTTAGCACATACCCCGGTACAGAAAAAGTGTCTTGCTCAGACACCACACATAGCCTTGATGGGGGATTGAACTCGAATTATTGGCTTGTCCCAGGTATGCGTAAATACAAGTTATATATACTTGTTACTGTAGGATTTACTGCAAAAGTTTCGTTTAAATTTATCAGGATATTAAGATCTATAGTAATGATTATGATTTGATTTCATGATGTTATTGCACAAAATCTTCCAACATAAAATTGATATATGTCCTCAAAAATGAAGAAACATTTCAAAGACGACATTAAATTTGTACTCAAGGATGAAGTTACCTATTTACTCGGATGTAATTCTTTATTGCCGTTCTGCAGGAGGAGGAATCTGATGACGGGGATTACCAAGGAGAGCGCCGTGTAGGCTTCCCCTCAGAATTAGATTCGAATGAGGATGAGAGGAAGCCGCCCCTACGGCGGAGAGACACGCCCCATCACAAGAAGGGGAAAAGGATTGTGTTCAGCGATGACGCCAAGGATAGAGTATTACAGATTCTCGCCCACACAACAAAGAAGGACGATGACGAGGTTGTTATACAATTCTTAACAAATAATCCATTTAATCATCTTTGCACTCATTGCCATTTGTACAGTTATCAAATATAATTATTCTATATATATATGTATTTTGTATTAATATCTATTTTCTATAAATGGCTATTTTCTATAAATGACTGTTGTATGTAGAGTATTTTACATAAGTGCTTGTTTATTGTTGAAATTATTAAACGAGTTGGCAAAAATATATTTTACAAGGCTCTGCCGAGCGTTATATCATTTTTGCTAACGTGTCTAATACATTAAATAATAAATGAGCACGAATGTAAGATTCTTTTTTTTCACATAACTGTCTATAAGTCTATAAGGAATAAGAACAAGTCTGTTGTATTTGTTTCTGTCATTCGTCGTACGATGTAACGTCTCCAAATAACCTCATTTTACCATGACAAATTTAACCTCATTTATAGGGGAAGTCAGTTTGACATTTTACATATGACGGTGGAGTTATACAATGAATCGAAAGTGATATACTGGGTTAATATAAAAAATATGTCAGATTTATTACACTCCTGCACTGTAAAGTATGTGATAAAAATGACTGTTGTATAAATGACTATGTTGTATAAACGACTATGTTGTATAAACGACTATGTTGTATAAATGATTATTTTGTATAAATGACTATGTTGTATTAATGTTTATTTTGTATAAACGATTATGTTGTATAAATGACTATGTTGTATAAATGACTATTTTGTATAAATGGCAGGATGAACAAGAAATTGTGGAAGAGGAATACTCCATATCTATACACAGAGAACCGGGACAGGGGCTAGGGATAAGCATCGCAGGGGGGAAGGGATCCACGCCATACAAAGGAGATGATGAGGTATACATAAAAAGCTTATATTCATATTTTCATAGAAATTGTTATTACACTTTGTTAGAATATCAACTAAGCTACACCCATAATTACGAAACTTGAGTCTTATTGAGTGCATGCCACATACGAGTTTTGTGATCAATAATGAAATGTAATGAAGACCCATACTTGAGGCCAATTACCCATACTTAAACACATCTCCCGTACTTGAGGACAATCTCCCATCCTTGAGGCCAATAACAAATACTTGAGGACAATTTGCCTTACTTGAGGACAATCTCCCATACTTGAGGACAATCTCCCATCCTTGAGGACAATCTCGCATACTTGAGGACAATCTCCCATCCTTGAGGTCAATCTCCCATACTTGAGGCCAATCTAGCATACTTGAGGTCAATCTCCCATACTTGAGGCCAATCTCCCATACTTGATGTCAATCTCCCATGCCTGAGGCCAATCTCCCATACTTGAGGTCAATCTCCCATATTTGAGGCCAATCTCCCATACTTGAGGACAATCTCCCATACTTGAGGACAATCTCGCATACTTGAGGCCAATCTCCCATACTTGAGGCCAATCTCCCATACTTGAGGTCAATCTCCCATACTTGAGGTTAATCTCTCATACTTGAGGACAATCTCCCATACTTGAGGCCAATCTGTCATACTTGAGGTTAATCTCTCATACTTGAGGACAATCTCCCATACTTGAGGCCAATCTCCCATACTTTAGGATAATCTCCCATAATTGAGGACAATCAAACAAGTTGATAATCCAATCAGTGTTCGATATTGGCTGCTAAATCGTCATTTGCCTTAGACAAGCTAACTTTGTCTTAGTAAACATTACATTGTATTTATTTTGGCAGACATTCGACATGACCAGTGGGCGAAGCGATTCTTCTTGCTTCAAGTCAATTCCCAGAACTACACTGGTACAGTGATGGCCACTAATATGAAAGAGATTTTTTCTGATAGTACATTTTTGTCATATTAATCACATTTTTCTGTCAAAACTAACATATAATCTGTGTTGTCTTCACACACATATCGTGTTTCATTGTAATTAAGTATTGAGTAATTACTTGTTATGTACACATAAATATCAGGCATACAATGTATGACATATTGTGTTTCAGAGTATATTTATTTCGAGAGTAACAGATGAAGGTCCGGCAGGTTTGGCTGGAATCAAAGTCGGGGATAAACTTGTGTCTGTAAGTTATTCTATTTTCATGTAACTATTGAAAGTTAAGTCTAGTTTTATTTATTTTTTATGCCATCGAGGGCTGACAGACGATCAAATAATCTAACTACCAACCATTTCCTGGGATCCTTGAATGTAAACACTTCAAACAATGGTGAAACACAAATGACAACGAGAAGTCACGTCGTATATCAATCATCACAGAAACTGCCTGGCTAGTTTTATTCAAACAAATTTCAATGTCATATAAACATTGCTTATCATACATATATAAATCCTAGTAGAATGTAGACAAAAGCATCTGGCGGCAAGTTTACTGTGTGTGGTATGAGTTTGGGGATCGGGATACTGAGATGGGTTTGAAACAGTTTAAGAGATAAGTTTTTGTACCTCATTTTATAATTGTGCTGAATATAAATAAAGTCGTGCATAACCACAAAATTATACTTCACTTTAAGACCATTATAAATTAATTGCTAGATTATCATCCAAATTTCTCTTAAAAACGGGGAAGGCTGGAGGGTTTTATTTTTTATTTGTATTTTTAAAATTTTTGATGTTTTTGTTTTGTTTGTTTTTTATGAAAATAAAAAAAAGGTTGGAGCGGCATAAAAATTAGGGGGCTGGAGGGGATGATAATCTAGCAATTAATTTATTATGACCTAAGATATTTATTTTTTTCTGACAACGATGAACGCACCATTTTGTAGGTGAATGGTATAACGTTGCATAGCTCTGATCACTACGAGGCCGTGGACGTGTTAAAGGGCAGTGGTAATGAAATCACCATGGTGGTGGCGCGGGAAGTCCTCGTGGACAGGGTGAAAGAGGAAGAGGAAGTTTCAGAGGAACCAGTCAAGGTGGGTATGGTTGATGTGGTTACAAGAAAATGTATAATTTCCAATTTCATATAGTGACTTCAAACAATAGTTTAATCCTATAGCTCTCACTACAGAAGTGAATTTTGTTCTTTATTGTATATAAAATATGGTTTAGGATTTCCAGGATAAAAAAAAAATTACCCTTCAAGAATAATTAAAAACTCTAGGACTATTCAAAACACATGAATTCCAAACATGTGCAGAATTTGATTCAGAGACACAGTGGACAATGAAAACGAGGTAAAATGACAGGAAAGGACAATTCATAAATGATGGGTATGGTACGAAAGTGGTCAAAATATTTTTTTTTGACAAATCAAGGGCCAATAACTTTGCCAGTTATTGACCACCATAATGCGGGCAGTTATGGACCAATAAACTGATAAAAGTATTGTTAAGATCAGATAAAAAATAGGGGTACTTCAGTTGTGGCAACTGAAATGTTGATGCCCAGACGGACAGACTGACAGACAAACCGCCACAACATAAGCTGTCCTGGCAATTCATATCAGTAGACATAAAAACATGTCATGATGTATCTTAAATGCATCCATATATTTACAATGGAACTGAAACCTTTCCAAAATATTGAAAATGAAATCAATAGTGAAACACTAAAGTCCCTAGAACACCTGAACCAGTAAATTCGCATACCACATAAAATGAAGACGTGTATGATAGAGATCAATGGGTAACTCATATGAAAAGCCCTGAACTAGTGATGTGCCGATTAATGATCGATAATTGATCAAACCACTCATCTGATTCTTCTATCAATAATGAAATGTATAATCGATTATAATCCAAAATGTTGGTTTTCAGTTCATCTGGCTTATAATGTGATATCAGACTAACTGGTATTATTCTCAGATTGTATTATAAATAACAGGAATTTTGAGCATGAATAATTAAAGACTATTAGAATAGATATAATTAACAACATGAATTTTGAGCATAACATCTCTAAGGTCTATTTATGCATAAAAGACCGGCTTCAAAAGGAAGACCCTACTCTCTGGTTCAGTTGTGTTAATAAACACACATACTGTACTACTCATGCGATTGGGATCTGTAGAATTAGGTAGGCAGTTTCCTGGGCACATATTTCATGTAAGAAATTTGTTTCCTATATGTCAAACTTGCTGTTTCAAGTCTGAATGTTCTCTACTTGCTTCTTTAGATGCTTCATACAATATAGCTGACATGCCCCTTTGTCCTTTAGATGTGTATGATAACGCATTAACGTTTATAACACATTTCTATAGTAGGGGTCTTCTCAAAGTAAATATGTAGACGAATTTTATCTAAAATATTTCGTTAAAAAAAGTAGAACATAAACGTTATATGCAAATTGAATTGCATTATGAAACATCCCCTAGGTACTTCTTACACAATAAGAAGTTAATTAATACATAGTTCATGTAATGACTATTTATCTGTAGTGGTGAATTGCTCCCTGAAGAAATATCCGTAAGGTGGTACACCAGATCTTCACACAAAAGTGTGTCCGGCAAATCGTTTCTAATATGCAGCTGTGACTATGTCACATCCGCATAAAAAGAGCAAATTTTTGTACATCATAGGAAATATATCCCCATCAAGAATACTTAAGTTTGGCTGTCAGAGTGACTTTTGTTATGTAAGTATGATAATTGCTTACAGGTGGAAGACGTAGTGGTAACTGAACAGGAGCCAGAGAAGTCAATGACGGCCACCTTTGCCACGGTTTCATTTGAGCCAGAACCAGACAAGGACATATACGGGGAGGTAACTCTTATACTTAACTGTACGGGGAGGTAACTCTTATACTTAACAATACAGGGAGGTAACTCTTATACACTCCAGTCTTGTTATAACACGGTTGCAGGGATCAATGGAATGAAACCACAATATACGCGGAACCGTGTTATAAATATCCCAAGGTGCACTGTGCTGCACTCTTTGGCAATACTTTATCCAGTCGAACTACTGTAAACAAACACATCACATGTGTGATAAATATGACAGATCATTGTTTGTCAGTGTCAATCAATTAAAAGTGATGTTGTTTATAACAATAAGTTGTTATCATGTCACTCTGAATTATCAAGGTGTAATTGATGCACAAATACATGGTCACAGTTTGGAAAATTTAGTTGAGATTTTCGATCAATTCATCAATTATTATAACGCGAGTTTTTAATAAATCTGGTTGAAAATATCAATTTTAAATTTGGGAGCCATAGAGAAACCGCATTTTAACAGGACCCAAGTGTATTTGATAAAATTGCTGTATTTACTATATAGCAATACTTGTAGAGCGAAATCTACAGTTTTCAGGCGATGGACTTGAAACTTTGTTTACAAGATCAATGTGATATTTAGATCTATGTGCACAATGCATATTTTAAGTAGAATTATTGCACTTGCACTTAGTCACATTGTTGTATTTTCTGTACTGCATTTCTTGAGGAGAAAGTTTTCAGGTGATTGACTTATGATCAACTTTAAGTGTATATGTGTGTGATGAAAGTTATAACCACTAGTCTTGTCTATTTTTTACACATTTCACATTGCTGGCAAGTTTGAAGCATTTCTTGCTCTACAGGTAGTTCTTAAATATTTAAGTCTGTTTATTACATTGAATTTTTCTTCTTCTCTCTATAGAAAATTGAGACGACCTTGTATCGCGATGAAGGTGGTCTTGGTTTCAGTATAGCAGGTGGGCGTGGCTCTGTTCCATTCAAAGGAAACGATAATGTAAGTAGAGGAGAAACAAAACAATGAAAGTATAACTTGTCAGTAAATTTGTTACTTTACTGTTCTTGAAGGGGGCGGTAGTTTACGGTTCTAGATGGGGCGGCAGTTTACTGTTATAGATGAGGCGGCAGTTTACTGTTCCAGATGGTGTGACAGTTTACTGTTCTAGATGGGACTGCAGTTTACTGTTCTAGATGGGGTGGCAGGTTACTATTCTAGATTGGGTGGCAGTGTATTGTTCTGGATGGGGTGGCAGTTTACTGTTCTAGATGGGGGTGGCAGTTTACTGTTCTAAAGGGGGCTGCAGTTAACTGTTCTAGATGGGGTGGCAGTTTACTGTTCTAGATGGGGCGGCAGTTTACTGTTCTAGATGGGGCAGCAGTTTTCTGTTCTAGATTGGGTGGCTGTGTACTGTTCTAGATGGGGCAGCAGTTTTACTGTTCTAAATGGTGCGACGGTTAACTGTTCTAGATGGGGCTGTAGTTTACTATTCTAAATGGGGTGACAGTTTACTGTTCTAAATGGGGCGGCAGTTTACTGTTCTAGATGGTGAGGCAGTTTACTGTTCTACATTGGGTGGCAATTTACTGTTCTGGATGAGGCAGCAGTTTAATGTTCCATATCGGGCAACAGTTTACTATAAATTTTTGATGAATTCTCTCCTTTTCTTGCACACAGCCCAACCTTTGTTACAATATGCTTGATGACTGCACTGCTTACTGGTAGTGTAGTAATCACTTGATTTCTGTTTAAATGCCTACAAAACAGTGTTGATGGACCTGTAACAGTTCGGCACCGGGATTTGTACTCTCTCCTTGATCTCTTCTACAACAGGTCTGACTGTATGTCGTATATCCTGGAGTTGGTTACAAGTTAACCAGTTTTAGGTCTGAATCATCTTTAAATGAAATACAAATAAGGTTATAAACAGACCTGTAATATCCATATTGTGAGTGCATCGTATTTAGAGATGTTTTCCTGCTTCTCACAAGATACTTTATTTGATTTTATTATTAGCATTGTTGCAATAAACCACAAAAAAAAAAAAAAAATCTTTTCTTATTTTGAATTGGTTGATATGACTTGACCAATTTCCTTATGTCAAAAAAATACACAGTTAAAAGAAATATTGAAAAATAATTCATGTAAATTGGACGTAAATCAATGGAAAGACGTTAAAACGAGTTCTGGGTGAACCAGTTTTGAAAGGATTCCTCATAAGAAATTAATTTGCAGGTTGGGATGTGAAAATGATCAAATTTCAGGAAATACAATCTTACTTTTCATTTTGTGCTTTTGTCTGGTTATGTATTCTATATAGTCAATGTTAATCAGTTCAGTGGGTCATTTTTGTCGTCAAATTTTGTTACAGCTTGCGTGAGATTTGATACAAGCAAATTATGTTATCTTATGTAAAACTGATTATCTGCAACTATTTTCTGTGCATGCACATCTGATATTGTAAAGTGACGCACTTAAGGAGCCAACCCCCAACCCCTAACCCCATCCCCTTCTCAGGTTCACTATGTATTCCATAGGCAGCTACTTTGTTTACAATTATTTCATTTACTTATATTTCAGTATTAAACAAATAATGTCTATAGAACTGTTTGATTTATTTCTACAGTGATCAGGTAAAAAATCTAGGTCACAACAGTTTTACTCCAATTATTATTATATAGAATTGATTTACAATGTTTCTTATAAGGCAATTATTAGTGTGTTTACTTGTAAAGAAAAGAAAATATTGATTGTAATAACAGTAAATTTAAAAAAAATCTAATTCTAAACCCATTACCAAAATACCCTATACACTTTTTTCCCTTAAATTGTGAACACCGATATTTGATATTGCAGAGGTTTTATTCATTTCTGGAGGTTGGTATAGTAGCATGGAATGTCTTCATAGTGTTTATTTTCAGTTTGTGTTGCATCTTGGGCAACAAGTTAAGTCTATGGCACAAATACAGATAGTTACCAAAAAAAAAGCAGTTTCCATAGTTTGGAATGGATAAAATTTAAAAGATATATTTTTTCATGGTGGTGATTGAATGAAAGTTCTAAGTGTTTCTCTGTCTCTATGGTAACAGAATACAGTTTGAGAATGTTGTGTGAACAAAAGAAATATAAGTGAGTTAATTGAAATTCCTGCATGCTGTAAATGTAATTTGTGATATTTTTTTTTCAAAAGTTAATGATGAAAATAGAGACACAGTCAACAGCTTGTTGAATAAAATACAGATTATTCTGAAATCTTTTTATGGACCATAGTGTACTTAATAAAAGTCATAACCAGATGCACACCTAAGCCTTCCAGCTTTCATTACTTGGTACGGTCTGGCAATAGCGGATGGTTTGTCTCCCTTGATCTATTTCTTCAAGACAGTAATGAAACATTAAGATTAAATTCAACAGTTAATTAAGGAATTAGAATCTGTGTGGAGAAAATCTCCCATAGTTAATTGTTAAACTGAGGGAAGATTAATAGTTGTTAAACTGAGGGAAGATCAATAATTGTTAACTGAGGGTTTAATAATTGTTAAACTGAGGGAAGATCAATAGTTGTTAAACTGAGGGAAGATCAATAATTGTTAACTGAGGGATTAATAATTGTTAAACTGAGGGAAGATCAATAATTGTTAAACTCAGGGAAGATCAATAATTGTTAACTGAGGCCCAGGGATTAATAATTGTTAAACTGAGGGAAGATCAGTGATTGTTAAACCGAGGGAAGATCAATAGGCAACGGGGTTAACTTTTACAAATGGAGCAAGACTCATTAAAGGTAGTAGGTCAGGAAAAACTGTCGTATCTGAGCAAAAGGAGACATTCAGAAATGGGGAGTTGGTAGGATATTGCCATAGACTTATACTTGTGTCAAGGTCATTGATGCAGTTCAGTTTTTGTTGTTTATATACCGTTTGTTATACCAATTGATTGTGCCATTTTTCTGAAAATGTTTACACAATACACTAGTGTTACAATGTATTAAAAAAAGAATACAAAAATTAAGACACCAGTAGGAATAATCAAATCATTATGCATTAACCCATTTAGCAAAAACTTTAAAAAAAAAATGAAATTGAAATACAGATTTAGTAAAATGTGCATGTGTTTGTATGTCATGTTTTCTTATTTTTTCTGGCCTCCGACAAATGTCTTAAAACAGAGTTAAATTGCTACACAAATTGTTGTGTCATGCTAGGATAACCTTAAATCAATTCTTTTAATAAAAAAATTTCAAAGATTCTTTAACAGAAGTTCATGCAAAGTTTCTCCCCAAGAAGGACTATGAAATCAACATTTTGTTATTGAATGTTCAGCACCATTTTAATTCTGTTTTATGATTATTTCATTGCTTATTTTGCATGTGATCTTTTCCTTGATTTGAATGTTTACATCTTGATAAAAGCATGTAGTTGGATCTTCGGTCTTACGAAAAAACAAGAGCTGCAAGTGATAATTAGATAGCTGCTTAGGAATTTTCTGATGATATGAAGAAGCATATGGGTTAGAGTCTTGGATAGAAAATTCCTTCCCGAAAGATAACTGTTTTGGCGGGAACAAGGTTTTGTCATTCCTTACAAATAGCTGTCTATCATCGCAACAAACCTGATGCAAAATTGTAACTGCTTTTTTTTCACCACCTCTTTAGTAAATAAATTTATGAGTTTTATTTAAACAGTTTCAATCATCTCCCGGCAACAGTCTCCCTTGTGATTGATATACAACATTGCATCTCATTATCATTTATCTCGCACCACTGATTCAAGTGGGAAAGTAATCAAATACTTGAAGAGATGGGGTGTGCTCGAGTACTGGTTAACCTGCCAGGATTCCAGGAAACAGTGGTGGGTAACTGATCTTCTGTTAGTCCTAAATGGCATAACAATGACCCTAAATATTCAATCAGTCAATCAATTAAACAGTTTCAAATCATTTGTTTTTGATATAATTTTTCTGAATCAATATTGTTTTTCAATTTATGGAAGTTCCAATAACAAGTTGTTTTTTACACGCATGGTTACACATAAGTATGAGTTACCATTTTGCAATGTGCTGATAATGGATTTTTTTCAGTTTATATGCTACAGCATTCAATATTGATACATTGCTTGGAGAGTGTGAATTTGTTACTATTGTTAGGCACTGATGCTATTATTTTGAAATAGAGGTTAAGGTTTATTTTCCCCTTATACTGCCATATTTTACTTTGCCCGCCCATTACCATATTATCTACCATTTGTGTTTTAAAAATTTCTATAGCATTTTTGCTCTTTGACACTTTCGAGACAAAATGTCAGATTTTTTTTTCGAAGTCATATGATTACCAGGCAAGTTCCGTCTGACTGTCAATCCAGTGAGTTTGAATCCCCCGCCTGGCAACAGTCTCCGTGTTGATTGATATATTGTGTCTCATTATCATTCGTCTCTCACCATTGATTCAAGTGGGAAAGTTATCAGTTACTTGCGGAGATTGGGTGTGCTCGAGTACTGGTTAATCTCAGGAAATAGTGGTTAGGTTAACTGATCGTCTGTTAGCTCTCGATGGCATAAAAATGACGCTAAATATTCAATCAATCAATCAATCATTTTCTATGGATAGAAATTAAGTTAACACAGCGCAGCTACCATTAAACATCTTCACAAATGGTTAAGTTTGCTAGCCTCTCTGACATGTCAGAGATTTGATAGTATTGACAAAGTTATTTGTGTCTCACCCAACTACAGTAACATGTTGCGTGATGCTCTGGTGAATTATTTGATAAACTTCTGGACTGGAGCTAGTGCAGCAGTAGACCAAAATATTTTCTGTTAAACTTTGCATGAGAGCAATATTAGGCATTTAGCACTAACAGCATTTCCTGCTTAAGTCCACTGCATTAAACATAACATAATGGCGTGGTGTAGACACCAATATCAAAAGGATTAACACCTTCAATTTGGTTACAAAAATATGTTTTATTTCCTCCTTAATTAATCCTTTACTCCATAGATACAAGTTTTCCCGCACCAATCACAGAAGGCCTTTGAAAACAGTGCAGGAAGAGTTCAGATTGCACTTCCTGCACTGTTTTCCACTCTGTCAGTTAATATAAACATAATTCACCCATTGCTGATACGTGGTGAATTAATGCTTTCAATTTGGAAGAGTCCAAGAAAATGCTTGTGGAGCAAAGGGTTAACGATGCATTACTTCATGTCATTACTTCATGTCATTACTTCATGTCATTACTTCGTACAGTCACTTATCTTCTCATGTAACTGTAAGTTTGCTATTGTTTTTATCATTTTACAATAACTATACAATAAATGAGTGTAGGTCTTGGGTTTAAAGATTTGCAAAAAAAAACACTTTTGCTTCCCAAGAATGTGTTTGTTATTACAGTTAGATATTTATTTCAAATTTGCATTATCGTTTGTCCTTTTAAAAGTATAGTACTAGGACCCAACATGCACTTCAATAGGCTGGTGACAGTCGGTGTGACGGCCTCAAGGAAGACTTTAAATGTTCATCACAACAAGAAATACTATTTGTCTGTCTCAGATATAGGAAAGTTCAAAGTGAAAGTTCAGAGGTGATTGTAAATGACAAAACTGAACATGGTTCAGTGGTGGAGGATGGAACCCAGGATTGAAGGTCACGGGTTCAATCCTCCGCCATGGCTATGTGTGGTGTCCTTAAGTAAGACACTTATTTCGCATATGCTTAGTATTGGTTCTACCCAGGAAGACTTCAAATTTGATTTGTGTAAGTTGTAGTCTCTTGTTTCACAATCAAAGTAAAATAAAAAAATAGTTTAAACTAAAGAAAAATGTGTAAGTATATTGTATTCCAGAGTGTACAACCAGCCCATGTATTCCGTGGTTGTAACTATGAATGTTTATTTACTTGCAGGCTATTTACATATCACGGATAGTGGAGGGAGGACAGGCGGCTAGAGATGCCAAACTTGATGTCGGGGACAAGATTTTATCTGTAAGTATGTCTTAAGAGCCGGGCTTGGTTAGCTCAATTTTTAGCATTGCTGACTAGCGCTATCTATCCAGGGGTTGTGAGTTCAAACCCCTGTTTGGCTACAATCTCCCTGATAATTGACATTGAGTCTCGTTGTTATTTGTCTCTTACTGCTGATTCAAGTGGGAAAGTTACTGAATACTTGCAAAGATGGGTGTGCATGAGTACTGGTTAACCTTCCAGGATCCCAGGATAGAGTGGTAAGGTAATTGATTGTCTGTTAGCGCTAGATGGCATAACATAAAAATGACATTAATATTCAAACAAACAAACATATTCTGACAGTTATTGTTCATAAGTACCTTGCATTCATGAATATTCCATTAAATTAATTTGTTGTCGGAAAATAAATAGTCATATAACTGTTGATAAACCAATATCTATAGATACATTACTAAATCGGCATCAACAAGCATTCAAGATTAGCTTTGTTGACATCTCCCGAACATACTGTCGAAGATTAATGAGTGCCAGGTAAATTTTTACAGACAATGCTAAGAAATTTAAGTTGTTTTCAAATATTCTTCACTGTTTACTTTTGCCTAAGTACAACTTTCATGTACCAGTTGTTACTAATAATTTTTTGTGTGTAAAATAAACACTACTACTTAAAATTTAAATCATTTAATTTTGTTTACCTGAGTGCAGGTTAGTCACATGAAGTTTGTCATTCCAGATAAACAATGTGGATCTGACTGATGCCCGGCACGACCAAGCTGTCAACCTTCTTACAGGAGTTGATCGACAAATCAACCTTGTTGTTTATCGTGAAAAAATCGTCAGCAAAGATGATGCGGAGAAGAATCCACCCGCTGGAGAAAAAGTTGTGAACTTCTCCGAGCCTCGGATCATTTGGAATAAAACCGTAGCCACCGCTATTCCATCAGAGACGATAACATTCAGTTCATCGGCACCACTACACCACGAATCAATAACTGTGGACACCTCACTGCATCACGACATCCCGGTGCATAGGTCGCCATCGCCAGTGTCCCCAGAGTCCCCATCTCCCCCGCCACTTCCATCAGTACCTGCGCCGGCCCTCTCGCCAGCAGCTCCTTCCCCGTCCCCTTCTCCGTACGCCTCTGCCATTCCCTCCTCATACACATATCCATCGCAGTCATCGCCTCCCGCCCAGGTGTTACACCCAGTGGCATCACCGTCACTGAGTCCACGTACACTATCGTCCGACTGGAACTCACCACCGGCAGCCATACAACCCCCAAAATTCCAATATCCTGGTCTAAACCGGCCTAAATCACGAACTTCAACCATAGAAAAAAATAAAGACAGTAAATTAGACAGTAGTTCTGTTAATGTTTTACCTTCACCAAGTGTGACATTTAACCCTAGTGTAGGGAATTCTGTATCAGTGAATCCGTGTGAATTAAGTAACAATGTAAATAGTTCAGATGTGGATATTGGTAGCAAATCTAGTGATACGGACCGTGAAACGGCCTCTGGGCATCGGACACTACTGATGGAACGTCAGACCATCAGTCTAACAAAACCGGTAGGTGAGACAGTTGCAAATCATGTAGATAGGACGGTGTCAGGAAACAAATATCCAATAGAGGATTGTATTATTGTTAAAGCTGGAGGACCGCTCGGTTTAAGTATAGTTGGCGGCAGTGACCACTCAAGTCAACCATTTGGGGAGGATGAACCGGGTATATTTGTTTCAAAAGTAAGTTTTTGTAACTTTTTTTTTCTTTTATTCAGCCATTCTATCAGATTGTAGTTGCCCCTTATTTTTTGCAATTAACAACATGTTTACTTGTATGTTTGTATGAGAGTAACAAACAAGTTTAAACAATATTAATATATCAGTGATCCAGGTAAGCACTGTTTTTGGGTGTTTAATTGAATATGCATTGAAATATAAAGTAAGGGTAGGATAGGGGTAGGATAATCATTAGATACTTACAATTTCAGTGTTAATTGTTCTATTTTATATAGCAATTTTAATAAAATGTTCATTTTTACCTTTAACATTTTGAAAATAAGCATTCTATACAAATTTAAGGAGTAAAATACTCATTTGAAGAAAAGCTTATCTGGAGCACTGAAGTATTACTTGTCTTCCTTAAACACTCTCTCGCAGTCGTCCACTCATTTTTGTTAAAACAGCTGTCAGTCTTGTTATGTCTTAAAGCATTTATATAATGGACCTCTTAATCATGTAAAAGAAGAGAAAAAATCTACTCAGTTTGCATGGTTACCCACATAATACAACATCATAAAGACGTATCTTTATCATCATAAAGATGTATTTATAATAGCACGTAGAGGTGATGATTTTGTGGAGATTTGATGTCACAATGTTTTGTTATTGGAAAGGTTTTTGGTGCATTTATGCTTTAAATTTACTCAAATATAAAGGAGTTTGAGAATCTGCTTGGGAAATTTGATTAAAGTCAGTTAGTAAATGTTAACTGAACATATGTTTCAGTGTCATTTGTAGTACACTTAAATCATTTCTGTTTAACCGTGATTATTTATGAAAAGGTTTAACCTGCTGTCTGGTAAAAATTCACCCACTATATCATTTTAAACCCATTATTTAAAGTTATTCATGTGGTTAACAACAAGTGCATTTTGGCACTTTAACTGAAATTATTATGTTTTAAATATTTTTGACTTAATTTACTTTGTTTTAGCTGTAGATAACAAAGCTAAGTTTTAATAAGTCGTAGAACAATAAATTTAAGTTATTGAATAAACTTAATAATCCCCTACCAGTTTAAAAGCAGTTTCGGAACCTAAGGATTACTAAATTTAGCCACTCTACATCCGTGTATGCATAATTTGGTTTTCAAATAACTTTATCACAGAATCATTCAGCACAAATGTTGATGTGCTCACACAGTGTGTAGCTGTATACTTATAATATACAGGTCAAGTTCGATGTTGGTCAAAGTCGGTCAATTTTGTAGGAGTAAGATATATATGTTATTAACTAACATACATGTATCAGAGGCATCTGTGTCCTATATAGTGAAGACATCTGTGTCCTATAAAGTGGAGGCATCCATGTCCTAAATAGTGGAGACATGTGTCCTATATAGTGGAGTTATCCATGTCCTATATAGTGGCATCCATGTCCTATATAGTGAAGACATCTGTGTCCTATATAGTGAAGGCATCCATGTCCTATATAGTGAAGACATCTGTGTCCTATATGGTGGAGGCATCCGTGTCCTATATAGTGAAGACATCTGTGTCCTATATAGTGGAGGCATCTGTGTCCTATATAGTGGAGGCATCCATTTCCTATATAGTGGAGGCATCTGTGCCCTATATAGTGAAGACATCTGTGCCCTATATAGTGGAGACATCTGTGTCCTATATAGTGAAGACATCTGTGCCTTATATAGTGGAGGCATCCATGTCCTATATAGTGGAGGCATCCATGTCTTATATAGTGAAGACATTTGTGTCCTATATAGTGGAGGTTTCCATGTCCTATATAGTGGAAACATCCGTTGTCCTATTGACACATTTCATGTTAGTTATCTATAAGAATATCATGAGCCTCTTAAGAATAGTATCTGCATTAATCTGTTTTATATTAATGTTCTGAAATTCTCATGTCCATTGTTGTAATCTTAGATTGTACCCGATGGGGCAGCGTCAAAAACAACATTACATATAGGTGACAGAATACTGGAGGTGAACGGCAAAGACATGCAAAACGCCACCCATCAGGAGGCTGTCATGGCCCTGATCGCTCCCACATATGAGATTAGAGTCAAAGTTCGCCATGACCCCCCACCAAAGGGGCTACAGGTATGATAGAAATAATTGATAGATTGCTCTGTTACTTGGTCCGTTCTTATCTGACTAGTTTGATGTATTAATAATATTTTATGATGTTTAGTGAAAACCTAACAATTTTTTGGGTGATTTGACGTTTGTTATTTCCTTTTAGCTGATGTGAATCAATTAAAAGTTACCTCAGGTTTAAGGTAAAAGAAGACAATTAGGCCATTATAAATTAATTGCTAGATTATCATCCAAATTTTTCTTAAAAAAAAAGAGGGCATGAGGATTAAATTTTTTATTTTTTTAATTTTTTTTTAATAATACACTCGGGTCCTATTATAACGCGTATTTGGGTTCAACAAAATGAAATCGCATTATACGCGGACCAATAACGCGGATCTTGGGGTCCACAAAATGAAACTGCGTTATAGCGGACCAATAATGCGGACCACACTATAGGGATAATTACTTTGATAAAATCGATGTTGGTTATTCACACCTATCGTTCTGTCTGACTCAAAGCGGATGGTATTGTTTGCATTGTATTGTGATACAGTGCATATTTGGTTACAACAATTACACTTAGATATGTATATAAGTAATAAAAAAAAAAAAAAAAAAGAAAAAAAAAATGCTTTCGTGTTTTGATAAACTAAAATTGGCAGCCATTTCCATGTAACCCGGAAGTAAAAAAAACGGTGTCTATATAAAAATCGCGCTTCAATTTTAACTAAATGCTATTAGTGTTAAAATATTAAAAACGATATCAAGAGTATTTACAATAAAATAATAAAAAAAAGTTTGTGTTTGTGATGAGATAACATACCCGTGGTTTATTTATACCTATCAACCGCTTGGTTGCTTGATCACATGATCGCTTGATAATAACAAAGTTTGCACATGGCTTCTGTGTTTTGCGTGTGTTAGCATTTATTGAATCACTCAGATTATTACAAACTGTTAATACTCAATGCTGGCATGAATCAATCACTTCAACTATCCTTTAAACCACCATGAGGTAAAGGTTAAAACAGTTTGTTCAAATCAAGGATAATTGGTGAGTAGAAGATGAGCGATGATCAAATCAAAACATGGCGACGATATATTGTTTGGTTGTCATTTGATCATTCGCACAGATTTTCAAGTTTTATAGCATGACAATCCCCCCCCCCCCCCCCCCCCGGCCAAAATTATATCTGACCGCATTATAACGGGACCGCAGTGTATAATTTTTTATTTTTTTTATGAAAATAAAGGGTCGCGGCCGGCATGAAAATTAGGGGGTGGCGGAGATGTTAATCTAGCCATGTGTTAATGTAAGGCCACAGTTGGAAATAATAACAATACTACTTTATTGGAACATAAGAATTTAATTTTGCTATTAAATTACCAAGTGTCAATATATTAAACTAAAGTATGATAATTAAATGTATGATTAAAATTAACAAGTTAAATGTGATTGCTTAATAGGACCCAGTTGTTCAAAGCTCTGTTGGCTAAACCACGTAATGAGTGATATTTTGTAACTTCCATATTTTCTATACTTAATGATTTTATGGCAATTTAAATGCATTTTTAGAAACAAAATGGCAAATTTTCAATAAGATAATAACCTAAAATGTTGTAAATTCCAAAATATTGTGATTTGAAAACTTCACTTAACCCAAAGTTGAGCTAACTAAGCTTTAAACAACTGGGCCAAGATCTAATTGAAATGGTAGTTTCAGAATTTGGAGCCAAAGAAAAACATTTTATAGTGTGTTGCCTATTTTAACAAATACATTGTACATGTATTATTATAATTATATAAATAAATTATAAATGATCCTTGTCAGTCATCAGTAAAGTAATGAGTAAGGAATTGACCTTTATAAAAAAATTGTTTGCTGTGCTCTGACCTAATATTATAAAATGAGTAAGAAGGTAGTTGTTTTTATGTTCAGATAATGATTTATTAAAGTTATTTTAAAAAAAAATAAATTCGTGGGGGTGGGTGAGTGGGGGGGAATTTATCAAGTCAATAAACAAAGTTTAGGTAGCTGCAATTTGATCTGGGCAAACAATGTTTTTTTAAGTATGGCCTTAATATGTGAAATGGTTACTTTTTTTTTACCAATCTGAATCACAAGCTGTGATATACTTGCCAATATTTCACATATTGGGTTGGCCACATCCAACATAAATAGCTTTATACATTGACTTGAAGAAAAATAAAATATTATGTACAACTGTTGTCCATTCACAGGAATTGACAATACAAAAACGTCCAGGAGAAAAACTCGGAATGTCAATCAAAGGTGGTGTGAAGAACTTTCCCGGAGATGAAAGTAACGACGAAGGAATATTTATATCCAGGGTAGGTAACTCTTCTGCCCTTTGTGGACAGGAACCGTAATCAGCAACATTGAGTGAGATTACTGGTGTACCAGTCCCATTATAGTGAGTTGTGAAAACAGAGCAGAAAACATCACTAGGAAAAACAGGTATTAAAGGGAATATATCAGGATTTTTTAAAATTGGCTGAAATGCATCATGTCTATAATATTATATACTCACAAACCTTGTATTGCTAAAAGGATATCTATTTATCCCAACTTTGGATTATGCACCTAGGTTAGACTGAAATAGATTTCCCACTTAACCCTTTACTCCATAGATACACGTTTTCCCGCATCAGTCACAGAAAGCCTTTGAAAACAGTGCAGGAAGAGTTCAGATTACTCGTAACGAGCAATCTGAACACTTCCTGCACTGTTTTACACTCTGTCAGTTAATATAAACATAATTCATCCAATAATGCAAAATCCTTCTATATTAGGTGTCCAAAGGCGTCTATATGAAGTAAAGGGTTAAAACATATTTTGTGACATCAAAAGAGTCGTGTGATTTCATTTTGATTTCAAGTTGATCCGTTGCACAGGTTTACACGTAGAAAAATTGTTTCATTTAGAAAGATTCCTATTGACGATATATATTTATAATAATGAGATACGTTTCATTTATCTTAAAAATAATTTATTATTTAAGATATTTAAAGCGTTTTTTTTTTTATATACATACTTAAATGAATTAGAATGAGAATTTTTGTAACAGCGAAGAATGGGAATCTTTGTAACAGCAAAGAATGGAAATTTTTGTAACAGCAAAGAATGGGAATCTTTGTAACATCAAAGAATGAAAACATTTGTAACAGCAAAGAATGGGAACAATTGTAACAGCAAGCTTATCTTGTGATTGTGTGTGTGGGGTTCTGTTTGAGGGACAATAAAAAAAAAATTTCTTTCTTTTTTAATCCTTTTATGGTTTACACTCCATCCATCCGGTTGATGTCTGTCTGAAAGATAAAAAAATATCCATGATAGGTTTGTGAAACTTTGCATGTGGATAGAGGGCATTAAAGACTACGGAGATAATGCAGGTCATTTTAATTTTTCAGTCAGACAAAAATTATGGTTGCTATGGCAACAAAATTGTTTAAGTTACAGAAACAACTTGGATACTGTGGTATCTTTCACATTATTTTTCATATTATCTCCCATGGTCTTTATTATACTTACTTATCATTACAGATTACAGACGAAGGTGCTGTTGCACGTGATGCCAGACTGAAAGTGGGGCAGCGTATCCTGGAGGTGAACGGTCAGAGTCTACTGGGTGGCTGTCACCAGGAGGCAGTGCGGGCACTGCGCAGTGTGGGCGACAAGCTGGTTATCATGATCTGTGATGGTGATGACACGGACAGTGAGTTAGGGCCTCCATCACCAGACACGCCAAGCTCACCACTGGGTTATCTCCCTTCCATGAGACGTGACTCAGTTTCGAGCATTGACAAGGAGGATGCAGAACACCTTCTTATAAAGAAGGTAAAATCATTAACCTCATTATACGGTTAAGAGTTGTACCCCTTTGTTGTTAGGTATATCAGGTAGAAAGCATGGAATTATCTCCCATTAATAATTTTGATGAAATTCATAGGGGGAAATTATTTAAATTAGATGGCATGTGATTATCTACTTTGTATATTGAGAAATTATATTAACTCTCTGATGCTAATATAAATTGTCATTTATTCACTCACAAGGTTGTCAAAATGAGCCATCGCCCATCGCTGGCGATGTCTACTTTGAATATGGTGACGTCTACTTTTTTTTGGGTGGGGTGAGGGGAGTTAAAAAAAAATTACAATCTACTGCATGTCCTATATATGTTTCAAATTGCCAGTAGGTCTTGTTTTATGTACGCCCTATTTCAGAAGTTATATTTCAGACCTTGCTGACTTTTTCACTGAATAAAACAGTGAAAACTCATTCATAATTTAAGACTGGAATATAACTCGGACTGGCTGAAACCCATCTTTCTAAATTTAAAATTTTTCCTGGACCCCCCTAAACAGAGGGGAATCCCCCCTCTCGTACTCTCCCCCCACCACTCTAGCCTTCAGCACTTGTTTCGTGCCGGTGGCACTCACAAGTTGGATACTGCTTCTTCTTAATACTTCTTCTTTGAAACATTTTGACAAGCCTGACTCTGTTTTGTATGCAGGGCATGTCTCAGTTTCAGTTTAAGTAAATGAATGAATTCAATGCCGAGATAAACTTAGATGTTAATAAATAACAACATTTAGGAAATAGCATATCTTAAACAAAAAATATGACAGCAGGTTACTGAGTGGTTTTGATTATCTACTAAATGCATAATCGTAATGCGTATAATTTTTACAAAAGGCTAATTGTTCCATAATCAATAAATCAATCATTAAACAATTTAAAAAGAAAAAAAATTGAATAAATACTCAAAATAATGGAACTTGGAATATGCGTGAAATTACATGCAAAATATTACAATAGCAGTTATTGACAATTCATTGTTGGCATGTTGCTAGAGTGGATCATGTATGTTTTAGAGAATGTTTTTGTCTATAAAATAATTATATTGTATGATAATGTAGTTAAAGTCAGTATATATTAATTGCTAGATTATCATCCAATTTTTCTTAAAAAGGGGGTGGGAGGGGGGGGGGGGGGGGGGGATTTTATTTTTTATTTTAAATTTTTTGTTTTTATATATAAAATATCTTACGAAAACTAAAAGGTGCTGGGTAGCATGAAAATTAGGGGGTGAGTAGGGATGATAATCTAGCAATTTATTATGGCCTAAATGCTCTGCTAAATTACAGTTGAATTGTGTAACAGTTTAAGCAACTTGAACAAGCATGTTGCAGATATTAGGCCAGCGTTTAGATAATGTTTGTTAGCTATCTCCCAATCCTAGTTTTTGAAATTGGGCTGGTGTATAGGGAATCTTTTTCCAATATCCAAAAAGTTGTATAGACTGCCTGGGGGCAATGAAAAAAACAAAACTAATTTCTGTATTGGCTGATTAGCCAGCTTTTTTTTGGTGAGTAGGAAGGGAGAAAACAAACAAACAATCTTTTAATTTTTACCTTAATAATTGTTTCTATTAATACTAGACAAGAAAAAATACTCTCAACTGCCAGTATTGTGACTTAAACTACCCTCTGATAAAATGATTTTAACTTTGGTTCATATAGACGCCTTTGGACACCTCTAATATTGAAAGCATTAATTCCCCACGTATCAGCAATGGGTGAATTATGTTTATATTAACTGACAGAGTGGAAAACAGTGCAGGAAGTGTTTAGATTGCTCATTACGAGCAATCTGAACTCTACCTGCACTATTTTCAATGGCCTTCTGTGATTGGTGTTGGAAAACGCGTATCTATGGAGTAAAGGGTTACAAAATACCTCAGATTCTGCAAGTCACACTTGATTATACAGAAGAATGTTTTTGTTTGATCTTGATGTGTGATAGATTCAGATATTCCGAGGAAAATTCTCCTGTCTGAAATGGTGACCACACTGTCCATTTACAATGCAATGAAATAGATTAAATAAGGCAAATACACAGCAATGGAGAGACAACTTAGCAGTATAGAGTATTTATTCTTGCTTTTCATGTAAATGATTTTAGTTGTGTCTATATAGCTTCGGCCACACCACTGTTGATTTGTAGTGTTTCGAGATGAAATTATTTTGTGCATGTCAGGCGATATAAACATCAGGCAATATATTGCCTATCGCTTTTCTTAATAGACTTTGGTTTGACTTTTTAAAAACAATTTTTAGGCTTGATTGCAAATTGCTTTTAAACATTAATCCAGCACCTAACTGTTTTGCGCACTTTCAGGGATCTCCAAACATCACATGACTGCTTCTTTCTGTTTATCATCTGAGGTTTTTATTTGTTTGCTTTTCAAAAATTGGAGAGAAAAAAGAACCCCAACATATTTACACCTACTAATATGTGCAGTGGCAGTATAGTTAAAAATTGCTCAAAAAATCTTTACTGGGTAGGTTATGACAAAAGTTGCTAGACACCAGTTGTGGGATATTGGAACAGCTTTACAAGTCAACAAGATGTGGTCTCTAGATCTGGGATGCCTGTCACTCACATGTCAATATCTGGTGCTCTGTTTGCTGTAACCCCACAGGTCACTGTTCTGTTCAGCATACAAATAATATGCATTAAGTGTTATACCTGTCCGTTCATTCATATGTTCATTCATCTGTTTGTCCGTTCGTTTGTGCATTCAAGGTAAAAAAATTGTTTCTGATCAATAACTTCTGAAGGGGTCTGTATTTAATTAGTAATTCCTGTGTTCCTGTTTTATTACAAAATACAGGTTCAGTTTGATATTTATAAATTTTGGTCAAATTTTACAGCAATCATGGCCCCTTTTTACTTGATTTTCTGCAGATAAAATCTGATCAATAGCAGGGCATTCATATCGCAGATTTCTAATTTAAAAAACAACAACAACAACAGTAGCATGTCCATGTGACAAAGGAACAAAAGTAGGTATGCATATAAAGACATGTGAGTGCCATGACTCGGATTTTCCCTTTATATATGAATATCTCGTAACAACAATAATGACCTACATTATCTGTAATATTGACCTACTTTATCTGTAATATTGACCTACTTCTGACTTTACCACTAACATTAGGAGCAGGAACTAGTCCGAGAGACTCTGCAGTGGGAAAAGGAAGAACTGGCTAGATTGGTATGTCACCTTTATAGTTGTCTCCCTTGATTATTGTGATCATTAGAAACTGGGTTCACAAGGGATAGTGTGGTTAGTAATGTCACCTTTATAGTTGTCTCCCTTGATTATACTCCTTATTGTGATCATTAGAAACTGGGTTCACAAGGGATAGTGTAGTTCGTAATGTCACCTTTATAGTTGTCTCTCTTGATTATACTCCTTATTGTGATCATTAGAAACTGGGTTCACAAGGGATAGTGTAGTTATAAAGTTGTCTCCCTTGATTGTGATCATTAGAAACTGGGTTCACAAGGGATAGTGTAGTTATATAGTTGTCTCCCTTGATTGTGATCATTAGAAACTGGGTTCACAAGGGACAGAGTTGTAAGTTATCTCAAATGTAACAGTATTTTAAAATTGGATACATCCATATAAGTAGTAAGATTCATTTACTGCTCTTGTAGTTATCAAATTCTTAGCAAGTGTAGTAATACTTTGTGAATTTTCTCATTATCATTTATGTTAATCTCAATGTGGTTTTAATATGTTGAAAGGAAGTAACAGTAATTTTACAAACCTGATTTGTTGCTTGCTGTAATGATTCATCGAGAAGTCATTAAGCCATTAGTCCATATTGGTAAACAAATCAGTGAGTAGGTTACCCATGACTCCAGATGGACATGTGGTTTATTGTTGGCTGGCACTTGTCCACACTTACAAGTTGTAGTTAGCTTTGTTGCACCTTGCCTTGGTTTGCTGTGCTGTGATGCTTGAATATCAGTCACCAGTGACACTGTTTTTGTGGCATTATTTCCAATGACCTACCTTGTTTCATGTCAATTTATCCCTGCAAACTAATTTGTGTGTTACAGTCTTAACAATTATGTCAAATTCACAGTCTCACAGTCCAGTCTCACAATTATGTCAAATTCACAGTCTCACAGTCCAGTCTCATAATTATGTCAAATTCACAGTCTCACAATTATGTCAGTCACAGTCTCACAATAATGTCAAAGCCCAGTCTCACAATTATGTCAAATTCACAGTCTTACAGTTATGTCAATTTCACAGTCTCATAATTATGTCAAAACCAAGTCTCACAATTATGTCAAATTCACAGTCTCACAATTATGTCAAAGCCCAGTCTAACAATTATGTCAAATTCAAAGTCTCACAATTATGTCAGTCACAGTCTCACAATAATGGCAAATCCCAGTCTCACAGTTATGTCAAATTCACAGTCTCACAATAAAGTCAAAGCCCAGTCTCACAATTATGTCAAAGCCAAGTCTCACAATAAAGTCAAAGCCCAGTCTCACAATTATGTCAAATTCACTGTTTCACAATTATATCAAAGTCCCAGTCTCACAATTATGTCAAAGCTCACTCTCACAATTATGTCGAAGCCCAGTCTTATGTCAGTCACAGTCTAACAATTATGTCAAAGCCCAGTCGCACAATTATGTCAAATTCACAGTCTCACAATTATGTCAAAGTCACAGTCTCACAATCATGTCAAAGCCCACAGTCTCACAATTATATAATGATATGGGCTGTTCAGCTTCTGTCCTAATACTGTTGAATGAAATAAGAACATTGAAATCCATTCACTTATCTCCTATTCTATTCATAATCTCAGTAATTTATTCAATTGTAAATATTTTAATTACCAATATCTTATATTATTTACTGTTAGTTGATGTGTACATTTTAATCTCATCCTTGAGTAGCCTTTTTTTCTCACAATAAATGCATTGGCAGTCTTATTTTGCAGCATAAAGTAAATCTTTTTGTTGAGCAGGTAACTGATGATGGAATCGACCAAGTTTGTGTAATTGTGGTCGTATGAACTTATTATGAGTTATGCATATCTGCACTCACCTTATAGGTTTTGTTTGTTTCATATTACTTTAAGAAGCATACCATCGGTATTTTCTGATTGTTAGTATTAACCATTAGCATATTCTGGTAACAATTTAGAACTACAACCCTTGATGCTGTAAATAACTCATATGAAAATAAAAAATAGAATTCTCTCCCTTGATTCTATATATAACTATTAAAGTTGAATTATCTCCCTTGATTCTATTTATAACATTAATAACTCTTGATTCTATTTATAACAATATTTAAAGTTGAATTATCTCCCTTGATTTTATTTAATAACCATATTACAGGAAAAGTTGAGGCTGGAGAGAGAGGAAGCAGCCAAACAGATGGAAGAGCAGGCAAAAATATTGGAACAGGAACATAAACAAATAAGGGGTCCTGAATCCCCTCTACAGGTAGGTTATTTATAGTGGTCTCCATTGAATACTTTAGATGGAAAGTTACAAGTGCTGCTATAGACTGAAATTGTATATACCTTTAAATGAACTCTTCAATAATGGAGAGAACTTGATATCAAAAAATAGATTTATCTATCTTACTGTCATTGTGAGTGTATTGAAGGTTATCCCCTTTTTAACCCTTTACTTAATAAAGATGCCTTTAGACACCTCTAATATCAAAAGCATTAATTGACCATGTATCAGCAATGGGTGAATTATGTTTATATTAACTGACAGAGTGGAAAACAGTGCAGGAATTGTTCAGATTGCTTGTTACGAGCAATCTGAACTCTTCTTGCACTGTTTTCAAAGGCCTTCTGTGATTGGTGCGGGAAAACACGTATCTATGGAGTAATAATAAAACAAAGGGTCCTCCTTGGCTTAGTGGTCTAAGGGGCTGTTGTCCAATGCTCATTTACCTCTCATGGCGAAGGTTGTAGGTTAGAGTCCAGCTTAGTCATAAATGTTTATGTGAGAAAGTTTGCCAGTTACTTGCAGATGGAAGGTGGTTCTACTCAGGTTCATTTTGAGGTCTTCCACCACCAATAAACTGGATAAACCATAAAATGTGTTGAAAATTGCATTGAACCCCATTTAAAAAAAAATGATAATAAAAAAAATAAAAATGGTGGACCTGTTATCCTGAAATTATACAAAGATGGTAACATATTTCCAGTGCTGACCCTTTTTTCTTCTCTGTACATTGACTGTTAAACAAATATTAATTGACTTCTTTTTGAAAATAAATCAATATCCCCAATTTCCAACTAACACTCGCTATTGCAGAATGTTTTACTTCTGTTGATGCATGTATTCCCATCTTCCTATTCAAGATATGGATACACTTGACTTTCAGTGCCATCTGCATAAGTCAGTAGCATGTCTGACTATCCTCCAGGCGTTGGGAGTTTGAAACCCTGAACAGTCACAGTCTCTGAGGTGATTGATATATACGACATTTAATCTCATTGTTATTCTTACTTCAACTTTGACTCGAGTGAGAAAGTTATCAGTTACTTGTGGAGATGGGGTGTGCCCGAGTACTGGTAAACCTTCCATGATCCCAGGAAACAGTGGTTAGGTTAACTGATTGTCTGTTATCCCTTAATGGCATACAAATGACATTAAATGTTCAAAGCTGACTGCACAGCAAAAAATAGGAGTCTTTGATTTTGAGTAAAAAAATTGTGGTTTCTTTATTTTTTTTGTCTATTTAGAATCTGCACGATGAACTGCAATGAGATAAAATGTACGATATCTGTATACAGATGTACTGTATCTGTATATAGTTGACATGATTTACACTTTTTGTGAATTTACAAGAAAAGCCGTAGAAAATAAACAATCTTTGTAAAAATAATTTGGGGCATATCTCATATAACACTTGGATTAGTTCAAAAAAGTGTTGACAATCAAACTATTGTACACTTGCCGGGCCCGATTAGCTCAGTCGACTTACACATCCGACTACCGATCCAGGGGTCATGAGTTTGAATATCTGCCTGGCAGCAGTTTTCGTGATCATTGATATTTGACATTATGTCTCATTGTCATTCGTCTCTCACCACTGATTCAAATTGGAAAGTTATCAGTTACTTGTGGAGATGGGGTGTGCTCGAGTACTGGTTAACCTTTCAGGATCCCAGGAAACAGTGGTTAGGCTAACTGATTGTCTGTTAGCCCTTGATGGCATAACAATGATGCTAAACTATTGTACACCTTATTCGCATTCAATTCATTCACTTTTTCTTGGTCAAGAAATGTAATGGAAAGCAATTTTCCTACCCAAAACAAAGTTGCGTACACTCGCCAATAAATGTTAAAGTCTGATTTTTTCCACACGTGTTTGTAGCTATCCAGACCGATCTTAAAGTCACATGCTTGATAGAATAAAACATTAACATGCTGTTTTTCTTTCCTTTTTTGAATGAATGAAAATATTACTAACATCTCTGATTGATACATCTTTAGTTATTAAGTTCCTCTCATTATATGAATAATGTTAAAGACATTTTATTGTGTTGAATTAAGGACTTATATAGAGAAGATAAAGAAACTCGTTTTTTACTAAAAAATAAATGCCAATCAAAAGATTCTTTCTATGTAAAATTAAATTTTCTACAAAACGAAACCATTACTATCAAATTGTGTGTAAAATTGTTGAAGTATTTTTGATTACAAAATTTGTAGTCTGCAACTAAAATACAATGAAAGTACTTGAAATTTTACTTCAAACTGCAAAGTTTTTAATTCAAGACGATTTTGCATGTTTAAAACATTCTAAAACATTAAGCTTATAATTATACAGCTTACATTTTATGTATAAGAAATCTGTTTCCTGCAAAATATGAGTGATTAATATGCTGAATTACTCATTTTTCGCATGTTATTTTATCAATATTTTATAAAGATGCAAGTTTCTTACCCTTCTGTAGAAGTCCTTGGTTATATTGTTTGTGTTATTGTTTTATAGTGTGTGGTACAAAGACACACAGTTTGGTGTTGTTTGTAGTTTTGATTTGTTACTGTCTTCATTGTGTTGCAGCAGCGTCGTACTGTCGTACTCTGGGCAGTTTCTACAACAAGCATGTTCTTGACAAGTGACACTTCTTGTCAAGTAATACATTCTGTACAGTACTTCTTGTCAAGCAATACATCCTGTACAGTACTTCTTGTCAAATAACACTTCATATGCAATTTTTGTTGTCAAGCAATACATTCTGTACATTACTTCTTGTCAAGTAATACTTCCTGTACAGTACTTGTCAAGTAATATATCCTGTACAGTACTTCTTGTCAAGTAACACTTCATAGGCACTTTTTGTTGTCAAGTAATACATCCTGTATAGTACTTCTTGTCAAGTAATACATCCTGTACAGTATTTCTTGCCGAGTAACACTTCATAGGCAATATTTGTTGTCAAGTAACACATCATGTACAACACTTCTTGTCAAGAAACACACCCTGTATAGTACTTCTTGACAAGTAATACATCCTGTGCAATATTTCTTGTCAAGTAACACATCATGTACACTACTTCTTGTCAAGTAATGCATCCTGTACAGTATTTGTTGTCAAGTAACACATCCTGTACAGTATTTGTTGTCAAATAACAAATTATTTACAATACATTTTGTCAAGTATCACATTATGTACAATTCATTTTGTCAAGTATCACATTATCCACTGACTATATTTCTTGTCAAGTAAAAACACATGTTCTGAGAGTTCCTCTATGGTTAAGAAATGAGCTGAAGTGAAGGCCAAGTACACTTTATAGAGATGCGAGATAGCTGATTGTTTGATTGCATTGTTTCCTTTAGAAGGCTGTGTTTGCCCCTCAAGTGCCTCTGGATTCCCCTGCCCCCAGCATTCAGAGTGTAACAAAGCCAACTCCTCCTGTAAGTTATGCTATACTTGTAATTATTTTTACATTTTTAGTGTTTTAAAAAGTACTCCACCCACTTAATTGTACATACCGGTGGAACATGTTCAAGTTCTTGTGATTTGTGTCTGAGACAGTTATAACAAATTTTTGTTGTTACAAAGAGAATATTAGACAGCTTTTATTATGTTCCAGCCTTGTTGGCCCAACACTTTATATGAGAAAATTGTCAGTTACTTGCGGAAGGATGGTATTTCTACTCAGATTCATTCTGATGTCTTCCTCCACCAGTAAAACTGGCTATGTCATATATAACCTTTCATGTGTTGAAAATGGCGATAAACCCCATTCCGAAAAAAGTTAAATAATTGTTACGGTCAAGAAGTTTGGCTGATTGGCTAAAATGTACACTTCAGTCATCAAATACATTATTCAAATTTTTTTAAAAGTGGGTGGGGTATTACAGGAACTGAAATACATAAAAAAAAAAAACTTTGATGAGTTCTAAAAGAGTATTATAACTCTCAAATATATCTAGTGAGGTATATTTTTCACTTCTTTTTAATTCTATATAGTATAGTACACTTTTTGAGCAGCAGAACATAATGATGGAAATATTCTTGAAGGAAGCTTGCTTAATATGAAGCATGCGATATATTGCATTTTGATATTTTCATTTTTCATTTTCATTTCATGGGCATGCGAAATATTTCTCTTTATGTACAAAATGAATGAAAAATATTGTGGCCTACTAATGTTTTGAGCATACTTGTACGGTAGTAAACCTGCACCCTTGTATTAAGATAATGCACTACTCAACTTTCATAATCCGTCACCTCGAGTTATTGATATTTAGGAAACACGAGTTCGTAAATTTCATATTTTAAAGTACAGCCTAATGAACAAATTCATTTTGCATATTTTCCGAAAATTTTTGTTTCAATTCAGACAAAAATAATCATTTACATACTCGTGTTTACGATATATCAGTCAATCCAGGTGAACCATTATGACAGTTGAGTATTGTAAATGTTAAATGTTTGATTTTTTTTTTTTTACTTTATAATTAGCAATAAAGAAGATTAAATTGAACAACTGTTTTGAATATTTTTATTTTGTTTGCAAAATTATGATATTTTAGAACACCCAAGAAAATGTACTTGTATGCTCCATTCAATGTATGGCGACGTTTTCTCTTAAAATTTCATAATATTGCAATGTTGATGACTGATTTTGACTTTTTCTGATTTTTATCTTGAATGTATGCATAAGTATTGGATGCAACTACTTTTCTGTCAATATGGCAGTTCACTGCATGTCATGCATGTACAATTAGCTTAGACTTTTCTGTTATATTAGCCTATCAGCACAAAGCCCGTGTTAAACAAGCCCCGCCCTACGCCACCAGTGCCACCCAAACCAACCAGTGTGCATGGGCCACCAAAGCCTTCGCCCAAACCCACAAATCTTCCGCCCAAACCAACCAATGTTTCTCGTCGAGGCATAGACAACATTCTTAAACAGTCGCGGGTACCGTCGGCAGTTATTAAAGAGGGAGAAGAGATACCAGTGGAAAAAAAAGTGCAGAAACCGGTACGAATATATACCATTTAAAGCTTTAGCAGTTATCCACCTTTCTTATGTCACTATAGTTCAGCTGACTGTAGATAAACATCTACAAAAGATGGATTTATGTTCTTCTGTTGTTATAACTGGATAATTTAGTTTCTCTTGAATGAAAAGTATTTTTTTAAAGAGTGACAGCTTGATATTATAGATAATTTGTATTGAATTATTCATATTGCTTTAAGGGTGTGTAACTAGTATATTTGTTAAGTGTGTGTAAGTGGTATATTTGTTAAGTGTGTAAGTAGTATATTTGTTTAATGTGTAAGTAGTATATTTGTAAAGTGTATGAGTAGTATATTTGTTAAGTGTGTGTAAGTAGTAATTTTATTAAGTGTGTAAGTATAATACTTGTAAAGTGTGTAAGTATTATATTTGTTTAGTGTGTGAGTAGTAATTTTGTAAATTGTGTGTAAGTAGTGTATTTGTTAAGTGTGTGTAAGAAGTATATTTGTTAGGTGTGTGTAAGAAGTATATTTGTAAAGTGTGTAAGTAGTATATTTGTAAAGGGTGTAAGTAGTAAAGTTGTTTAGTGTGTAAGTAGTATATTTGTAAAGTGTGTGTAAGTGGTATATTTGTAAAGTGTGTGTAAGTGGTATATTTTTAAAGTGTGTAAGTAGTATATTTGTTAGTTGTGTGTAAGAAGTATATTTCTTAGGTGTGTGTAAGAAGTATATTTGTTAGGTGTGTGTAAGTAGTATATTCGTTAGGTGTGTGTAAGAAGTATATTTGTTAGGTGTGTGTAAGTAGTATATTTGTAAGGTGTGTGTTAGAAGTATTTTTGTTAGGTGTGTGTAAGTAGTATATTTGTTAGGTGTATGTAAGAAGTATATTTGTTAGGTGTGTGTAAGAAGTATATTTGTTAGGTGTGTGTAAGTAGTATATTTGTTAGGTGTGTGTGTAAGTAGTATATTTGTTAGGTGTATGTAAGAAGTATATTTGTTAGGTGTGTGTAAGTAGTATATTTGTTAGGTGTGTGTAATAAAAGGAGATTTAAAAAATCAACATTTTGCCACAGTATCAGTTCTTTTGATGTTAGAGTAGTTGTAGCAGAAAAAGTCAATCTGTAACTTGTTTGTGTTTTATTTATTTTATTGAATTTGATAGAAACTTACATCAACATTGTACTATAGAAACCTGAATGATAAACTCACACTTCTGTTTATTAACTGAATGTTCATAATGTTTGGTGCTTCTGCTGTTTTATATTAAAACAATTTCTTCCCTGTTGTTTTCTTTTGAAAATGACCAGGGGTCCTCTGTGGTTGAATGTTCTAAGGCGTCGTCTCAAGATCACTTATGTCTCATCGCTCTGGTTATAAGTTTGAGTCCAGCACCCTACAAATACTTTGTGAGAATGACAGTTGTTCTTCTCAGATTCAATCTGAGGTCTATCTCTAACAATAAAACTGGATAATTATGCCATATATTTACAACCTGAAATGTGTTTAAAATAGCATTAAACCCCATTCAAAGAAAAAAATAAAATGACCAGTTTGTGTATGAAGAAGTGTTGGGAATGTCGAGATTTATTTACTTTTGATAATCGCTTACACTCAAGTGACAGAATATCTATATAGTACAATTGGTTTGATATTGTGACAATAATTTATAAGAAAAAAATACTAACTTAAAACTACCAATCATAGAATCACAACAAATGATTGCCTTTTTGAAGCTGGGGCCCTACCCTAATTTAGATTTTGAAAAAGTCAAAATGAGTCGTATAATCACTATGGCCCATTGTAGCATTTAACATTTCTTATATATGTAAATAAGTTACTTATTAAAACAACAAATCCTATTGTTTTAATTTTTCAATTAGGAGAGGAAATCGTGATAATGTCGTCCAATATTGTGTTGTTATGTTAGAAACATGCTTCAGTTGAAAAAAAAAAAGAGTCATATTAATCATTTATCAGACTGCCTTTTCTGATTTGTGTTACTGGAGCATGTGTTCCTGTGGTAGATTACTGAACCCACGACCCTCCGGCATGGCTATGTGGTGTCCAGGAGCAAGACAATTTTCCTGCATTAACTTGGTACTCATTCCACCTAGGAAGACTGAGCATAATATAATATCTAAGTTGTTGCGCAATTGAAGTAAAATAAATATATTTAAAGCAAATACTGACTATAGCCTGTTTCCCTGTCCCCTCTCCACACATACATGAGCCAGTCACATACAACTTAATCAATATCAATATCACACACAGTGCAGTCTGGTAGATTGGAGTGGAACTGTGTCTCAAGTTATCATTTTGGGAAATAATCAATAAATGAGATTCTAATTCTCAATAACTAACAAACCACTGTCTCCCTTCTGCAGTCATACATACCCTGCTACGTGTTTATGGCATTTGTCTGTGTAAATATGAGCATAATGTTTGTTTATCAGGCCTTGGTAGTTCAGTCGGTAGGATGTCTTGACTGTCAGTCCAGGGATCATGAGTGCGAATCCCCGTCTGGGCACGGTCTCGGTGATGGTTGATATACAGTGTTGCGTCTTAACAGGAGAAATAGTATTTAATAGTCACAGCCACCAAAACAGCATAAATATAATGTTGGTAAATTTAAACCAATTGATCAGAAATGTTTAATTGTTATAAATTGGGGCGAGGATTTGACTCCTGTGTTGCCAGTTAATGACAGGAGGGTTGTACGCATCACTGTGTAATAATCAAAAATGTTCAGGCTAGAAATTATTTCAAAATAAGAAAATATACAACAAACATGAAAAATGGCATTTAAGTACACATCCACTAAAACAGTATAAACGTAATTATATACTAAACAATCAACAATTACTAAAAAAAAGAATTTTTACTAACTATATTTTTTTTAAAAACCTGAAATACTGTTTTCTGCCATTATACATGCTGCTCCATCCACCCCCCCCAGAAAAATTAAAAAAAATAAAAGGCGAAAAAAACTAATGTGTATAAATTTTGCACAATATTGTTTGTAAAAAAGACAAAAAAAATCTTTAACCAAATAACTATGTATAAATAATTTTAACATAAAAGTAATGTTAAATTACCTGAGATAAAATCTGACAGTTACATATACCAAGTTGATTCATAATGTTTCTTAAATATAAAATTGCTACACAATGGAATAATTTTGAAAACTTGTTAGAATCTGTAAGCCTAGGCTGGGCAACATTCTGCGTCTGTCTAGCAAAAGCCAATTGTCTGCAGCACCAAATTTGTTAGAACTATTTGTTAGAAAGCCACGTGTAGACGAGGAGGAAATCCTCAGTGTCTCTCCAGCAATACATAATTGTCGTATTTCAACTTCTTCCATAAATAGTTTTCAATTATGGCGGATTTTAAAGCAGAGGTTTTCCACTTTGTTTTCTGTTTTGTGATGGATATCATACTTACGAGTTTCTGTATCATTGTTGATATTGTGAATTATTTGTGTGGTTTAGACGTGAAGTAGTTTTAATGTTGTCTGGTGCCGAGTAAGATGTTTTTGAAAATAAATATGTGAACTATTCTGTTGATGGAGGTTTGTACACATAATATGCAGAATTGTCTCCCTTGTTCTAAAGAGCATACAAGCAATGTAGGTAAATTGTTTGTTGTACACTGTCAAACTACTGATACCTTGTCTGTGTGGATTGCAATGCGGGTTTTTTTTATTTACCAACCATTCTTAAGAATATTATTAGACTCAAGAATGAAATTTGAAAAGAAAAAAAAATTTTTTTGAGACCAAAATTTGCAAGCATGTAGCAATGCCTGATATAGAGTAAAATATATTCTCACCATTACTCCAACTGTCATGGTAAACTTGATATCTACGGTTGAAATTTTGATTTTTATGCTCAAGCCTAAGAATATTCTAAAGAACGAATGGTGAATACAACCCCAGTTAGTGTGGACTTCTCCCCACTTCCAGCAGTGCTGTGCAAACATGCACTTTAATTGTAACCAGTAGGTATCAGGGCTCCAGTATTTCTTTAAAAAAATGAAAAAAACTTTAATACGTACAATCTTGAGCTCAAATTGAAATATCCGACTCAGTGTATGACTTAAGATTGAGTTTGAACTAATAACATAATCTCTTGTGTGGGACTTGAAGGGAGTGTATCAGGATAAAAGGCTATAATTGTTTAAAAAAATAAAATAATTATCAAAATGGATAAAAAGCAACTCATTATCATTAATAGATATTTATAAACCAATTAGTTCAGTATGTCAAATCCATCAAAATGTGACAAAATTGATATGAAAATTGAAGTGGTAAACTTGAAACAAAATCCCCCATTCTAAAAATAGACAGCACTTAAATACTGTTTGACGACCTTTGCATCATTACTCTGAGTTTTTCTAAGTAGAAACCAATTTTACTACGTGTAAACTTGTATAACGTATCAAATTGAAATCAAAATGAAATCAGAGTATGTTAAGGATGGTATATTGGGATAAAAAGTTTTAAGCCAATTTTAAGATTTTGAACAATCCTGATAAAAATTATATTCCCTTTAAGTTCAAGTTTAAAATAAAAAACATAATCTTAAGTCACAATTATATTGTCTGTTATTTGAGTTTGATAGTAAGATGATGCTTCAGATACTTTCGAGATGTTTGGGTAAGAGCTTCTGGAATCGTGTGTCAGTGTTGGACGGTATCTTGTAGGGATTGGAATCCTAAATGTTGTACATGATTGTGTAAATAACCGTACCTCTTTGTCAGAATCTGGAATGTTAGTTTCTTACTATTGTAGTATTTATGGTGTAGAAACCTAGTGACAGAGTCAAAACTTCAAGTATATTGATTAGGCCATAAATAAATTAATTGCTAGATTATCATGCCCGCCCGCCCAAAAATTTTCATGCTGCTGTGACCCATTTCATTTTCATATAAAAAAATTCCTCCCTCCCCCTCTTTAGCTCGCCGGGATGAAGTCCAAGAAGAGCTATTGTCATGACCTGGGCATCGGCGTCGTCGTCATTGGCCGTCGTCGTCTGTAGACACCCAGGATAAACTTTTGCATACAAGTTTCAGATATCTATGCAACCACTCATTGGATATGAATGAAACTTTGCATGTGTATTTACCATCATCAATGGAGCACACAGAGATAATAACCATAACTCTGGATTGCATTTTGGCACAGTTATTGCCCTTTTTGGACTTAGACACCCAGAGGCGAGCGTTGTTGGTCTTCTGACAACTCTTGTTAAGAAAGAATGGGATGATAATCAAGCAATTAATTTATAATGTTCTTGTATTTAAAAATTCTTATTTATTTGCAGGTTTATGGAGGCTCTAAGCCTATTGCACGGGAAGGAGGCTCTTTTAATACAAAGAAAACTTTCTTTGAAATGGAAATTCAAGAGCAATCTGCTATTGAAGCAAAATCTCAGGGTGAGTGTTGTAGTATATCATGTGAAGTAATCAGGCACAATTCAGTTTTCTTAGATCAAACTTGTAGACAAGAAAGTTGGAAAGATTTGAACATTATAAATAATTTGTTTAAGAATGTTATGTTTTAACAAATATCCAGTTGACGTTTGAGCTCATCTGACTTAAGTGTAACGGATCTTCTGATGTATCAGTAATAGTGCCTCATCGTTGTCTGTTGTCATACAACAATAAAAAAACAATAACCCAAGGTTGGAGGGTTGTGGGATTGATCCTACTCCACGGCTACGTGCTACGTGTGCTGTCCTTGATCAAGACACACAGCACATCCTAAAGTACTAGTTCTACCCAGGAAGACTGAGTGTGATTTTTTTTAAGTTGTAAGAACTTGTTTCACAATCGATGTAAAATGAATAAGTTTAAAACTGATAAACTTCTTTTATATTATATTAAATTTGGTGTCGAACCAAGTTTGTTTTCTAGATTTAGATTTTTTGTTTCCACTCGTAATCAAATATGTCTGCCGTTATTAAATAATACAAACAATTCAAATGTTTCAAAACTATTATTGAGACTGGAACATTTTTCGTCTTTATTGCAAATTCCATTCAACTTTCAATCATATAGGGAAATGTATATTGATGAAAAAAGTTTGTCAGATCTCGGTAAGAAATTGATACAAAAATAATAAATGATTCCATATCTGTGGCTGTCAGTGCTAAAAATAAACTTTAAGTTTCAAATTATGTCTTCAGAAAGCATATTTTAAATCAAATGCTAATGCCTGATTGCAAATCAATCATATTGCGGAGCACGTGGCCCAGTGGAAGAGCATTAAATTCATGAATGGAGGGCAGTGAGTTCGTTCCTCCACTGCAGCTATGTGTGGTGTCATTGAGCAAGGCACTTTATTCACATTATGCTTAACACTGGTTCTTCCTAGGAGGACCTCGAGCATGATTTGTCTGTGTTGTAAGAACTTGTTTCAAAATCAAGGTAAAATAAATAAGTTTTATAACTAGATTGCCAATGCTTGCTATTCTCACAATAACCCTTGCTTCATAACTTAGAAACTAATACTTTTCCTTTTTGAAATTCGCAGCCAAGCAATTCAGATATTTTTCGGAGCATGAACTTGCAAAAATGCGAAAAGAAGAAGGTACCAAATTATATGTTGTGAACATAAACAATTTGTTTCTTTATGTAGCTTTATTTCTATATTTGAACTTTTTTATTATTTAGTTTTTGGTGTCGCAAACCTGCATGCTCACACTCAAGCACAGGCACATACACATATAAGTTTTCACGTATCTTTTGTAAACAAAGTGAAATTTATAAAAAAAATTATACATGTTTGGACTTCTGGGTTGGAACATGGGCTTGTATTCCAGACTGTGGCACAGTTTTGTCTTTGTTACACAGTATGACATTTTTGCCTATGGTTGATGTATTACTGCAAAAAGACATTGATTATTACCAATATACCATAATTTAAATCGCAGCTTTGACAGTGTAACTAATCAAGTAGTAGAACATGCAACCGTAATGTTAACGGGTAAGAGAATGACAATGATTTATTCTTATAATTCTTCATTAAAGGAGCGAATAGTTGTATAACATTATATACAATGAAAATAATTATGCTCAAAAAAGAAAGAAAAATATAAATTTATAAATATTAGAACTAACACACACGATCACGTGCAGTCACACACTAACAAACACACAAAATACATATTTTGTGACATACACATACATACATATACTTACACATACATACACACACATACATATACACATACATACACATATTTTGACATACATACACATATTTTGATATACATACACATATAAAAACATATTTTGACATACATACACTTAATATTTTGACATACACATACATACACATATTCTGACATACATACATATATATGCTTAAGCTGACAAATGATTATGCTGTAAAGCTTTGTTTTAATTTGTTTTAACAAATTTTAATTTTGAACTCAGTTCGGCGCTTCCGCAAATCAGGTAAGATAAGATGGCACCAAGCTGTTATATCTTTGTGACCTTCCCCAGTTATGTAACTTGATCCTCTGTTACCAAGCACTGTAAGACATAGTCATAAAATAGATCCCTTATCAAGCTCTGAACTGAGTTGATACATTTGAATAATATCTCTGCCCAGAGAATTGTAATGTTGAAATTAGCAAATTCATAGGAGCACATGTACCAGTGTTAGAGCAACCGCCCTAGTATCAGAGGGTCACGGATTCGATCCTATGTCAAGGCTATGTGTGGTGTCCTTGAGCAACATATGCTTAGTACTGGTTCTATCAAGGAAGACTTCAAGAGTGACTTGCATAAGGTGTAATAAATTGTTACACAATCAAAGTAATATAAATGAATTTAAAAATTTGGTCAAATGGAGTTCACCAATTTAAGGATATGTCAAAGATAGTAATTTGAAGTAATTTTTGCTGTTTATGTTATGAACAATGTTTCTGAAATTCTTAGAGTGGCACTGACTCCCCTGGATCTGACAGGGAATGTTGAAAAGCGGCTTGGTACAAACAGTTTCAATGTAAGCATTGATGCATTCAATCATAGTGATAGGGGTCCTGCATGGCCGAGTGGTCTAAGGTGCCGTCTCAAGATCACTTACCTCTCACTGCTAAAGTCGTAGGTTCGAGTCCTGCTCACTCCATGAACTTTATGTGAGAAAGTTTCCAGTTTCTTGCCGAAGGACGGTGGTTTAACTCAGTCTGACTCGGTCTGAAGTCTTCCTTCACCAGTTAAACTGGATATGCTATATATAACCTGAAATATGTTGAAAATGGAGTTAAACCCCATTCAAAAAAAACAAAAAACATACTGTTTAGTGTGACTGCAATTCATAAACCAACAAAAACAAACATCGGCTGCTACAATATCACTGCCTCTCATGACTGAAGTTACAGGTTTCGGTGGCAGGGGTTAGTGACAAACAGATGTACCAGAATGTATGTAAAACTGCTGTCAACCGTTAACAAGGAGGACGTTATCCCATATATTCAAAGATATATATCTATTGGTGACATCCTAATGATGACCCAAGTACACAGAACAAACCCCATGTAATCAGATCTTCCCTCCTACCAACCAACATCAAACGTTTAAATGAACCTTTTGTTATCATTATTAGCTCTCCTGGCCAAAGGCCAGCATGGACATTCTAGCAAATGAGTATTTAAGTGGCTTCTTTGTACTCAGCCGATAAATTTTAGCCACACAACAGATTTTAGCCACATAAAAGCATTTTCTAAGTGTCTACAAACAACCACAAAATTGTTTTTCAACCATCCAAAAAAATACTACCCCTAAATCCTAGACACTTAATTACCCATTTGTGTGTGCGAGATGTGAAATGGCAAATTGTCCGTTGTCATGCTTCTGTATGTTAACATTTTTTAGCTCGCTGGGACGAAGTCCAAGGAGAAGTATTGTCATGACCCCTGCGTCGGCGTCGTCTGTAGACACCCAGGTTAAACTTTTGCGTTTAAGTTTCAATTATCTATGCAACCACTCATTGGATGCCAACGAAACTTGGCATGTGTGTTTACCATCATCTGTGGAACACACAGAGACAAGAACCGTAACTCTGGATTGCATTTTGGCATAGTTATGGCCCTTTTTGGACTTAGACACCAAGGTTAAACTTTTGAGTTTATTTGCATTTAAGTTCAAGATATCTATGCAACCACTCATTGGATGTGATTGAACCTTCGCATGTGTGTTCACCATCATCAATGGAAACACTCACAGACAAGAACCATAACTCTGGGTTGCATTTTGGCGCAGTTATGGCCCTTTTTCGACTTAACTTTTCAGGTTAAAGTTTTTTATCAGGTAAGATATCTATGCAACCACTCATTGGATGTGAATGAAACTTTGCATGTGTGTTCACCATCATCATTGAAACACACAGAGACAAAAAAACATAACTCTGGGTTGCATTTTGGCACAGTTATTGCCCCTTTTTTTTACTTAATTTTTCAGGTTAAAATTTTTTATCATGTTAGATATCTATGCAACCTCTCATTGGATAAGAATGAAACTTCCCATGTGTGTTCACAATCATCATTGGAACACACAGGGACAAGAATCATAACTCTGGGTTGCATTTTGGCAGAGTTATGGCCCTTTAAGACTTAATTTTTCATCTGTAGACACCCAGGTTAAACTTTTGCATTTAGATGCGTTTAAGTTTTGGTGTTTGCCTCCAATCTCAACCTTTGCATTGGTGGTGAGTTTTGTCCCATCAGCAAGCTTTGTTGTCATCTGACAACCTTGTCATGTAGATGCTATAGCATACTCATTTTTCATTGAATCTTAACCAAACTTGCATAGCAGTTATGATGTTCCAGTTTTTGAACAAAGGTGAGTTGACCACAATGCCCCCCCCCCCCCCCTTGCATTATGTTACACATGATTTACTCTGTTTTTTTGTTCTAATTTTATTAAAACTCTTTACTTACTGTTCATACTGAAACCTTTTCTAAGCAGCCACCTGTCTTAAGCAACCATATTTTTCTATTTCCCATTTCTATGCTTTCAGAGTAATGTTACCTGTATTAAGCAACAACCTGTCTTAAAAGGCCACTTTTGCTCCTTCCCTTGACTTGCTGCTTAACCCTTTACTCCATAGATACGTGTTTTACCGCACCAATCACAGAAGGCTTTTGAAAACAGTGCAGGAAGAGTTCAGATTGCTCGTAACGAGCAATCTGAACACTTCCTGCACTGTTTTCCACTCTGTCAGTTAATATAAACATAATTCACCCATTGCTGATTTGTGGTGAATTAATGCTTTCAATATTAAAGGTGTCCAAAGGTGTCTTTATGAAGTAAAATGGGTTAAGACAGGTTTGGCTGTATGTGAGAAAGTATGCCAGCTACTATAGGAAGGATGGTGGTTCTACTCAGATTCATTTTGAGATCTTCTCCATTAATAAAGCGGGATATGTCATATATAACCCGTTATGTGTAGAAAATGGCGTTAAACCCAGTTAAAAAAAATGCCTATGAAATGATCTGTATGTAGATGGTCTGACAAGAAATTCATAAAATTTGTTGGAATCAATGCAGTAATCTGCAGCAACACTTACTATTTTCTAGAAGTTTGTGTTTAAAAAAGACATCTATAAACAGTTGGCTTTATATGAAACTAATTCCAGAAGAACTTTTTAAAGACTTGTCATTATTCTAACATTTTATCATAAAAATACATTGCTTGTCGGTGGGGCTTCCTTATGTAGACTGGTACAAAAACAAAGATGAAGGGAGTTAATAGAAGATCAATAAATCAAGGGTCAAGGTCAAGGGTTAGACTGTGTTTGGTTAAGGTGGTCTGTAATGCCTCTTCTGAACCTGCTGATCAACACTCAAAATAACAAATGAATAATTTTAAGCTGTAAATTTGGAAATGAACGGTTAGGTGGTTACACTTCTTATTTCCAGAGTGCAGTCTGTAATTATTA
This sequence comes from Panopea generosa, assembly GCA_029582155.1. Lineage (NCBI taxonomy): Eukaryota > Metazoa > Mollusca > Bivalvia > Adapedonta > Hiatellidae > Panopea > Panopea generosa. The sequence goes on along the minus strand of CM055904.1, from coordinate 44,731,304 downwards.
AATGGGGTTTTATATAACATGGATGTAAACATAAGTGAGGCACTGTGCAGCACCAATACACCAGTAATTAACAAATAATTAGCTAGTTTCAAAACTTTTTAACATTTATGTCAAATCAATAATTTTCCATTTTTAGCTCTACTGACCAAATGCCTGAAGGGTTTATGCGATGGCACGTTGTCCGTCATCCGTCGTCTGTCTTCTGTTAGCAGAACTTTCTCTGAAACCACTAGGTCAATTAAACTGAAACTTCACATGAATGTTTCTGTTGCGTAGGAGACTATATACATAGAAGATTTTTTTTTTTCAATCTGAATTTCAAGATGGCAGCCATTACTAAAAATAGTCCAAAACTTAATCTTCTTCACTTGACCGGCCTAACAGATTTTCAAAATGTTTATGTAGTAATGATGACCAATTATAGTTTTGTTAGATTTGTTCAAATGGTGTCCCAAGGGTTAAAAATGTCCCCGTCCCAAGGGGTCAATTAGGAGACACATGTCATTATAATAAAATTTAATTTATTTTTTGTAAAATGGAAATGATTTTGTCTATATATTCACAGAAGCATTGTTTGGTGAAGGAGGTTCAGATTTGTAAAATGACTGGGTTCCACTGTCTTGGGTCAGGAGGGGCCCCAAAAGGGTAAAAATTGGGAATTACAAAAATCGTTTTCTTAAGAACTGGTATGTCAGATTTGTTCATATTTGGCTTAAATTATCCCAATGTGTAGGGGTTTGATTGCAGATAAGAATCTAGGGGCTAATGTTTATAGGGGCCCTGTAAGGGGACTTAGAATTTAAGGATACTATGGGAAAACAGAAAATTCTCATTTTTTCATCCATTTAGGCAAAATTATTTTTCAATATGAGTTCTAAAGTATCATCTAGTCATAGGAATTAAGATTTGGTTCAATAAGGATAATTGACTTTCCATAAGGGGCCAGGGTGGGTCAAAAAAGGGTCAAAATAGAAAATTTTCAAAAATCTTCTAAACAAACAGTCAGTCTAATATGTTCATATTTGATTTAGATTATCCCAATGAGTATGGGTTTAAAGTTTGTACAAATCAAGGGTCTTGTATTTATAGGGGCCCTGTAAGTGGGTTTTGAGTTTTATATAGGAATACTATTGGAAAAAGAAAAATTCTCCTTTTTTCCATTCATTTATGACTTTTTTTTTATTTAATTTGAGTTTTGAAGCATCTTCTAGTCATAACAAATAAAATTTTGTGTGATACGAAGGATTGACTTTCTAAAAGGGACAGGGTGGGGGTCAAAAAATGGTTAAAATTGAAAATTGTCATAAATCTTATTCTCAACAACTGGTCAGTCAGATTTGTTTGTATTTGATATAAATTATCCCTATGATTAAGAATTTTAAGTAAGTACAAATCAAGGGGCACTGGGATGTAAAAAGGCCCTGTAAGAGGTCTTTGAGTTTTACGTATGAATACTATGGGAAAATGGAAAATTCTTTTTTTTTCTTCCATTTGTGTAAATATGTTTAATTTGAGATCTAAAGCATTGTCTAGTAACAATCAATCTGATTTTGTTCAATAAAGAGGATTGAATTTCCATAAGGGACCAGGGGATGGGTTGGGCAATAAGGATAAAATGGGAATTTTCACAAAGCTCCTCTCAATTACCTTTCAGACAAACTAGTTCATATTTTATATAAATCATCCTTACATCAGCAAGGATTAAAGAGTCTGCATATCAAGAGGCTGGGATATATTTGGGCCCTGTAATGTGTTTTTTACTTTTATATAGGAATATTATAGGGAAAACTGATCATTTTCATTTTCACATCCATGTGTACAAAAAAACTTCTTTTTAAAATCTAAAGCATTTCTGCTCATAACAAATCCCTAAGAGTGGGTGATTGAAGTTTGAGGCTGAGTTGTATAAAGGTTCTGTACAGGGACTTTATTTGTTTTACAGATAATGGTATGGGAATTTAAAGTATTGCCTTTTCATTGCAATTAAGTTTTTGTTCAGTATAGGTGTGGTGGGGGTATTTATCCATAAGTTGTTAAGAGGACACCCAAAATTCGGTAAATATTGTGAAATTTCAAAAAATACTATGAGTCAGTAGAGCGTCCTCAGGCCCTCTTGGGCCTCTTGTTTTATAATTATCTTAGATTCGGATGACAATGGCATTTTTCCTTCCTGTAGGACTGCCACCATTGGTGCTGCTTGTTTTAAAGTCTACAAAATTAAAGTTTTGTAAAATATTTTGCCGCAGTAATATTAAATTCTTTTGCCCCAGTATAAATAAAAACAAGATATTTAAATCAAAGGCTTCTTTAAGCTGTAGAGAAGAAAAGTGTCGAGGCTATAATTCTGATTGAATTTATAAGCGTTTATGTTAGGAGTACCAGAAAACAAGTTTGTTTTTTTTTTATTTGGAAAGTTATCTTAGTATGCAGTAAATTTGGAGAAGTGTTCCACACTTCAAATCCTTTCCATCTTCAAACTGTCATGTTATTTTTAACATTTCACGGATATATATATAATATTATAGAGAAGGAAAAGCAACTGATTGAGATTTTGTGAACACTCGCATATCTAAGGTTATATTCAACTTACATTTTATGTATAAGAAATTAGTTGCTTTAGAACTCCGAATGATTAATATACCAAATAACTAATCCTTCGCATGCTATTTTATCAACATTTAGTTGAGAAATGCAAGTTTCCTATCCATGGGCCAGACAAAAAAAATACCTGTGTTTAGGGTTACCTGACCAACCCTAAAATTGAGTCCCTAACCTAAAGTGTTTGTTTGTTTTTTCATTTTAAAAAAATATATATATAATTTTTATATTTTTTTCTTTTTAAATATAAAAGTACAAAAAAATGCGGATTGAATCTGCTGAATATGTCAAGAAAATTTTATTGTGTACTGTTCTTTCTTGATTAACTATCATCATAGTTCTTTTATTGAACAGGAAAACAAGTTGCTTATAATAGTTCATTATTATGACATTTACTCCATGAGATAAAAAAATAAAACAAAATTTACCTACCTACCTAACTACCCCTTTTTGGGGGGTCAAGTAATCCTAAACACAGGTTTGTTTTTTCTGGCCTTATACATTCAGTCATTGCACACTTGAACATGACCTTTATGTGACCTTTTACAGCTGATAAAGCCAACACGATGACAAAAGAGGAGTTATTATCAAAGGTCACCGATACTGTAGGAGGAGATGAGGAGTACAACAAAGTCCTGTCCAGGTAAATGTTACTAAATATAGCAACAGGAACTGAGTAGGATGTTACTAAATATAGCCATATTCTATATATAGTGACAAAGTATTATGGCACTTTATAGTATTATTCTGTATTACTAAATATAGCCACATTCTATATATAGTGACAAAGTATTGTGTTTCTTTATAGTATTATTCTGTATTGTTACTAAATATAGCCACATTCTATATATGGTGACAAAGTATTGTGGAACTTTATAGTATTATTCTGTATTGTTACTAAATATAGCCAGTCTGTGTATAGAGTGTCCATTGCAACACTGTTCTATCTACATATCAACAAATAAGAAAATAGAGCAGTGTTGCGTTAAATCGTCGGCATGATAAACAGCGTTAACTGTTACTAAATAAAGTATTAAATTATCTTTCATTTACATTAGCACTTGTCTTTTAATATATTATTAAAGAAATGAAATCTTTTTTATGATAATGATGTAAGTTGTGATATGGGGGTTTGGGCTGATTTGTACAGATAAACATAACACAGTAAAACCTAACTGGAGAGACCCCAGAAGGAAAGGCAAATGCGGCCTTGTATTAATATTGTTAAAAATTTCTACTGGAAGAACAGGAGGAGGAGCGATATTACAAGTTAAATGTTTAACACAAGCAAGATGCAATTTCAACTGTGCACTGTTGTGACTCATTTGAAAGATAAAAACTATTTATACAATTCTATTGGAAAGTGGTGCTTTAGAAATAAAAGTTGGTCAAACAGGCAGATTTTACTGTGTTATGCCTTGATAAAAGATAATTTGTTCCATTATTTATGTATTGTCTTGTGTGGTTTTGGTTAAATAGCTCTCTGCATGCATTTCACTGTAAATTTTTGTCAAACTAAAGACTAACTAACTTTCTCTAGATTTTAGGTTGAATGGGGCAAACTTACTCTGTATCATTTTATCTTGTTTGTCACATGCAAGATTGGATAGGATAAAAACAATAATGTTGAATCACGTCACAGTGTCATTTTTCAACACACAAGTGGGTATTCTACATGGCATGCCCAGTTTTATTGATGTAGAAATATGACTGAGTAGCACCATTGTCCTTCTGCAAGAAACAGACAAATCTTCACACAGTAAGTTTTTGAACCAAGTTTTGTTCAAACCCAAGACCTCAGTGGTGAAAGATAAGTGGTTATTAGACGACAAGGCCTTAGACCACTTGGCAACGGAGGACCCAGTTATAGTTCTAGAATGTGCTGTATCTAAATATTCTCAATACAAATCACTTTTTTATGCCGCCGCCATCCAAAGAACAGTAAAGAGACAATAAGTGTTATTCCTGTCTGTCCATTTGTAAAATATTTGTTTCCCATAAGTACCTTCTGATTGGTTCTATGTTTTTATGCTCCCCAAAAGGGGGGAAGCATATAGTTGCCGCTTCGTCCGTGCGTGCATGCATGCGTCTGTCCGTGCCTCCCTAAGTTGTTGTCCAGGCTATTTCTCTACAACCTCTTGTTGGAATTTTATGAAACTTGCTAGGATGTAACATAATGACCTACTTCAAAGTTTGTTGTACAATGTATTATATCACGAAATAAAAAAATAATGTATTGACTTCTCTTTAGAACTCTCACAGTTACTTCTCCTGTTTAATATCATTACCATATGGTACAGAGTCAAACATTCACTTGGAGGAGCATCCATCGGTTCCACCGATAGTTTCTTGTTCATTTATATTTTTTGTGTACCTGTATAATTAAAAAACAAAACAAGTCAATTTCCATATTTATCAGCTTCTGTCAAATTTGACTGGAGTTGTGACCCCTAAATTTTCAATTTAAAAACTAGATTCAAGCGTTGATTGGGGTATTCACATTGACTGACACATTTCTAGTTACATGGTGATAATTCACATTATACTTGTATACATATGAATACTTCTATAAATGATGTTTTTCTCTGTTGTGACCTTGACCTTGTTCTACTAACACTCCATGTTTGTTATTGTTACCAACACACAGTCTGGGAATTAGGTAATTAGCTCACTAATTGTACTTTTAATCCATTTGATTGAACTTTTTTTTTTTTTTTGCATGATAATTATTAATTATTTATAAAACCTTCAGCTATTTCCATGGCAACTGTTACCATGGTCACTTGTTTCCATGTGCTTAACCAACTGCTTAACCACATGGATGAGTAAGATAATGTTGTAAGCGTTACATGGTGGAAAATAGAAAAATAAGCCATATGGCTGATATTATAGATAAATCAAATGTGAACATAAAATCCTGTTGTCATGGAAATAGTTTTTAGATAGTCATAGAAATGGAGAGCTGATCAGATTAGAGTGGATGCTGTTTTCAACATAATTGACAAACATTGAATATGAAGCATGCTTAGACAAACTGAATTCACAATCTCGTCCTGAATCAGAATGTGTTGTACAAAATACTAGTGCTGGTTCACATAACATTATTTGATCCGTTTTGAGATTAAAGGGATGCAGAGCAATTTTGAGGTAAACAATTCTGTGTTAAAACCGGTATGGCTGTTGTGTATCCAGACACAAACTATAATAATCTTATGCTTTAAGGGACTCATGGCAATGATGCGATTTATTTTAATCTATATTCAAATGATAAATTGATCTTATGGTGGTATACAGTTAACCAGAGACATAGAAACAGAGATAAGTGACAAATTCATGATTTTGCATTTTTGCAATGTAAAATATTTGATGGATTTTGTGCCAAGTTTGGTCCTAATCTGTCCAGCTCTCAGCTTGTGTTGCCTGACCAGGTCCTGCTTACAATGTCTGCATTATACACAAATTGTCTATTAGTGTATCACAACCCTGTTGTCAAACAATGCTTATCTCAAACGGAGATAACTGTCTCCTTAAGAGTTGTCTGCTCTATTAGTATTAGTTGAGTATTTCAGGGCAAAGTAGTTAATATGTATAATGCAGTCAGTGATAGTATGGCCAGGTATTTTTCATATATAAAGTCATACATCATCAATTTGGACATTTTTAAATAAGTTGCTGCTTGTAAACAGGTCGCTAAATGCCCCCCCACCCCCCCCTTAAAAAAAAATATTTATAATTATTTTTGTTCTTGTTCATTTAGCAAAGCAGATTATGTGTTTTACAGAAAATATGAAAATATGAAATACCCAGGAATAAATAGTCCGGACTTGAATAATAAATTCCAATACAAAACCTACAGCAACACATGTCTATTCTTAAGAATAAATCTATTGTTAAAATTCATGTCTATAACCTGCAATCAACATCGGTTCTCTGTTTGGAATGTCTTCATAAAATAGAACTATGTTCCAAAGTGGATAAAATCATTATTCCTTTTAATACCCGGGTAAATGTTGTATATATAAAACTTAAATATGAGCCCATTTTGATTTTTTTATTATTATTGTTATTATTTATTACACACTTATATAAAACTTACCGCGATGAAAAATGATATACAAACCCTTATGTAAGTAAACAAAGTATTATAAAATACATGTTAAAAGAAAAAAGTGTACATACAATATCATTATCATTAATGGCTTTCCCTGCATAGTTGATAAATAAATGTTGATTATTTCCTGGAGTGATATCCCCAGATGTAGCTAGACCTAGACCAGTTCCATCTGTGTTTTGACTGGCATTGTTAACCATACCACCAGCATGGCTTTCTTCATAACCACCTTTTTATCATTCTCTGCCAAGACCTGTCTCGCCCCCTTGTTATTGTATATTTATTTGTATATTATTATTATCATGTATATTCATTATGTGTCATTCTTTTTGTATATATACACACAGTGGTTTTTTCCCCTTTTTGGGGCCAAAGTTCGGGCCGTCATTCCCCTTGCAAAAACATTGATTGATTGAATGTTTAACATAATTTTTATGCCAGCAAGAGCTAACAGATGATCAGTTTACCTAACCACTGTGTCCTGAGATCTTGGAAGGTTAACCAGTACTCGTGAACACCCATCTTTGCAAGTAACTGATAACTTTCCCTCTTGAATCAGCGGTGAGAGACAAATGATAATGAGATATAATGTATATAAATCAATCATCATGGAGACCGGCTAGGCGAGATTCGAACTTGTGACCCCTGAATTAGTAGTGACACGCTACCGACTGAGTTAATCAGGTCCTTCCCCATTAGTAAGAAAATGACTCCCAAAACTCAAAAGAAAACACTGATAGATCAATATGTGGTCCAGTGTAGCCGATAATTAATTCTGTTACACACACACAACACACAGGTGGTTTAAGGCAGATCAGAATGGTTGAACAATTTATGCAGTCATACAGTGTAATATTCCAGAGACTCCCAGTGGGGTTGAATCAGGATATCCCAGTATCTCCTCTAGATCTGCCTGATGTCAACATGTATGGAATTCCCTCGTTTCACAAAAAATTAAATGTTAAGTTGTAAATCCATATACCTGGGTGTAACTACATGTAGGCAGTGCAGGCCTGGACCTGCACTTTTTTCCAGAGAAATGAAAACATCTGATTTAATTTAAATTCGTGAAGGTAATTGGTATGCATACCAAGATCTATATGTATGGTTTCTTGTATGCCTGTAATGTCATCCACTTTGTTATCACACACCTTAGTCTGTATCTTAATATTAGCCTATTCACTGCCAACTCTTAGTGTTGTATGATACTATCCACTGCCCTTATTGTTGTATGATACTTTCATTGCCAACTCCCATTATTGTATGATACTATCCATTGCCCATTCTCATAATTGTATGATACTATCCACTGCCCATTCTCATTATTGTATGATACTGTCCACTCCTGCCTCATTAACATATGATGTAGTTATTGCGAGTCTGAAATGTTTTGGCTTTTAATCTTTTGCTGTCTGATATTTGGTTGAGTTTTAGTGTGACCGCTTCATTATGTGAGTGATGGCACATGTGTTGATTTTGAATATTAGTGTGAAACTTGATTCTTTAATAGTATTTATAAATTTTCTTTTTTTTCCGGAATGTGAGCTTTTTCTTTAAATACAACTTTTGTTTTGACATATGTTTGTATATATACATTGCATATTAAAAAAACGCTCTATTTTTTTTTTTTTTTTTTGGTTCATCTTTGATTTAGATTCCACTTTCTTTATCATGTAGTTTTGTTTCTCTACAAAGCCTGTATTCCATGTGTACACCTATATACTGTTAGTTGAAATGTTGCATTGATATATATTAGGTGCGTTTGTTTTATTTAAATCTTGTGACTCTGCATACCAAGTTTGTGAAATCTTAAATCGGTTGTTGTTTGTTGCAATATCCATGTGTCAAAATGTCTGGCTAAAAAGAAAAAAAACATTAAATTTTTTTTGGGAGGCAAAATTTCAATAAAAACTACTTACTGGGTGTCTGTAATCAATCTTTAGAGTACACATGGAACAACAGCTTGGACTAACTTTTAACTTACTGCAACTTCTTGTACATTATACGGCATTAACTTTTATTTAAAACTTCTACTAAAACTCTGGAATGCACTAGAACAACTGTTGAGCATGCCTATTGTTTTTCTGTTTTCTCCACTAGTCCCCCAAACGTGATGCGAACAATCAACCCGGGTCTGTCCACCACGCCCCTCAATAACAATACCCCGTCGTCACGGCAATCTGGTGACAAACTGTCGCCGGGGGAGGAACGAGCGTTACAGGCAGAAAAACGCACGGCTTCCCGGCAAGCTAGGTGTGTTATGATTTTATCTTTCCTCGTAGATTGTAAGTGAAATTTTGACTGAAGTTATAGAGTGAAGTTTGAGTGACATTTTGAGTGAAATTTTGTGAATAACAGCATTTTACATGCAAATTTCTTACTGATAGCCGCAGAAGAAAATAAGGATGGCTCAATGCAACACTGCTCTGTTTCCCTATTTGTTTATATGTAGAACAGTGTTGCACTCCTTTAATTCAAAGGCTAGATAAAATAACGAGGTACATCAACAAGCATGCGTGCATGTGACTCAAAATACATCTATTGCAGTATATTATTAAGAAATTTTTTCTAAAATAAAAGACTAAAAGTTTAGAAAGTGCCAGCAATATGGTTTAAATGGGAAATCGTTGAATATTTGTAATGAAATCTTCCGGCTGATCTGGGTCCACATTGTTGGCAAAATGGTTTAATAAACAGCAAAGACATAAGTGGAAAACATCATGTGTGTTTATTTAATTATTTTATTTATATTTTGTTGATTGTTAATGTTGTGAGCATTTTTAACTTCTAGTGTGATAACATAACTACTGTGATACAGATTACCGTAATAGTTTGTGTGTTCGATGTTGTATTAAAATGGTTGATGTTATATGTCTGTCAAAAATATGTTGAAGCCATTGTTATAGATTTGTTTTATTATTCACTCAGGAGGTAAGTTTAATCCACTTCAATACACAATTTTGTTTCCTAGAAATTTGACAGATTGTGTGATTTTTAATTGCACATTGGCCTTCTGTTGCACTTTTTGTTTGGCTCTCATATTTAAGCAATAGGTTTGTTTCAATCTTACATCTAGAAATATTTTACTTACAGAAAAAGTTTCTAATACATATAACTGACAATGCATATAACAGACAATATATAAAACTGACAATACATGTAACTGATGTAACATATAACTGACAGTACATCTAGCTGACAATACATGTAACTGACAATACATATAACTGACAAAACATATATCTGATGCTACATATAACTGATGCTGTATATAACTGACAGTACATCTAGCTGACAATACATATAAATGACAAATTAATCAGGGCTTCTAAAATCACCGTGTTTTTTGGTTTTTGGACAGATTTCTACTTTTCAAAACTGGTTTCCTTTTCAACATTTAATAAAATATCGGTCCAGATATTTTCTATCGGTCGTATAAAATCATAAAATGCCCATAACATGTTTTACTGAGCTGTGAAATACGCCTTACCGCAATATCATTCGATTTTGACTAAGCCATTACCGATAGTAGGGGAGTTTTTCGGAATAGTCTATGCTACGTAACATGCCTATGATGTGTGATCATCGACCAATATAACTTGTTCTATCAGTTCATCAAAGGGGTTGTGTTTGCGTCAAAAATTTCTTTGTGGTCAAAACTGGGACTTTCAGACCGAAAATTTGCGTCATTAAAATATTTGATGAAAACATGCAGTATTACTTGTTTGTTTTAGTTTATTTAACAATGACTTTAATTATAATGTTAATGACATTAAATAAGGAAAGTGATCAAACCAGTAGACCGATTTTGTTTTTGTGTCCGACAGGAATTGTTTGCTTTAGTCATAACGTTTGGAAAAATGGTTGTCAACAATGTACCAATCTTGGCATAATCAATGTAACTTGTACTAAATAATTAATATAAAATTTCCATACCAGTATGTATCCTGAATCTATTTTTTGCGTGAAATTGATTGAAACTGGTTCATTTAAATGAGAATACATGATGTACATATTTAGAAAAATTTAGTTAAATTAAACACAGATAGCATGAAAAATAAAAGAACTGATAAAATTGCACGGTGGGTTGGGTATTGGGGTATATATATATACATGCATGGGAATAATGTACAGTGGTTTTAAAAGAAAAAAGTGTGATTCTTACAGTAGCAATTCTTATGGCAATAAAAACCTGGATCGCTTTGCATTTTGGAATTTTAGAAGCCCTGAGTGACAATACATATAACTGACAATACATATAGCTGACAATACATATAACTGACAATACATATACACTGTATAATTTGCATATCCTTGCTTGACCTCTATTAGCAAAAATATTAAATCTCTAAATTATATGTACCAGGTATCCCTTTTATATAAAAGAAGGATTATAGCATATGTGAAAAGTCTTCCCTTCCACGGATGCTCTCCTTTGTTTGCTAAACAGAAATCCCTCTGTTTCATGTATATATTTGCAGTACTTAAATGATTTCCCTTTATGTGTATAGACAGACACTTTTCCGTGTATGGTCTTCCTTTGTTATGTTTTGTTCTTTATGGACAGATTGCCTCCCCTGTTTGCAATATAAGAGTGTTGCTGTGTTATTTCAGAATGAAAGATTTAGAGGACGACGCTATTAGAGCTCAGGCAGTGATAGTAAAAGCTCAGGCATTGCAGAATGATGAAAACAAGGCAGCCAATAGTCAGAATGGGGAACCTGCGGTAATTATTTCCCTTTGTTGACTTTTTCTTGTGTGATTGATCATCTGTGAAGCATGGCAAATATATATGTAATGGTTTTCAGTTATAACTGTCTATAGACCATCTTCTTTCATTATCAATCAGTTAAAAATAGATGTATATCATTGTTGGGTACCTCATTTTATCACATAATTCATGGTGCAGGAGTGCAGAACACCCAGGACATATTTTTGATATTAACCTAGTATAACATTACTTCGATTCATCGCTCGGTGTTTGCCGAACTACATTCCAACTTGCCCAAATTTATAAATGCCGTCGATTTGTCATGGTAAAATGACATTATATCATACAATGACTGGCTGAAACTATGATGACCGATTTATTCTCGTTCATTATAGAGGTGAAATAAATGATAGCTGTACTATTTTCCTGAGTTATGTGATAAAAGTAATCTTACATTCGTGCTCATGTATTATTTAATTTTTTTAACTCGGAAAAAATTATATAAGGTTTAGCAGGGCATAGCATAATATATTTTTGCCAACTCGTTTTAATAAATTCAAAAATAGATGAGCACGAATGTAAGATCCTCCATGTTCATTTTACTAAGACTGTCAAAAATGTGTTCATTTTTTAGAAATATATTACATTAAATAGTTATTAGTTTTCTGACAAGATTATGAAAAATGATTGAAGAAAACTTAGGTATAATAATTCAGGCAGCGAGATTATAGTTTTTGTTCACTTTCACAATGTTTTTCTTCTTACATTATGTGTTTTGTCCATTTATCGCACGCTGCCTGTACACTTAGAAGTCTCAGGTAAACAGTTTGTCTGCTAAATCCCCAAAGTTAGTGCTCACCCGTCGCTCTGGTGATACCTCTGTGCGTGAGAAATCGCAGGTTCTTGACGAGCGCATTTCACATAAAACTGTTCAGGTAGTTGACGAGAAAACGGGCAAGCCCACTATACAGACATTGCAGCTGGTGCAGAAAGTCGTGGAAACCGAGGTCTGGTCTTCTGTTGTCCCAACGCTTTATTGTGTAACCCTTGTGTGCAGAAATGGGAATATGTTCAGTTTGTTGGACTGCTTCAAGTTCTGTTTGATAATGTTTTTTTTCTTTCATTTGCTTTGTCCCCTTTATGAGCCTCTGCTTCTTGAGTCTATCCCAGTACCTGATATTTCCCTGATCAGGTCTGTTAAACTGTAATGAAAATTATAGAATTCTATGCCTGTACCACAATCCATTAATAACGATTATACACATTGAACTTTCGCTGCAGCAACTGACAAATCAGCTTGCTCAAATCTCACTGTGGGGAGAGCTGGATCGGTTCTGCTGTCTACTGCTTCTTTGTATTTCAGGCTTGACATTTCATCAGTAGCCTAGTACAGGCTATTGTACCAAAACACTGTTTAGTGTCTAACATAGCTAATGGTCTGCCATGGGTTAAAATGTTGCTTATATAAATAATAAATATAAAGTAAATAAGCTTGTAAATACCGGCCTGTGTGGTTCCGGCTAAGAATAGAATCACTGCTGATATCTGCAGAGGGGTAGGAATCCTCCGAATGGGTGTCATGTTCATTTTATCATTTTTTGTCATGTTCACTATTATGGTTAAATAATCAATCCCTGTGTGTTTTTAGGGAGCCATATGAGTGATGGCAAGAATAGGACCACTGTGGCTCATGCATGTCGTAAGAAGCGACAATTTGAGTAATACGATAGAATTTGCTGAAACTCTGCAGTTTTGCAGGTATCAAGGTTCTAGGTTCATTCTGCATGTTCATTTGTTGGTGTATTTTTGTTTAAATCTGTATGTTAATTTTGATTTTTTTGTACATGTAGAGTGAACCTGGAATCTTCCCTCCTGTTGGCGTTGAATAACCTATAATGTGTTGGTACGCCGTAAAACCCTATTCATTCATTCATGTAAATATCAACAGACTTTGAACAAGTACCCTTGGCCTGGAGAAAAAGAGTTCTATCCACCGCATATTGAGTACTTTGTACAAGTGAAGACGAAATGTCATGATGTCGTTCACATCCATACCAGAAGTTAGTTTGTGGAAATGTTGCAGAAAAATAATTAGTTGTGGATGACTGTCGATGCATATCACTTATTCTCTTGGAGTATACGCTGCTGAAGGGCCTTGGGGTAGAGTGTACGCTTCGCATGTTGAAGGTCATGGGTTTGATCCCTTGCAGGATTATTTATTGCTAACTACTAGAAAAAATGATACGAGAAGCTTCCTCACTTCACGTCCAACATTAGAGGCTAGTTCTAGGTCTGGTCGGCCCATTGTCAGTATAATGTGACAGGGTTGGGTATTATATCTTGTGTCTGCAGCATGATACTTCAGTGTGACAGAGTTGAGAATACTGTAGGTATATGTTGGTTAGACAGGGAGACAGATATCTATCAAACAACCTTACCTGCAATGTGGCAATGAATGAACTCTGTTCATTAAATACAATCAAATGTGTCTTTAAGTAGCTAGTCAAGGGAAGGAGCAAAAGTGGCCTGTTTACTTCTAAATAGAAACCTATAATCAACCATCCTCAAGCAATTGATTATTGGAAGCAGACATCAACTGCTTGGGTTTGGTGTTACATAGATGCATGATACATTACAACTATTAGACCAACTGTGCAAACATAATATATAAAAAACTTTCATTTGGAAAAAAAAAATCACTTTTTAGTTAGCGAATTAGATTGGATGTTAATATTACTTTTAGTTGATTTCTCCATTTGTGAGATATCACTGTTACAAGTGTCATTTGGGAGAGATCTCCGTGGCTGAGTGGCCTAAAGCGTCATTTCAAGATCAGTTTCTTCTCACGGCTAAGGCAGTATTGTCGAGTCCTGCTCGCTAAAAAAATATTATGTTAGAAAGTTTGCCATTTACTTGAGGAAAGATGTTGGTTCTACTTGGATATATCCTTTGGTTTTCCTCAACCAATTAAATAAAAGTTACTAAATACAACCTGAAATTTGTGGAAAATGGCGTTAAACCGCATTAAAAAAAAGAAGAAATATGTCGGGGTTTGGACAGATGGACATTCTGCTTTCTCTCAAATAGAATCCATACATTTTGTGGTGCTTTGTTTTCGTTGTGGACAGAGTATTTTGTTTCTTTCCCATGTATATATTTTCTTGTTTATAGCTTCATTCAACTTCATAAAATGTAAAATGTATGTTTTTGGTGGCAGATTTGGAAACTTAATGATTAGAAAACAGCCTAAATCACTCGTAGCAGTAATGAAAGTAAAATGTGTAACTAGAGGTCTTGTATAAAAATGACTATTACAGTAATCTGTGGGCTAACTTTATTCGTAGAATTGATAAACGTTGTATATATACTGAATATAGATATTTTCTGTATAAACATTTGTTTAGTTGTGAGACTACGTGTCTTGAAGATCATATATCAGGGCCGGTTTTACTAAACATCTCAAATTGAGATTTTCGTCAACTCAAAAATCATAATTTCTCCTAATAATAGCTTGAGCTCATTGCACATTAAACCAACTACACAGAATTGAAGTCATAACAAACCTTAACACATTGGCAACAATGCAAATTAGTCAATGTAAATGGAGCTATAGTATTTCAAAAATATGAGTTGAGGAAAATCTTAAGTTGAGATGTTTAGTGAAACTGTGGCCAGTGACAACATCAGATTATATGAGTGATAAGGTGTGGTAGCTACTGATGATAGGATAGTAACAGTAGTTCTTCTATAAAACCATGTATATGATTATGTACATGTTATTGTCTATTTCACCAATAGAGCAGACAACTGTTGTACTGCATGGACTGACCTTGCTGGATTACAGACAACAGGGACAGATTCAGGGTTTCAGATTACGGGCTTGATTTTGAGATAACATGATTTAGTAGGTTGGGGGATGGGTTTAAATATCTCTGGACAATTCTAGAGGGATATTTCAGTTTTTAGGGGAGTGGTGAAACAGAGATCATAACTCTTCAAATCTGTCACTTGGCAAAGTGATTGGTCTGTCACTAGTTTTATCAGTCTGTGCGAATGTGCGAAAAACTTTCCTGGACTGTAATCTTTTCAAAGATATATACTTCGAATTGATTTCTCATTGTAAAAATGAGAATAACTAAATAATTGCAAATTATTTTACATCAAATGTAAAACAAATTCTGATCTGATATATATTTAGAAACGAAACATTTCCAGAATTTGGTCTCGTGGTGTAAATGGTTCAATCAGACTATATGTTTGGACTTTTTCTGTAGTCTGATCCAAAAATTTAATGTCTGGGTCTTGGACTATACAGTATCTATTTCTCGCAGACTGGTATAATATGTGCTTGGAGAATGCTTCTATTGTGTGAATATAGCAGTTGTGGGCATGTAGTTGAAATAGAGAATGTGGTGTTTATAACGTAATTACAATATATTGTATAACGGAATGAAAAGTAAATCTTTTAAGAAGACTTTTCATGGCTTTGCATGAATTATTATTTCAGGTGGAAGTGACTAAAAGACAAATAATTGAGCTCAATCTAGATGGTAGTACACAATTAAACAGTTCAAATGAGAGTAGGTGAGTACTTGGGTCACCCATCTGGAGTAGTTACAACTGACACTCGTATACAAAAGCTCAATAGTTTAAATAATTCAAATAATATATGATTCAAACTCAGAAATGTAAGGAGATTTGAATGAGATTGTCGAGATATGCAGCCTTCAGTCATTTCTTTCTTTTCATGTATGGCGATATCTCGTATATAAAACACTGTTTAAGATAACTTTTGAAACTGACCAAAACGCTGGAAACGGGTACAACGTCAGAGGTACGTTTGTCATCGCATAAGAATTGACGGCTACAGTAAGGGTTGATTATGACTATGAATTTTCAGCCTGGGCAGATAAGTGATAATCAGCACATGGAGGCAATAACCTGATTAAAACATGCTAGTTCTTGTTACTATATATAGTAACATGTGTATTTAACTATAATTTAAAGTGTTTTTGTTAATATATAATGTAACATGTGTATTAATTTATCATTAAAGATGTTTTTGTTTCATGAAAATTTGCTATAAAATGTTTTAAAAAAAAAAAAAAAAAATGAATATAAAGAATCTATTTATTAAATGCTTCATTTAGAATTTCAAGTTGTCCCAAACGTGACACAAATCAAAATATATTTAATACCTTTAAAAACGCAGGTATTGGTATTGTTTCAAATCTAGATATGACGTGAATGATAAACCAAGACAAAACTTTCTTACCTTGTTTTTCAAATGTATTCCAACAATTTCATAACTTAAAAACACATTTTTAACAAACTAATTGTGGTCAACATAGTATATATTTATAAGTAAGCCCGGCGGTAGTGTAATGGATAGTGTTGGCTGTCACACCAGAGGTTGCGGGTTTGATCTCCTGATCGACCGGATGCCTCTCATAAAACAACACTCAGTACTGGTTCTACCCAGGAAGCGGACTAAAGAGCGGTTCATATAAGCTCTGAGCTTTCATCGCTTTCAAGCTAAAATAAATTAGTATAAACTAACATATTATATGAATAGATAAAAATGATAGAAGATCTGGGATAAAAAACATAATCACTTGCATTTTCAAAGGCAGTACATATATTATCTTGGAGTGTGAAAACAAAACGAATTCCCTATTTAAAAAAAATATCAGGCCTGCGCTGATCAATGACCTTCACCTTTATGTTTAGATTTTCTCGGATTAATTAAATCCCACAATAATGTGACCAATATATAAAAGATCAGTTCAAAATCAAATTGAAATCGTGTGACTCTTTCGACTTGTCATAAAATGCAATGCACATTTAAGCAGAAAATCTGTTTTAGTCTAAACTTGGCACGTAGGCCAAGCTTGGAAATCCCTTTTCATTATATAATTCTCACATGTTGAAATAGATATTAGGGTCCTCCATGATCACTTACCTCTCTCTCACTGTTAAGGTCGTAGGTTCAAGTCCCACTCGCTCCACAAACATAATGTGAGAAAGTTAGCCAGTTACTTGCGGAAGGACAGTGGTTTTACTCAGATTCATTCTGAGGTCTTTCTCCACCAATAAATCTGGAGACGCCATATATAACCTGAAATGTGTTGGAAATGGCGTTAAACCCCATTTAAAAAAAAAATTTAAAATAGAAATGATAATGGCAATATGGACTAAGAAAGCTACATTGTTTTTACTTGGGAAAACAATGCCATGTGGCTGGCAGCCGGAGTGATAGTCATTGTGGCGTCGGGTCAATTATGTTTTGAATCATCATAACATCTCTGGCGTGACCAGTTCAACATTAATTTTGGTTGTCAGTTACCTTGAACCTTTTTTATCTAGAAAGTGAAATTAATAGATCTTCAGTGTTACTGTCATTGCTACTGTAAATTTATTTATTTTTGTTTTCATATTCATGTATTTGTATGTATTTGTTTTAATGCATTTTTTGTCTCTGTCTATTTTCAGGTAGTTGAAATTGTTTTTAAAGTTGTAAATTTTTACTGAACAATTGGAAACTGAGAGGAGACGTTTGAATTGTGGGCAGAATGCAATATGTGATATATGCCTGACCTACAGTATATAGTTTATATCAGTTGCCATCACTAGGAGGCAAGAACCAAGCTGCTTATATCCTCTACAAAACAGTGAGACTTCTGCATGAACTGAGTTTAATCCAATTAAAAAAAAGAGAACCTTGCTGCTTATATCATGGACAAATTAATAGTCGTTTGTGCTGCTTACATCATGGACAGTGACAGTCGGGTGTGTTGCTTATGTCATGGACAAAGTGGCACAGTCGGGTGTGCTGCTTAAATCATTGACAAAGTGCCACAGTCAAGTGTGCTGCTTATGTCATGGACAAAGTGACAGGGCTGGATTTACCCAAATACGCTGCTTGGACTGAAGAATCAACCTGACAATATGGTGCAAAGTTATGTCAACTTAACAAACCAACACTAGATACAATTAGTGTTACAATAAAAAATACTCTAATGAAAACTCAGATAGTGGAGCTTTTAGTAAATATATAACAAGATAAAACTGTAAATTACAGAAATAGGAAACCTGGAATATAGGGAGAGTGGATTGTAAGACTCCTACATGGATTTGAGGTTCAGATAGAAACTGTTTGTTGATTTATTACACAAACAGTTATCTCAAGGTACAGAACTTTTTGTCTGAATCGAAAACGCCATGGGTGATTCTTTTTCTTGCATACCAAATGCATTGAATAATTATTCCAATTCAATTCATCTGTTTTTACAAAAAAAATGTTTAAGATGTCAAATGATGTAATGTACGTCATACGTTTATAAGTCACCTCACTGTGTCAAGAGGTTATGAAAGACGAGTAAAACTTCCAACAGGTAATAAAACCTCGGAAATCTATTTCAGGTGTGCAAGAATCTATTTATCCATGCTCTCTCTATCCCCAGGATGCAATGAAGGATGAATTGAAGAAAATGGGATTTTGCACACAAAAAAATGCACCGTTTAGATGATTAAAATTGAAGGAAAAAAAAACTTGTGTTCATTCATGTTGAAATATATTTTTATTTTAATTTTGATGTTGACTATGAATATAAGAAGTTATTACCAGCATATCTAACAAATGACATAGCATATATCAATATTAAGTTTTTTTCTGTATTGTATGTTTGAAAATTCATGTTAATATTGAAGCATATATCAAATCCAATTTATTTATTTTATATATAATAGAGTTGAAAGGAAATGCGTCCTTTGATTGTGTTTATATGAGAGAAGTAACATCGGGAAATACAAGTAATACAAGCTGTGTATTTTTTTATTGATGAGAGAGTTGCTGAGCTCAGTAAACACATTTGTCATTGCCACACTTCACAAAAAGAAAGAATGTTTTCAAAGTTAATTGTTGAAGATTTATTTTTGTGTGAAGACCATTGCTAGAATACATTTATATGGTAGGCAATTTTGTTGAAGCGTAATAGTAAGTGGTAGATTTTTTTGTTTAGAATTATGTCCGATGTCCGTCCATTCATGGAGATATATCAGAAGCCACACAATCTAGAAACAGTATTTTTTTAAAGATAGGTATCTTAATGAATACTTTAAAGGTGCTTGTAAAAGCTACATGTAACTGCCTACATACTGGTTAGATCTAGGGACAAGATGGACTAGATATAGGAGAAAACAGCATGAGAGTCTTATTTTTTAAGGGACATTGATGTAAATTAAAAACATACAAAGCTGCGGTAAAAACCGACACCTAAAAATATTTTTAAAGAAGAATAGCAAATTGATTATGAAAGCTTTTTCTTTTATGAACTTTGACATGAAAATAAACTTTCGTAATGAAGGGATACTGTACTAAGGTCTGAAAAAAATAACCTGTGTTTAGCATTACCCAATCCGCTCTAAAATTGAATCTCAAGCCTAATGTGTTGTTTTTTATCAACTTATAAAAAAAAAATATATATATATATATTTTTTTTTTTTTTTAATGTAATTTTATTTGTATTGCACTAGATTGATTTACTACCTTTTTAAAGGACAGTAAAACAAGTTGAAATCAATTTGCCTATTCATTATTATGACATTTTCTCGATAAAATAAAAATAAGAAGAAGAAAAAATTAGGAAAGAAATAATTGAACACCTACCTACCATATTGTGGGTTTTTCTTTGGTCAAGTAGCACTAAACACAAGTATTATTTTTTCTGGCCTTATAAACTGTAGCTTTCTTGAGAAAGGTGTTGGTATATTTGTATCAGATAGGAGAAGATATTGTGAGATAGATGACATTGTATTTGTCTGTGAGAGAACTTGGGTTTTATATGTCCCTATCGGTTATATTCTCACTTTTCACAAACACAAAGTATATATTGGTAATGGAATTAAAAACTATATTTTATTTTCAGCTTTTATTGTAAAATTTTATTTAGAATTTTTAAGTTAACTATTAATAACAAATACAGATATTTTTCTAACAATTTGCACCTTTTCCATCTATTGGATCAGAATTCTATATTTTTGTCGAATTAAATTTTCTTATTATTTTATCAATGTCTTGTATTGAAGACGTAATAGTCAATCAACGTGTAAAGATTTGCAGAACATTTTGCTTGGCTTCAATTTTGTTCCTGTTTCATGATCAAATTTTAACATATTTTACAAGTATAAAATGGGATTTTAATGAATGTATGTACATTATGTTATGATATTTATGAAATTATAATTTTTTATGATTTAAGTGTTAAACAAATATTTTTTACCAGGGTCTTTTGTGTTATATGTAAACTTAGCATTGGTTGTCTGGTTGTACTAGAATTGTTAAAAAAGCAAACTTAATTTCTTTTATGCCATACCATTCGCAGAATGTGATGGAGCATTAAGAGTTACCCTGTCTGTCCGGTAAATTGGTTTCTGATCAGTAACTTCTGAAGGTCTCTGTTAAATTGATATTTCATGTGTAACTTTATAATACAAAATAAAGACCAAGTTAAATATTGATCAGTATCGGCCAAATTTTACGGGAGTTGTAGACCCCTTTTTAATTAATTTTTTCAGTAAATGATTTCAATAGCTTGGTATTCGTGTCAATAAATACATTTAGAATGTTAATTTTCTACTCCCAAGAAGATTGTGCATGTACAATATATTCCTTGCATTGTTATCAACATATAAACATAGATGAAATAATCTTTGATGTTGCAGTTTAAAGTATAGGTATTGTTTTCTGGTCGCAGCTACGTTATCAGCAATTAAGTTTTCAGGAAGGTTTCTACATTTGGTAACTTTTTCCAAATCGACCATATTTAAGATAAAAGCAGTTCAAAATGTTACCGTTAATCTGCATGATGAAATTATACCGGCAAAGTATTTGAAATTAGATTTAGTTTTAAATATTATTAAATATATGGCACAAACTTAAGATTCTGTAATCATTTAAACATGTGCATGACTCGTGCATATAAGTTGTCTTGGCCTCAATGTCAACCATTGATAATTTTGTAAGTTTATTTTGTAATCATGTAACTCAGTTTCAAATTGACATTATACAGTCTTAAAAAAAAAAAAGAAATAAGCCTAAACTAACTGGGCTGCTTTTGTTAATAATCATGATGAAAAATCCTTGTAAAGAAGATTGTAATTATTTATATGATAGCCAGAACTTCTATTGATGCTTTTATTGTCCTTTTTCTTTTCCAAAATAAAAAGAAGAGACAAAGCAATGGTCAATATTCAGTTATTCATTTCAGCTTACCTTGCCGATCCAACTCTAATAGGCTTGATGCAATTCAGCTGATATTTAGAGATAATAAACTGGAAGAGGACATTCTATGCTCAAAATATTCTGTTTAGATTCCTTTTATAGAAGCAGACCCCCTTTCCTTACCTATTTAATATGGCAATACATTATATCTTAAAACTTTTACAACAGATTGCCCCTTTCCTTTAATACTATTGTATATGGCAATTCATTATATTTAAAAAATTCTACCACAGTTCTTTTGCAATTCAGTCGACACTTGCGGATAATTATTGTCCATAAATAATGGTCCCCGTTTGTCCGTCCATCTGTTACAACTTGCCTTGTAAGCATAAATCGAATATGAGCATGTTTTCGTTGCATACTTATCACACTGTCCTCTGTTACATTGGCAATCATGCCTTTTTCAGTTTTTTTTTAGGCAGATTAGCTAAATTCAAGGAATTTTCTGTTTGGACTGATAATCTTGTTTAGATTTTCAATACAACTTATTTGATTTAACTTAAAGGACAATGTGAAGATATTGGCAAGTGCTGACACAAATCTGTTGGAATATGTAGATTATTATTGAGTATGAATTAATTTTGTGAGAATGTTTGTCTTATCATGTTATCATATCGCCGACTCTGATTGTTTCTGTTTTGGCCGATTCTACTTTAATATTGATTTGACCTATTGTACTGTGTAATAACTAGGTAATAAATAAGTCATGATTTTTTTTCTTGACCTTTATGAAATTTAATAACCATATTTTGTAGTAAAAAAAATGATTTAAAGATAGTCTGATATGTTGATAACATTTCCCTGATAAAGTATGTATGGGGTTTGAACGAACTCTATAGGAATGAAAGCATCTCTTTGTGTAAACAAAAACTTAGATTGTCAATGTACAACTATTATGTAGACCTATGAACTTGAACAAGATTGAAAAAAATGATAATTAATTTTGACTAGAGTGTTACACATGTATTAGTGTCCAATGTTATTTTGTGGTGAATACTGAACATGCTGTCTTGGAGCACCACTAGTGATCACAAAGAGAGAAAAAGTTTTGACGCATCTTGTCTTGTCTTTAATGATTATTTCATCAATCAAAATTGCCCAACATTAAAATGTGGAACATTTCCCGTCAACAATTGCTGCACCTAACTTATAAACAAGGAGATAGAAAAGAAACCTTGAGATAAGTCAGTCAGTTAGATTGTATTCTGCGCTTGTCAACATTTCACAAAAGCCGAGATGCACATTTCTTATAAATACGATAGATTTCAGGATGTGTCTATTGTTTCTTAAAATAGCAGATTGGCAAGTGCATGATCAGGCTGGTCAAGACTTATATTAGTGATATCAGCGTGTAATGAAAATAGTTCGAAGTTCACCCTGTCATTGCTGCAAAAGTGCCTACATACGCTGTGTTTTTGTAATTGGTGGGAAATTCACCTGTTTTATTGATTGTGTACAACACACGGCCTATCTACACTGCATCGCACAGTTCATATTGCTTGTTATTTTATCAGTATTATAAAATCTCCAATCTTGCTGTTTGCTTTAGTTCCCCAATTAATATAACATTATTCAGAGATAAGTTTTCAGTTTAAGATGTTGCTTCTAGTTTTAGTTCTGTATTTCATACAACATTTGTTGTCCATAAGTAAGACTTTATAGTCCTTTTTGGCATTGTTTTTTACATTTTGTTGGGGATGGGTGGGGGAAGTACATTTTTTTAACATTACCATGGGGAAAGTTATTCTTCAAAAATTGCACAGCTTAATGCTGCTGCAGATATCTTTTTTGAGAAAGGGATGATTTAAATTAAAGTTCGAAAGGTTTAACATTTTGGTATTCATTTTTTTATTGTCCATTAGTTTTAGCATCAGTACTTTATATTAATTGACCAGACGCGGGCTGTCGCAATTAAACAAGTCGATACACCAATTAGCCATTGATTTTGGTTGCTACACTGCCATTTCCCTTAGACAAGCTAACAACATCTAAGTAAACACTACATTGTATCTACTTGGACAGACAATGCCACGTGGCCAGGGAAGGAGCAATAGTCGTCTTGTGATGGGGGTCAATTCCAAAGAAATGTTTTCTACAATTAACCAGATAACTTTAAACCAGACAGAAATATACTTCCGTTTGTAGAGTCGTGTATACAGTTATGTTATTTTTCTTCTCACATATTTCTCATTCAACTATTATTCTAAGGTATCTCCCATACATGTATTTTATATGAACATCGTACAGAAAATCATTCACATATACTTCCTGATATATAGTTCGAGAGATCTACTTCTCTTTCACAGGTGGAACCTAATAGTTATATTATATATGTTTGTTATATGTTGGAAAATCTCATATGCTCACATATATTTCATGCTTTTTATATGAGAACTTGTCATACATTGATTCATTTTAACATTATATGTGAATGTATGAGATGATATTCTCACATACACACATATCAATGCACATTGTATGATAATTACTCGTATATTTATTTATAAGTGCACTCATACTGATAATGTATGTGTATGTAAGTATATGGTCACATATACTCATATAAATAATGTTACATGAGAACTGCCTGTATGTAGCTTGTTACCCTGGGAATGGAAAATAATAAAAAATAACTGAAAGAAAACCTGTAACTTGTTATTTGCTTTATTTAGATCTGTACATTATGAATAATAAAATATATGACCCAACAATGATTTTGTCTTCTTTCCAAATTCCAAACAAGTTGAGCAGCTAATGTATTATTCTCTACCTGTAAGTGTAGAGCTAATCTCCTTCAGATGTTACCACATGACTGTACAATATGTAGAAGTACAATATGTGGATCCAATAAAATATATCGTATTGTACAGTTCAAAATTCAAAATGGCTATTAAAATAAAATGCAAGTAAATTTAGTATAAATTTCAACATAAAAACATACAGCTGACAAAATGTCGATCGAGACATTGGGATCATTTATATAGCTGCCATTGCCACTTCCTTCGTCTGGCAGCTTATTTATTTATTTATTTATCTTGATTTCTACTGTGAACTTATAAACGTTATTAGGTCACTGATTTTTCTTTTGATAAATTCATTCAGATTAAGGTATAGAAAAAAAATCATTTTACAGTGTTTTGTACAATATGGAAATATAAGAGTATGTATTGTGGTGAAAGCTATATTGGATGAGAGGCTGTCAAATAACCTAATTGTATATACCGGTAATGAACGTGTACGAGTGATTTCCTGTGGATAGATAAAAAAATGAGTTTACTTGTGGGAGATAATTGTAAAAAAAAAAAAAGAATTTCCTTTACGAGAGATAGTGCAATTATGAATATCTGCAGTTTAAGTTAGTTTGATATTTCATTTATACATTTTGCTACAATTTGAGACGCTTGATGATCGGCGACTCGGTTTATGTCTGATCCTAATGTACAAGGTGTTGAGTGTTTGGTGCAGGCTGAGACAGTCACTGCCAGCTATTGAGTTTGTAATATTCGCAAGACCGAAAAGAACAATAAGAACAAAAAGCTTTTATGACTATCACATCAAATTTAGTAGAAAAAAAAGTGTATGTAATGATACCAAAGGACAGATAATCCAAGACAGCAAAACGCTACACTATAAACATTCATTTTTGTGGACACTTGTCATCCGCTAGATCCACCTACCAGATAGCGTCGTGCATGTAGAGTTCCTGGAGGCTTTAACCCTTTACCCCATAGATACGCGTTTTCCCGCACCAATCACAGAATGCCTTTTAAAACAGTGCAGGAAGAGTTCAGATTGCTCGTAATGAGCAATATGAACTCTTCCTGCACTGTTTTCCACTCTGTCAGTTAATATAAACATAATTCACCGAATAATTCAAAAGCCTTCAATATTAGGTGCCCAAAGGCGTCTATGTGAAGTAAAGGGTTAAAGACTGCCCTATGGAACCATCACCTGTAAAATCACCATCGGCGCTCTCTCTATAAAAAAACAATTTTGGATTCTATAAAGTAACATACCGATACACATTATCTGCCTTTCATACACCTTCCGGCAAGATGTCTACCGTTTGCATGGGAAATGATGATGGACAAAACTGACAAATTGTGACGATTGGCTCAGAGGAATGAATAAAGAAATACGAATCGCTTCATCCCCGTTCACACCGAGGTCTTCATATCCATATCAAATCTCCGTTGAATTTACCTTCTATTGGGTCAGTTACCCTCGCGCTTTGAACTGATTATTTTGGCTTATTTATTAATCAGAAAAATTAATAGTTGTTAGCAAAATTGGTTTTCCTTATATAATCTTAAAGCTAATTTCAAAACCCAGATTCTTCACACTAGGTAAAAAACCCAAACCTTGCTGCTGTCATCAATCACGTGCAATACGTGCATATTTCTCTTTGATACAACAAAGCTGTTTGATATTTGTTTGATATTTGATCTGGCGTTAAAAGGATGTTTCGTTGGTTTGAGATTCTAATACTATATTATGCTTACCGCAACGTTGTCTAGTGACAAAGCGTCCGTCTTGCATGTGGAATATTGTGGGTGTGGGTTCGATCCCCGACCTGGTCATACTAAGACTTGAGAAAGGGTACTATATATAGAAGCTTCTTCGCTTGGCGCTCAGCATTTAGAGGATAGTTCTAGGTCTGGTCGGTCCGGTGTTAGTAAAGTGTGATTTGTTGGGGTATCATACCATGTGTCTGCAGTATGATACTCCAGTGTGGCAGTGCTGCGAATACTGTCTCAAGAAGATACCGTAGCGATATAATTGAAAAATTGTTGAAAGTGACGCTAAAAAACAACTGCTATGTAATGCAAGGTGCAGATTCGCGTAGTATGACAGTCACGATTACTGGGGGCCATTAAAACAACAACAACAAAAAAACCTTTCACGTCTGGCACGGTCTATCAACCCGTAAGCTGGGATCTGTTATGTTTTCTAACTGGTTGTAATTAGAATAATTGGTATAAGTCAAATGACTATAAATAACTAGAACACAAATGTGAATATAAGCTATTAAGGTTTATTTTACAAGTGTGCAGCATCATCAAGTTCATGATTCTACACAGTGGTCAGTCTATAGTCTGTTTCAAGTTAACAGATATATTACATCTCCCTTGTTTTGAAATAAAAAAAAATAAACGAAATAACAAAATATTTTACAAACAATATCATATTGGTGCAAATAAAAATATACTCATGTCAAATAAAATGTATTATATGACAATATGACTGATACTAATAAAGTTGTATATATATATTTTAATAAATCTGAACAATTAATCATCGAATGTGACCGTATGTAAAAACACTATTAATATCTATATATAATACTATAAGTACATGCACTGTTATCACTTAACCCAGTTATCACTGGAATATAATTTATTCGGCTGCACAAATCTACCTGATCGTGTCTGATAAGGGGCACCAATTAATAGTATGTGGCCGGGAACTGGTTAGGACTGTGAGTTCCTTTCTATTTTCTTGGACTTGAGGCTCCCGTGGGGTTTGATGGATGTAAACATGATCAGGGTTAAAGGGAGTGTGTACAAACACATTTGGCACGAAATCCGTAATATCTGGAAGTTTTCAATACCCACCTATTACGTTGGTATATTCCACCATCCTTAGTTTGTACAACATAGGAACGGTCAGCATGTTTCTTAATGACTTTTGCTGGTTTTCAGATTTTTCCTACTTGCATTTACGAATAACGATGGTATTGTTTTTGATGACTTATCAAAATAAAACGTTTGTCTGTCTTTTGATTGTTGGATATTGTTACGTACAATATCAGGGTTTACTTTTGGGGGTGGGGGACATAAGCTGTTTATTTGTAGTAGGGAGAATTGAATTCGTTCTTCTACCCATTAACAGTTGAGATGGAGAATAATTACAGAAAAGCGGTGTGTTTCTGTATTTAAGGAAAGCAATATAGGGGATCGCTCCCGCTGTCCTTTATCAAGGTTCAGTCAACGCCTTTCACTTAGTAGCACGATAATACCAATTCTGACGGAAGCATTTGTGGCCAGATTGTAGACGTATCATTTGTGTATTCCAGCATATTTTATGGTGAGTACCACTTCAATACCTCTCGGTCGAAAACCTGAGAGCGAGTATGATGGTGTTACCGGTTTTCGATCACTTAAAAACAGCCGTTAGATATTTCAATGCAAAAAGGATGCTGGCACTGTTCTGTTTTCTAACTTGTTGTAATTAGAATAATTGGTATAAGTCAAATGACTATTAATAACTTAAACACAAATGTGAATCTAAGCTATTAAGGTTTATTTTACAAGTAGTAATGGTGAGTAATGTTAACGCCTATTTTTCACACCTTTTTTTTTGGTGAGTAATGTTCACGCCTATTTTTCACACCTTTTTTTGGTGAGTAATGTTAACGCCTATTTTTCACACCTTTTTTATTTGGTGAGTAATGTTAACGCCTATTTATCGCACCTTTTTTTGGTGAGTAATGTTAACGCCTATTTTCCACACCTTTTTTTTTGGTGAGTAATGTTCACGCCTATTTTTCACACCTTTTTTTCACACCTTTTTTTGGTGAGTAATGTTAACGCCTATTTTTCACACCTTTTTTTTTGGTGAGTAATGTTAACGCCTATTTTTCACACTTTTTTTTTGGTGAGTAATGTTCACGCCTATTTTTCATACCTTTTTTTCACACCTTTTTTTTTGGTGAGTAATGTTAACGCCTATTTTTCACATCTTTTTTTTGGTGAGTAATGTTCACGCCTATTTTTCACACCTTTTTTTCACACCTTTTTTTGGTGAGTAATGTTCACGCCTATATTTCACACCTTTTTTTCACACCTTTTTTTGGTGAGTAATGTTAACGCCTATTTTTCACACTTTTTTTTTGGTGAGTAATGTTCACGCCTATATTTCACACCTTTTTTTTTCGTGAGTAATGTTCACGCCTATTTCTCACACCTTTTTTTAACACCTTTTTTTTGGTGAGTAATGTTCACGCCTATTTTTCACACCTTTTTTTAACACCTTTTTTTTGGTGAGTAATGTTCACGCCTATTTTTCACACCTTTTTTTCACACCTTTTTTTTGGTGAGTAATGTTCACGCCTATTTTTCACACCTTTTTTTGGTGAGTAATGTTAACGCCTATTTTTCACACCTTTTTTTGGTGAGTAATGTTAACGCCTATTTTTTAAACTTTTTTTTTGGTGAGTAATGTTCACGCCTATATTTCACACCTTTTTTTTTCGTGAGTAATGTTCACGCCTATTTTTCACACCTTTTTTTCACACCTTTTTTTTGGTTAGTAATGTTCACGCCTATTTTTAACACCTTTTTTTTGGTGAGTAATGTTAACGCCTATTTTTCACACCTTTTTTTGGTGAGTAATGTTCACGTCTATTTTTCACACCTTTTTTTCACACCTTTTTTGGGTGAGTAATGTTAACGCCTATTTTTCAGACCTTTTTTTCACACCTTTTTTTGGTGAGTAATGTTAACGCCTATTTTTCACACCTTTTTTTTTTGGTGAGTAATGTTAACGCCTATTTTTCACACCTTTTTTTTTCGGTGAGTAATGTTAACGCCTATTTTTCACACCTTTTTTTTTGTGAGTAATGTTAACGCCTATTTTTCACACCTTCTTTTTTGGTTAAGGTAGGTTAAGTTAAGTTAAGGTAAAGTTTACAGTTAAGGTTAAATTTAAGATAGGTTAAGGAAGGTTGGGTAAGGTTACGGTTAAGGTAGGTTATGGTATGTTAGGTAAAGTAGGTTAGGTTAAGGTAGATTAGGTTAAGGTTAAGTAAGGTTAAGTTAGGTTAATGTTAGGTTAGGTATGGTTACGGTTAAGGTTAAGTTTAAGGTAGGTTAGGTTAGGTTAAGGTAGGTTAGGTAAAGTTATGGTTAAGGTTAGGTAAGGTATAGGTAGGTTAGGGAATGTTATGTTATGGTTAAGGTAGGTTGGGTAAGGTTACGGTTAAGGTAGGTTATGGTTGAGGGAGGTTAGGTTATGTTAAGGTAGGTAAGGTAAGGTTAAGGAAAGGTAGGTTAGGTTAATAATGTTAAGTTAAGTAAGGTTAAGTTTAAGTTAGGTTAGGTTAAGTTAGGTTAGGTCAGGTAAGTTTAATGTATGTTAGGTAAGGTTAATGTTCAGGTAGGTTAGGTAAGGTTACGGTTAATGTAAGTTACGGTAAGGTAAGATTAAGGTTAAGTTAGGTAAGGTTGAGGTAGGTTAGGTAATGTTAAGGTAAGGTTAAAATATAAGGTAGGTTAAGTTAATTATTTTAAGTTAGGTAAAGATTAAGTTAAGTAAGGTTAAGGTATGTTAGGTAAGGTTAATGTTAAGTTATGTAAGGTTAAAGTTAGGTTAGGTATGGTTAAGGTTAAGTTAAGTAAGGTTAAGGTAGGTTAGGTAAGGTTACGGTTAAGGTAGGTTAGGTAAGGTTAAGGTAGGTTAGGTTAAGGTTAGGTTAAGGTAGGTTAGGTAAGGTAAGGTAAGGTTAAGGTTAAGGTTAGGTAAGGTTAAGGTAGGTTAGGTAAGGTTAATATTAAGTTATGTAAGGTTAAAGTTAGGTTAAGTATGGTAAAGATTAAGTTAAGTAAGGTTAAGGTATGTTAGGTAAGGTTAATGTTAAGTTATGTAAGGTTAAAGTTAGGTTAGGTAAGGTTAATGTTAAGTTAAGTAAGGTTAAGGTAGGTTAGGTAAGGTTACGGTTAAGGTAGGTTAGGTAAGGTTAAGGTAGGTTAGGTAAGGTTAAGGTTAAGTTAGATAAGGTTTAGGTAGGTTAGGTAAGGTAAGGTTAAGGTAGGTTAGGTAAGGTTTAAAGGTTAGGTAGGTTAGATTAATAATTTTAAGTAAGGTAAGGTTTAGGTAATGTTAAGTTAAGTTGGGTAAGGTTAAGGTTAGGTAAGGTAAGGTAAGGTTAAGGTTAGGTAAGGTTAAGGTAGGTTAGGTAAGGTTATTGTTCAGTTATTTAAGGTTAAAGTTAGGTTAGGTATGGTAAAGATTAAGTTAAGTAAGGTTAAGGTATGTTAGGTAAGGTAAGGTTAAGGTAGGTTAGGTAAGGTTTAAAGGTTAGGTAGGTTAGATTAATAATTTTAAGTTATGTAAGGTTAAAGTTAAGTTAGTTATTGTTAACGTTAAAAGTTAAGTAAGGTTAAGGTAGGTTAGGTAAGGTTACGGTTAAGGTAGGTTAGGTAAGGTAAAGGTAGGTTAGGTTAAGGTTAGGTTAAGGTAGGTTAGGTAAGGTAAGGTAAGGTTAAGGTTAAGGTTAGGTAAGGTTAAGGTAGGTTAGGTAAGGTTAATGTTAAGTTATGTAAGGTTAAAGTTAGGTTAGGTATGGTAAAGATTAAGTTAAGTAAGGTTAAGGTATGTTAGGTAAGGTTAATGTTAGGTTAAGTAAGGTTAAGGTAGGTTAGGTAAGGTTACGGTTAAGGTAGGTTAGGTAAGGTTACGGTTAAGGTAGGTTAGGTAAGGTTAAAAGGTTAGGTAGGTTAAACTAATAATTTTAAATTGGTAAAGTTAAGTTTAATTTAAGTAATGTTAAGTTAAGTTGGGTAAGGTTAAGGTTAGGTAAGGTAAGGTAAGGTAAGGTTAAGGTTATGTAAGGTTAAGGTAGGTTAGGTAAGGTTAATGTTAAGTTATGTAAGGTTAAAGTTAGGTTAGGTATGGTAAATATTAAGTTTAGTAAGGTTAAGGTTAGGTAAGGTTAAGGAAGGTTAGGTAAGGTTAATGTTAAGTTATGTAAGGTTAAAGTTAGGTTAGGTATGGTAAAGATTAAGTTAAGTAAGGTTAAGGTAAGGTTAAGGTTAAGGTTAGGTAAGGTAAGGTAAGGCTAAGGTTAAAAGATAAGGTAGGTTAGGTTAATAATTTTAAGTTAGGTAAGGTTAAGTTTAATTTAGGTAATGTTAAGGTAGGTTAGGTAAGGTTAAGGTAGGTTAGGTTAAGGTTAGGTTAAGGTAGGTTAGGTAAGGTAAGGTAAGGTTAAGGTTAGGGTTAGGTAAGGTTAAGGTAGGTTAGGTAAGGTTAATGTTAAGTTATGTAAGGTTAAAGTTAGGTTAGGTATGGTTAAGGTTAAGTTAAGTAAGGTTAAGGTAGGTTAGGTAAGGTTACGGTTAAGGTAGGTTAGGTAAGGTTAAGGTAGGTTAGGTTAAGGTTAGGTTAAGGTAGGTTAGGTAAGGTAAGGGAAGGTAAGGTTAAGGTTAAGGTTAGGTAAGGTTAAGGTAGGTTAGGTAAGGTTAATGTTAAGTTATGTAAGGTTAAAGTTAGGTTAGGTATGGTAAAGATTAAGTTAAGTAAGGTAATGGTATGTTAGGTAAGGTTAATGTTAAGTTATGTAAGGTTAAAGTTAGGTTAGGTATGGTTAAGGTTAAGTTAAGTAAGGTTAAGGTAGGTTAGGTAAGGTTACGGTTAAGGTAGGTTAGGTAAGGTTAAGGTAGGTTAGGTAAGGTTAAGGTTAAGTTAGGTAAGGTTTAGGTAGGTTAGGTAAAGTAAGGTTAAGGTAGTTTAGGTAAGGTTAAGGTAGGTTAGGTAAGGTTAAGGTTAAGTTAGGTAAGGTTTAGGTAGGTTAGGTAAGGTTAATGTTAAGTTATGTAAGGTTAAAGTTAGGTTAGGTATGGTAAAGATTAAGTTAAGTAAGGTAATGGTATGTTAGGTAAGGTTAATGTTAAGTTATGTAAGGTTAAAGTTAGGTTAGGTATGGTTAAGGTTAAGTTAAGTAAGGTTAAGGTAGGTTAGGTAAGGTTACGGTTAAGGTAGGTTAGGTAAGGTTAAGGTAGGTTAGGTAAGGTTAAGGTTAAGTTAGGTAAGGTTTAGGTAGGTTAGGTAAAGTAAGGTTAAGGTAGTTTAGGTAAGGTTAAGGTAGGTTAGGTAAGGTTAAGGTTAAGTTAGGTAAGGTTTAGGTAGGTTAGGTAAGGTAAAGTGAAGGTAGGTTATGTTAAAGTTAAGGTAGGTTAGGTAAGGTTAAGGTAGGTTAGGTAGGTTTAGGTAAGGTAAGTTAGGTTAGGTAAGGTTACGTTAAGAAGTTGAGGTAGGTTAGGTAGGTTATGGTATGGTAGGTTAGGTCAGGTTATGGTAGGTTAGGAAAGGTTAAGGTAGGTTAGGTAGGTAAGGTAGGTTAAGTACGGTATGTTAGGTATGGTAAGGTAGGTTAGGTGAGGTCAGGTGAGGTGAGGTGAGGTAAGGTAGAATGTATAATATATTAGTAGGGTAGAGTAGTATGTAGAATATATGATTATGTAGAGTAGAGCAGTATGTATAATATATTAGTAGGGCAGGGCAGGGTAGGGAAGAGTAAGGTAGTATGTAGAATATATGAGTAGGGCAGGGCAGGGCAGGGCAGGGCAGGGCAGGGCAGGGCAGGGCAGGGCAGGGCAGGGCAGGGCAGGGTAGGGCAGGCTAGTGTATGGTAGGGTAAGGCAGGGCAGGGCATGGTAGGATAGAGTATGGTAATATGTAGAATATATGAGTAGTGTAGAGTAGGGTAATATGTAGAATATATGAGTAGGGTTGGGCAGGGCAGGGCAGGGCAGGGCAGGGCAGGGCAGGGCAGGGCAGGGCAGGGCAGGGCAGGGCAGGGCATGGCATGGCAGGGCAGGGCAGGGCAGGGCAGGGCAGGGCAGGGCAGGGCAGGGCAGGGCAGGGCAGGGCAGGGCAGGGCAGGGCAGGGCAGGCTAGGGTAGGGCAGGGCAGGGCAGGGCAGGGCAGGGCAGGGCAGGGCAGGGCAGGGCAGGGCAGGGCAGGGCAGGGCAGGGCAGGGCAGGGCAGGGCAGGGCAGGGCAGGGCAGGGCAGGGCAGGGCAGGGCAAGCTTGGGCAGGGTACAGTAGGGTAGTAAGTAGAATATATGAGTAGGGCAGGGCAGGGCATGGTAGAGTAGGGTAGGGTAGTATGTAGAATATATGTGGGTACGGTAGCATAAAGTGGGTAGGTTAAAATAAAATAAAGAACAAAAATCAACAATGTTACAATATTGTAGAAAATGTAAATATGTAAATAATCAAAAATAAATAATATATATAAATTATTTCCTCTGTGGACCAATGGATGGATAAACAACATACAAAAAAAAGAAATTTATTTAAAATTTAAAAATAAATATCAAAAAGCAATCTATAACATTCCTAATGAAATTTATTTACGTCATGCAGGTACGCACACGTAACACCAACTATTTTGTTTAACTGTCATTTAACTCTTGAGAATGGTTAATTTAATTAAAAAAATCAATTAAAGCCGAGTTCTAATTTTGATAAAATATTCATTTATTAAAGACTTTTATTCTCTTTTTGTTGAAAACAGCAACATATTAATTAACAAAATATTGTATTTTGCATGTAAACTTAAAAGTTAACTTTCCTTCATAAGGTTATATATGCAAGTAATGTTTCGGATTCAGAAAACTGGCAAGTATGCAGTGGTCACACAAGTATATAGGTCACACGAGTCCTTTTTGTATATAGGTCATATATATAGCGCTTAAATTATGTCCATTTGTATATAGGTCACAGTGTTCACATGATGAGTCAGTACACAGTTGCGCAGCCTTCTATGTTAGATCTATGTTACAAGTGAAAGGTTAGTTAGTGAGCTTGAAGGAAAATTGACGGTTAATCTCCATGTATAAATATTGTATTTAAAAAAAATAATAATGCATGTATACCAATTTTGCAGTTTGTGTCAAAAGCACAGGAATTCAAAAATATATTATACATGTACTTTATATTTGACCTTGTGGTAAACCACTTTTATATAACATATTGATGAAGCCTATACAAAAGTTGATATGTGGTACCAGACATGTGTGTATATTCTACAGGATAATAATAAACTAAGTGCTTCCACATACTATATGGTCGCGTCTAATAGATAGAATATATAATTAAATTGAGTAAAAATCCAGCACAAGAGTCATGGTGTACCTCACCCACAGCTAAATATATATATTACCACCTGAGACCACCCACCCACACACTCCAATCGCTTTCAGATATGCCCTCTCTAAAACATAGCCCACATAATACAGTTCCGAAAATTGTATCTTCCCCACCTCTTTAAATAATTACATGAAATCCTGACATGTACAGCTCAATTAAAACATTTGTAATCAGTTATTTTTTTCAATAAAAGCAGGTAATTTAGTTTTGGCATGTATTTCCTTAATAAATTTTTGTTACAGGTAACCTCAGGTTCATAAACAATCACTTATTTATAGAGAAAGAGAGAGTTAGGTACTATGGTACGTTTGAATATTCAATTTAATATCTTAATGTCAAATATTAATAAAGGATTGATTGATTGAATATTTAGCGTCATTTTTATGCCATCGAGGGCTAACAGACGATCAGTTAACCTAACCACTGTTTCCTGGGCTTAACCAGTACTCGAGCACACCCCGTCTCCGTAAGTAACTGATAACTTTCCCACTTGAATCAGTGGTGAGAGATGAATGATAATTAGACACAATGTCGTATATCAATCATCACGGAGACTGTTGCCGGGCGGAGGGATTCGAACTCATGACCCCTAGTTTGATAGTCAGACGCGTAACCGACTGAGCTTATCGGGCCCATTTTTTAATAAAGGAAGTAGATATACATGTATGATTAGTCATTAATAATAAGGTAATTGATAAATCATAATTAAATTGGATTATAATTTTTTTCAATCTTCCTTAATCAATTAATTTTATGTTATTATTAACTAACTATTATATAAGATAACTTATTAGTCAATGAAGGGAAGAAATTAAATCAGTATCGACAAATATATATGAATTTATTGGTCAATAAAGGGAGGTAATTCTATTTTTAACCTTTAATAATTATTTAAAGTAAAACCCTTAAGATGTTAAAGGATTATTAGATTCCATATAGGTTATTTGTCAATATAAAGAAATCAACTTAATTATGAATAAATAAAGTGGTATGTTTTACAGTGATATTATTTCATTGAATAATTTCAAGTCAAATTGAAAATGATACAGATTTGTTTGTTGTTGTTGTTGTTGTTGTTGTTGTTGTTGTTGTTGTTGTTGTTGTTGTTGTTGTTGTTGTTGTTGTTGTTGTTGTTGTTGTTGTTGTCCCTCTGCCAGGTTATCCTTGGGGACAGATTTGTTTAATTTAACATAAAAAGTTATAGAGGGGCAATTTTTTTCATAATTATGCTACAAATGAATGTATTTGCATATATAATAGAGGTCTCTGTATTTAATAATGGAATTATTTGTGAAATTCTGATATAAAAACTAAACAATAATGTAAATAAATAACTGTAAATAAAAGTAAGACAAATCAATAATTTTATATATAATTTCAATAAAGGGAATTAATTATATTCTTAATATTTCATTTAATTAATAATTTTAAAGCAAATCGATTTTTTTTATAAATCTCATATTCATTTGTTAATAACGAGGTGTTTTTATTCTCAGTATTTCATTTAATCAATAATCATATAAAAAAAGTTAGATTTAAATTGCATATGAATTCAATAAAGGGAGGTAATTTGATTCTCTCACTACTTCATTTAAGTTGAATATTGTTAGATTTCATAAACAATTAAAATAAATTTCAATAAAGGGAGGTTATGATTTTTTATTATCAATACTATTATTAAATAAATAAATAAATAAATAAATAAATAAATAAATAAAATAAATTGATAAAAAAAAAAAAAAAATAAAAAAAATTCAATAAATTCAATAAAAAATTAGATTAAAAAATTTCATATACAATTAAAATAAATTTCAATAAAGGGAGGTTATGATTTTTTAATATCAATACTATTATTAAATAAATAAATAAATAAATAAATAAATAAATAAATAAATAAAATTAAATAAATTAAAAAAAAATTTTAAAAAATAAATTAAAATTAAAAATTTCATATACAATTAAAATAAATTTCAATAAAGGAAGTTTATGATTTTTTAATATCAATACTATTATTAGATAGATAGATAGATAGATGGATCGATGGATGGATGGATTAATAAATAAATAAAATTAAATAAATTAATAAAAAAAATAAAAAAATAAATTAAATAAATTAAAAATTTCATAAAATAAATTTCAATAAAGGAAGGTTATGATTTTTTAATATCAATACTATTGTCAAATAAATAATTAAATAATTAAAAAAAAAATGAATTGAATAAAACAAATGTTTTATTGATTGATTGAATATTTAGTATCATTTTTATGCCATCGAGGGCTAACAGATGATCAGTTAACCTAACCACTGTTTCCTGGGATTAACCAGTACTCGAGCACACCCCATCTCCGCAAGAAACTGATAACTTTCCCACTTAAATCAGCGGTAAGAGACGAATGATAATGAGAAACAATGTCTTATATCAACCATCACAGAGACTGTTGCCTGGCGGGGATTCGAACTAACGACCCCTGGATTGATAGTCAGATGCGTAACCGACTGAGCTAATCGGGCCCGGCTTAAAAAAAACAACAAAAAAAACAAAACATATGTAAAAGAAATAATTTTTTTTTATATATATATAATATATAATTAATATTAAAATACAATACATAATACATAATATAATATAATATAATATAATATAATATAATATAATATAATATAATATAATATAATATAATATAATATAATATAATATAGTTTAATTACAAATCAACGAATTCATATACAAAGTGTGTTTTGATAAAAGAGGTAATTTGATTAATCTCATAAATACGTAGTCTTGAAAATGATATAAATATAAAAAAATATTTTTATAATAGTCTTGTATAAGCATTTTTCTTATTTCTTTAATATTTCATATTTATTAATACAAGTCAAAGCTGGTGAATGGTTCCAAGTTAGTATTTGATTTCATATAGAAGCATATATATTAGTTAGACTGATAATTCCGTAGTTACCAAAATCACCTGTCTCTTTATTAACCTGATGGGGAAAATACGAAACCATGATATAAAGTTAAATTTCGAAATACTTAATTTCGTATACAACAAAAGTTGTATTAATAAAGGGATACAATTTGATGTTTCTATTAATTGATTAATGTAATAATTTAAAGCCTTATTTCGGTAAAAAATATTAAATAAACGCCAGTTGTCAATAAAGGGAGGTAATTTAATTAATTATTTTACTTCATTTAATCAATGATTTTAAGCCAAATCGAAAATGTTAGATTTAAATCTCAAATTTTCTATAAAGGGAGGTAATGTGATCACATTTCGAAAATGGTAAAAACTATCAAATTTCATATATAAGTTTATTATTTTTTTAGTTTTTTCTCTCTTATTTTTGTAATACAATATCTTAAAGCTAAATTTCGAAAAAAGTAAAGAATATTTAATAAACGCCAGTTTTTGAAAAAGGGAGATAATTTTATTATTATTATTATGCTTTATTTTATAAATAAATTTAAGACAAATAGATTTAAATCTCAAATTTTTCAATAAAGGGAAGTAATTTGATCATAGCTAGAAAATGGTAAAAACTGTCTTATTTCATATATAAGCAAAGAATTAATTTAATTAAATTGATTATTTCAGTAATTAACAAAATCAATTGTCTTAATTTTAACATAGCAACGTGACAAGAAGTTTGGATTTCTCTCCTATCATTAATACTTCATCTGTTTTTATATTATGTTTATAATGAAAATAATGATAATTGACTATTATATTAATTCTATAAGCTGTTTACAAATGTCAATAACACTCTTTTCAGATGGTATGCTATTCTAATTTTAGTCCCTTTTTTATGTTTATGTTTAGCGGCAAAGGACAATGATCCTCATGCGGCTTAATAACTCGAAAACAATTCAATAGCCTCTAAGATAGTGTTTGCTTTTAAACAATAATTTAAAGGACTCTAAAAAGGTCAACAACAAAATCTAGACCTAACAAAAATCTATAAAAAACAAAATCTTGATCAAATTAAGGACACCAAACAAGTTTAAAATGAATTTAAAGTGAAGCATTTTTGAAAAATTTCATTTCTTTCTACTGTTGATATTTTATTTTATTCTAATTTTAGAAATTAATTAAAATTAACGAAACATTCAATTTGTATTTCATATTTTTAGAAATCTCGTAATTAATAAAATCTGTAAGTTTGTTTATGTTCGTATATATATAACATTGGCTGATACTCGACAAATATGAATGTACTTGTTGCGTGTCCTGTACATAAATTAGCATATACTAGAAGCAGTGGAAGCACTTTACATATTTTTTACATTAACATAGATAAATTACAGTACATATACAGAGGCCTCACCTATATCTTTGTTACACATTTCATGAATCATTGTTTTTGTTTGTTTGTTTGTCTGTATCGTACTTAGGGTCGCTTTAAACAATATTTCAAGCATATCGCGACGTTGTCTACTTGAGACAGTATTCTAAGCGTTGCCAGCCACACTGGAGTACCATGCCACAGACACACGGTATAATACCCAACTCCAGTCACATTATACCAACATTTGGCCGAGCAGACCTAGAACTATCCTCTAAATGCTGAGCACCAAGCGAGGAAGCTTCTAGTACCATTTATCAAGTGTTTGGTAAGACCCGGCCGGGGATCGAACCCACGACCTTCCATAATGACTGTTTATGTCAGTATAAATAATCTTGCGTTGTGTTCATTAATTTTTTGATATACGACCTTTAATGGATCACGTGTTCCATATTACACAAGACATATTTTGAAATAGAATTTCTATAAAAAAAAATATATATAAATATGCAATTATTTAAAAAAAATCTTAAAGATATTGGTGAGATACATGTGAGACCTCTTTAAATACAATAAGAACAAGGTGGGGATGTCCAGTGTATTCTTCTCCACTTCTGGCTTCCACCAAAAACTTCATCCAAACCTGCAAAATGAATGCATTCTTATCCTTTCCGCACAGAATGTAAATTATATATGAATTATTGCATTTCATTTGGAAACACGTTCAAGTTTGCTCTGTAAGTTCTAATTAAGTTAAAACTCACTCATTTTATTTTAATACAAGGCGTCGTTTTTATGCCATCGAGGGCTCACAGATTATCAATTAAGCTAACCACTCTTTCCTGGGATCATGGATGGCTAACCAGTACTCAAGCACACACATTTCCACACGTAATTTACCCACTTGAATCAGTGATGAGGGACAAATACCAATGCAACTAAATGTCGTAAATCAATCATCACGGAGAATAAAGTAGTTTGGTCAAGGACAAAACAAATGAGCCTGGTCGGGGATCAACCCTACGACCCTCTACCTTTAATTATGTGTTCGTTGCTCTACCACCATTTCGTGGTCAAGACCCACACATTTTATTCCTAAAGTCAGTATCTATCAGTGTAAATGGTAAGCCTTATTTAATCCCGACGTATTTTATTCAAAATAATCCATTCTTATACACTCACATATTGGGAATTTACTCTGGCAAAAGTGGCATAACTTTTGGTGAGAATGCAGTGAAAATATATGCATGTCCACTTTGTGGTGACGATTATACCAAGAGTTCAGTTAAACTGTACTAAAGTGTGGATGCTAAGTATCTGAGGTAGTTTGAAACAGAGGGACGGACAAAAATGTGTTACATATATGTAGCTTTATATTCCTGTATCTAATTTATGAATTAATTGACCTCTCTATCACAAATTTGTAAATGTTCCCAAATGTAATGCTAATTCAAACTTTCGGAGGTGAATCTTTACTAACACAACTAATAAGGAATTAAAACAATTTGTAGATCATATTCTT
This sequence comes from Panopea generosa, assembly GCA_029582155.1. Lineage (NCBI taxonomy): Eukaryota > Metazoa > Mollusca > Bivalvia > Adapedonta > Hiatellidae > Panopea > Panopea generosa. Next base: position 44,690,856 of record CM055904.1, on the reverse strand, counting down.
AACTTAACTCAAGTTTCAAGCTTATCAAACTCTCATCTCTGAGGTAGGGGGTTCGAGCCCAGCTTGGCTAGAAGTTTGTGAAAACGTTTCCAGCTACTTGCGGAAAGATGATAGTTTGATTCAGATTAATTCTAAAGTTTCCCTTCACTTATACAACCGAGTGCCATATATAACACAAGACGTGTTGATAATCAAAATGTTCAAAATTGTTCACTTATCAATGAGTTTGGGGGGTTCGAGCTCATCTTGGTCGAAATATGTTTGTGAAAAATTTGGCTATTACTTGCGGAAGAATGGCATTTCTGATTCATTTCAAGTCTGTCTCCACCATTAAACCATGCCATCTATATAACCCGAGACGTGTTGATGATGGTGTTAAATATAGCAAATATACATTTTAAACAGGGGAAAACCACAAAGTTTCATGAAGATCAAGTTTTTTATTCATTACTTTATTTACCTGGAATCTGATGAAACATTGCACAGTCCTCAGTAGTGTATCGTAACTGTCAACTCCACATCTGAAGTTCTGGTAAACCCACAAACCTTCCAACCTGTCCATCCATGAAAAATAACAAAATCTGTCATGATCATGCAGAAAGCAAACTATTAAATTAAAAAACTGACAGTTATGTCCATTGATTTTTTTCAGTTTATTTTCATACTCTTCTGTGTTCAATAAGTTCAATATACTTAAAGTGATAACAAAGTCAGAGGCATTTATTTTGCTTAAAATCAACCATGAACATCTAAAACACTTGTGCAGGTATGTGTGGTGTGTTGTATGTGTAATGTGTTTAAATGCTGCTTCAACGGAATTGATACATAGCTCCGAGTAATATATTTTTTTTTATTTTTTTGTTTTGACATAATGTCTTTTTATTAAATAATAAATCAATGAATAAATAAATAAAACTCAGTGCCAAACGAGACATTATTATGTATCGGAACTATGTATAAATGAGGAGATACGTCTGTACGTTTATAATGCACATATAGAAATGTATATGTGTCTAAAGACCACGCACATTTACAAGACGCAGTTCTTCTTTTTGAAGAGTGCCTCTTGTATAACGTATTTATAATCAAAACAGGCCGAAAGATAGGTTCATATAAAGCCTAAGGATTCAAGTTAAAGTGTTTAGCAATGCCATTTCTTAAAAATATTGAATTTTAGTTATTTTAAATGTTCCATCATTTTTTTTTAAAAGTATATAAAATTTGATAAAAATTAGAAATAATTCACTAATCCCATGTAAGAAAATGATCATTATATGGATTATTTTATAGAAAAATGTGATATTCGATTTTTTTTTCTAATTCAATCTGATTTTCTCTTGTATCTTACATTTTATTTTTGGTGATTTTGGGATGCATGTACATAATTTTCAATTATATAAGATTGTTTTAAGTGACGACCAATTTATATGTATACGTTTTGATAAGTTATTTTTATGTTTAAGTTGTTTACAGTAAATTGTATCTCTTTTATTACTATATTTTATGTGTTATATGTGATTATAAGAGTATCTGTTTTATATATAATTATATGAGTATATCTTTTATTATATTTTATATAGTTATATATGACTTTTTAAATAATAATATGGTTATTGGACATGATTTTTGTATATGATTGTTATATACTATTATATGAGTATATCTTATATGATTGAAGTATTCATTTTATATCATATATGTGCCATTTTATCTAATTATATCAGTATTTGTTTCATATATCTATAGGAGTATAATAATGATACATTTTACTATTTGATGTATATAAGATTATATGACTATATCATTATATAAGATTATATGAGTATATCATTATATATTATTATATGACTATATCATTATATAAGATAATATGAGTATATCATTATATATTATTATACGCATATTTCTTTTAGGATTACATCAATGAGTTTCAACATGTTTTTATTTGATTATTTAAGTATTTGTTTTATTTATAATTTTATGAGTATATCTTATATGATATTAAATGAGAGTATGATTTATTTAATTATATGAGTAACTTTTTCATATAAGTATATGACTTATTGGTGTATTTTTTATATAAGTGTTGAATAAGATTTACTTTAGTATCTGATTTACATATAGTTTTATACATATATTTTAAATTAGAATATATGACTGTCTGTTTGTTTAAATGATATGAGTGTTTTTTTTTTTATATTATCATAGATATATATTAAAGCGTATGTAATATTACTCATTTTTTAATATTAAAAAGATTATATAATTAACATAGGGATATTTATATATTTATTATATAAGGTATTGTTTTATAAAATTATATGATTATGCAATATAATGTATTTAATGAATGCTGCATATACACGATTACACGAGTATTTGTATTTTAATTATATGAGTATTTGTTTGTTATTATAGAATAATATGAGATTGTCCAATATTCGAGTTTGTCATTGTGAATATGTGAGTATCTTTTTATACAATCAATCATATGAGTATTTGTTTATAATAGGATTTTATGTGTTTATATTTGTTTGTTTGAGTACCTGCTTTATACATAATTGTATGAGTATATTTTATACTAGATTTTATGAGTGTTATATTAAATCATAATAACAACTGTTTTAGACGATTACATGATTGTTTGATATATATAATCATATAAGTGTTATATAAGGTTATATGAGTATATGTTTTATTTATTGATATGATAATAAGTTGTTAATAATTATAGACGTATGTGATATATTTTGGTATTTTCGTATGTTATTAAGATTATGGGAGTATATATTTTATATAAGCATACGAGTATTTGTTTTATGAAACAATTACATAAATTTTATTTTATGATATGATTTTATATGTGTTTATATTTGATTATTTGAGAATCTATTTAATATATAATTGTATAAGTATTTTTATATGAGATTTTATGAATTATTTATAATATTATATGAATATCTGTTTTGTATAGTGCACTATAGGAATATGTGATATATTTTAATGTATGAATATGTTATATAAGATTATATGAGTATATCTTTTAAATAATTATTGGTTCTTTGTTTTAGGTAAGGATTACATATACACAATACATATATCATACTATAGGAGTTATAATATGTGCTTTATATCTGATTATATAAGTATAATTTTGTTCTTTCCGTACAAAAATATGAGTTTAAGATTATTATTATAGTATTTCTTTATATGTGTGCAGCGTATATCTTATTATAAGGGTGTGGCGTATATCTTATTATATGAATGCGGCGTATATCTTATAATATGAGTGCGGTGTTTATCTTGTCATATGAATGCGGCGTATATGATTGTTATATACTATTATATGAGTATATCTTATATGATTGAAGTATTCATTACATATCATATATGTGTCCATTTTATCTAATTGTATCAATATTTGTTTCATATATCTTTAGGAGTATAATAATGATACATTTTACTATTTGAGGTATATAAGATTATATGACTATATCATTATATAAGATTATATGACTATATCATTATATAAGATTATATGAGTATATCATTATATATTATTATACGCATATTTCTTTTAGGATTACATCAATGAGATTCACCATCTTTTTTATTTGATTATTTAAGTATCTGTTTTATATATAATTTTATGAGTATATCTTATATGATATTAAATGAGAGTATGATTTATTTAATTATATGATTTATTGTTTAATATAATTATATGATTATGTAATATAATGTTTTTAATATATGTTGCATTTACACGATTACACGAGTATTTGTATTTTAATTATATGAGTATTTAATTGTAGTTATAGAATCATATGAGATAGTCCAGTATTTGAGTTGTCATTGTGATTATGTGAGTATCTTTTTATACAATCATATGAGTATTTGTTTTTACTATGATATTATGTGTTTATATTTGTTTATTTTAGTACCTATTTTATGCATAATTGTATGAGTATATTTTATACTATATTTTATGAGTGTTATATTCAATTATAATAACAACTGTTTTAGACGATTACATGATTGTTTGTGTTATATAAGGTTATATGAGTATGTTTTATTTATTATATGATAATATAATTATAGACGTATGTGATATATTTTACTATTTTCGTATGTTATTAAGATTATGGGAGTATATATTTCATATAAGCATATCAGTATTTGTTTTATGAAACAATTACATAAATTTTATTTTATGATATGATTTTATGTGTTTATATTTGATTATTTGAGAATCTATTTTATATATAATTCTATAAATATATTTTATATGAGATTTTATGAATGATTTATAATTTATATGAATATCTGTTTTGTTTTAGGAACACTATAGGAATATGTGGTATATTTAAATGTATGAGTATGTTATATAAGATTATATGAGTATATCTTTTAAATAATTATTGGTTCTTTGTTTTAGGTCATGATTACATATACACAATACATATTACATATAGCATACTATATGAATTATAATATGTGCTTTATATCTGATTATATAAGTATAATTTTGTTCTTTCCATACAAAAATACGAGTGTATTATTATTATTATTATTATTATTATTATAGTATTTCTTTATATGAGTGCAGCGTTTATCTTATTATATGGGTGCGGAGTATATCTTATTATATGAGTGTAGTGTATATCTTATTATATGAGTGCGGCGTATATCTTACAATATGAGTGCGGCGTATATCTTGTCATATGAGTGTAGTGTAAATCTTATTATATGAGTGTGGCGTATATCTTGTCATATGAGTGTGGCGTATATCTTGTCATATGAGTGCGGCGTATATCTTATTATATGAGTGCGGCGTATATCTTATTATATGAGTGCAGCATATATCTCGTCATATGAGTGAGGCGTATCTTATTATATAAGTGCAGCGCATTATTATTATATGAGTTAAAGGCAACTTACACAATTAAATGTTTACGGAAAACATTTTTTTATGAATAAACCTGAACCCCCCTATTAGAATTTTCCGATCTTTCTGATTGTTCTCATAAAAGGCTTCTTAAAATTCTATATTGTTAATAATTAATGTGAACATATTATGTCATGTGGGTATACCAAACACTCCTGATATTAACGGTTAACTTAAACTTTCTAATGTTTGCTCAAACAAATCGCTCTATCTTAAGGATATTGTTTCTACGTTGTAGTTTTAATTCAATATGCACGATTCAATTCAATAAAAATAGTTTATTTAATTTCATTATGCAAAAACAAACATTGCCCGATTACTGCAGGAGAATAGTTAATATACGGTCGTAAATGGAAGTTACGTCCGTGAATTATAACGTTTTATTCTGCTACCGTAACCTGACCTAGAGTCAACACTTGCGCGGGAATGTTTTATATGAGCCGAATGTAACAACATTTTTGTTACAAATGGCGCATAGACAAATCCTACCATGCAATATTTTTTATTGTTTTTGCACATGAATTAAATACAACAATTTCTGTTCATTGAATATGAATGAAATATTGAATATAAACTTTACTGGAAACAATGTCCTTAAATATATTTAAAACAAAAATACAAAATGGTATTCATAACCAAAACATATGAATACAATAAATGGCAGAATTTAGGAATGTTTGGCGTCCCACACGGTTGTTAAGAGTTAATGCATGTTAGTGTACGATAACAGCGATCAACTTCAAGAAGCCATTTTTATGATTCAAATATATGAATTCATGATAACCCCGTTCATATTCGTATTTGTTAGTTCCATTATATCTGTTAAGTTGCCCTAATTGTTTGTGTATCTGTTTTTTGTATTTGGTATTTGCTCTGATTGATTGCAGTGCTGTGAATTAGCTCTAGTTATATATGTTTCCTTTGTCCTTATTTATTGTATCTGTTTAATTTGCCCTAATAACTTATATGTTATATTTGGCCTTATTGATTGTATCTGTTTAATTTGCTCTAATTAATTATAAACGTTTAATCCCTTATTCATTATACACGTTTATTTTGCCATAATTGATTGTATATGTTATTTGCCCTATGTGATAGTGTTTCTTTAACAAATAATTATATATGTTTATTTTGCCCTAATTGATTGTATATGTCATTTGCCCTATGTGAGTTTGTATTATTTATTTACCCTAACTGACTGTATCTATCTAATTTGCTTTAAGTGATTGTTTCTATTAAATTTGCCCTAACATCTTATATGTTTTATTTGGCCTTATTGATGTATCTATTTAATTTGCTCTAATTAATTATATACGTTTAATCCCTATTGATTATATATGTTTAATTTGTCATAATTGATTGTATATGTAATTTGCCCTATGTGATAGTGTAATCTTTAACAAATAATTATATATGTTTATTTTGACCTAATTGATTGTATATGTCATTTGCCCTATGTGATTGTGTATTATTTATTTACCCTAACTGATTATCTATCTAATTTGCCTTAAGTGATTGTTTCTGTTTAATTTGCCCTAATATCCTATATGTTTTATTTGGCCTTATTGATGTTATCTGTTTAATTTGCTCTAATTAATTATATACCTTTAATCCCTAATTGATTATATCTGTTTAATTTGCCCTAATTAATTATATACGTTTAATCCCTAATTGATTATATATGTTGAATTTGCCATAATTGATTGTATATGTTACTTGCCCTATGTGATAGTGTATATTATATATGTTTTTATGCCCTAATTGATTGTATATGTCATTTGCCCTATATGATTGTGTATTCTTTATTTATCTTAACTGACTGTATCTATTTAACTTGCCCTAAGTGATTGTTTCTGTTTAATTTGCCCATATATCTTATATGTTTTATTTGGCCTTATTGATTGTATCTGTTTAATTTGCTCTAATTAATTATATACGTTTAATCCATAATTGATTATATATGTTTAATTTGCCATAATTGATTGTATATGTTATTTGCCCCATGTGAAAGTATTCATTAAAAAATAATTATATATGTTTATTTCCCTAATTGATTGTATTATGTCATTTGCTCTATGTGATTGTGTATTCATTATTTTCCTAACTGATTATATTTGTTTAATTTGCCTTGACTGTCTTTGTTTAATTTTCCCTTATTGATTGTTTCTGTTATTTCCCCTATGTGATTGTGTATTCTTTATTTGCCTAACTGACGGTATATGTTTAATTTACCCTAATTAATTATATATTTTTATTTTTTTTGATTAATTACATATGTTTAATCTGCCCTAATCAATTATATATGTTTAATTAGTCTTAATTAATTACATTTGTTTCAATTACCCTAATTAATTATATATATTCAATTTTCCCTAATTAATTATGTATGTTTAATTTGCCCTAATTAATTATAAATATTTGACTTATCCTAATAAATTATTTATGTTTGATTTGCCCTAAATAATTATATATGTTTAATTAGTCTTAATAAATTATATATGTTTCAATTACCCTAATTAATTATATATATATTTAATTTTCCCTAAGTAATTATATATGTTTAATTTTCCCTAATTAATCATATATGTTTAAATTACCCTAATTAATTATTTATGTTTAATTTGCCCTTATAAATTATACATGTTTGACTAACCCTAATAAATTATTTATGTTTGATTTTCCCTAATTAATTATATATGTTTGATAAGTCTTAATTACTTATATATGTTTCAATTACCCTAATTAATTATATATATTTAATTTCCCCTAATTTATTATATATATTTAATTTGATCTAGTTCATTATATATATATCTAATTTGCCCTAATTAATTACATGTTTATATTTATAATTTGTCCAAATGGATTGTTATTTTCCCTATATGATTGTGTATTCTTTATTTGCTTAAATGACAGTATATATTCAATTTGCCTTAATTAGATATATATGTTTAATTTTTCTTAATTAATTATATATATATTTAAATTACCCTAAATAATTATTTATGTTTAATTTGCCCTAATTAATTATATATATTTAATTTGCCCTAATTAATTACATGTATATATGTATAATTTGTCCGAATTTATTGTATATGTTATTTTCCCTATGCAATTGTGTATTCTTTATTTGCTTAAATGACTGTTAATATTCAATTTATCCTAATAAATTATATAAATTTAATTTGACCTTATTAATTATATATGTTTAATTTGACCTAATTAATTGTATATGTTTTTTGCCCTATGTCGTCGTGTATTCTTTATTTGTTTAACTGACTGTATTTGTTTGATTAGCCTCAACTGATTGTTTTCCCTAAATGACTTTGCATGTTTTATTTGTCCTAAATGACTGAAATAATCCACTAAAAGAATATTCTTAGATTAAATAAAATTATATTTTTTTAAATTTTCATTAAAAAACATTCGTATACTTATGGCATTGCTAAAAGATGAACATGGTTGATTTTTAGCTTTGAAATGCATCTGCAAATTTTGAATTCTATAATCTTTAATAATCCAAGGGACACAACTTCACAAAAATCTACCAAGAAATACAATTCATGCAGATACAAATTTATTTTTTATTTTTATTTTTTCAGAATTACTTTAAAAATATCCAAACGAGCTGGCACAACCCATTGACACGGGTTAGAACCAATTATTGAATGTTTTTTTATCCCCCAAACATAAACTTCAGTAGAATTGAAGTTCATACTCGGAGATATGGAAGAAATAGTAAACTTTAATGTAATATTCTCAAAATTGTCTTATATTGGCACCACCACATGACACGGGATGGTACTATTCATTTAAATAACTTATCCGTACACATAATGTTAAGTAAGATTGAAACCTGTACTGAAAGATGATTCAGAAAATATATTTACAAACAACAATTATATAATATGCCTTATAAGGTCTCTATCCCAATCTGGTTAGCTCAGTCGGTAGCGTGTCTGACTATCAATCCTGGATCGCCAGTTCGAATCTCCACTCAGCCATGGTCTCCCGTGATTATACAAAAGTGTGTTTATAGTCGACATGAGACACAATAAATATTAGCTTTGTATAGATATTGACCGTGATGATTGATCTATGACATTTACCGTGATGATTGATCTATGACATTTACCGTGATGATTGATCTATGACATTGACCGTGATGATTGATCTATGACATTGCACCATATGGTGTCATTCTTCTCTCACTACAAATTCAAGTGGGAAAGTTATCAGTTACTTGCGGAGATGGGATGTGCTTGAGTACTTGTTAACCTTCCATGAACCCAGGAAACAGTGGTTAGGTTTACTGATTGTATGTTAGCCCTCTATGGCATAAAAATGACGCTAAAAATTCAATCAAACATATATACTATCTACTAATGTACTTATCTTTCATCTCCCTGCTACGAGTCTGTATGTCTTCTAGCCAACCGTCTACATGGAGTTGTACCAGTGTCACAATCACAACACAGCCGGGCACATGGACCTGTCACCATTACACTACTACTGGGTGACAACCTGTTTAACAATTATTCACAATTAGTTTATTTTTATATGCATTATTGTGTTAAAATATACATAATATATATCAAGTATATGATTTAGATGTAGAATATCATAGAAATGAAGGTTCGTTGGTTCGATCCCCGTCACGGTCATTTTGTATGAATTCGTTTTGCTATCAATGTAAAATTATTAAAGAATTGGCGCCGGTATGATTGTAATAATGATACAGACTAAGGCGCAGAATAAACAGAAATTTAAAAATTTTGTTTTCAATTTTACATATAAAACAAGTGTCTGCATTTGCGTCTGAATTTAAATTTAAATCCTCCGTCACGGCCATGTGTGGTGTCCTTGAGCAAGAGACTTCATCCGGATATGTTCGGTTTAGGTTCTACCCAGGAAAACATTGAGGTGATTTGTTGTTTCAAAATCGATGTAAAATAAGTTTAATATTACCGTCTGTCTTATAGTCTGGGCTGACGTATATCAAATAAAGATGGCGGCCTTCCTACGTGCAAGAAATAATTCATTTGTAACAAATAACATTGAACAAAATTACCGAGTGGGCCGATGGAATAGTGAATATGGTGTCAAACTCATAACTGAGGTTGCCGGTTCGAATCCACACTGGGCCCATTGTAGGCGGTTGACTCACATAACCATTACTGGTTCTATCTAGGAATCGGACTTGAGAGAAAAACACAAACGCTATGCACTTACAGAGATAATATAAATTACCAAATAAGAAAGTGTTTCAATACTTACCAAGTTTGTAAACTCTATCTTCTGTTGTAACAGTCAACCATAGAGAACCACACATCAGCATGAAAGGTTCTGTCCGAGAACGATACAGTAATTGCTGAAATAAAACATTGAGTAAGTGAATGTTTTCGGTTTTTATTGATATACCATAACAGTTAAGTGTAATGAAATGCAATACTTAATTAATATCATACCTTTACTAGTGTCTGGTAATCTCATACATTAAAGTATATCAGGACTTTTAAAGAGCATGATTACTAAGGTATCATTTTCATCTCCATTATTTTGATTCCGTTATTTCTTAAGACAAGCACCGGTCAAGTGATAAAGTGTTGAATCGACTGATGGCAATTCTTTATAACAGACAAAGTATGGAACACCATCATTGATAGCACATCTGGCACTCAACTTATTAATTAAATTATCATACTTGTCACAGCTGATTATTTACATATACAAAGTCAAAGCTATCGTCTACATCTCCATCCAGACTGGTTGTAAAAAGATTATTTAAAATTGGAAAATTACCAAAAAGCAAATAACTGCCGTCGATTGGCTGCACATGGACTATGCAAGACACATCTGGTGTTTTGTGTGGGGTGAAGATGGTTGTCAAAGTTTGACACAAATGTATACTAACAGAACAATTCTGTAAGATATATAGCACGCTTATATAACATAAAGACTGAGTAGAGAACAGTGCAGTGTACTCCCGATAAGATGCAATGTTTGTACTTTTACCATATACGCTGCTTTCATCAACTAAACTAAATGCAGAAAATATTACATTCATTTAACAAATTTATGGTAGTTAATTTAAACAATTAAAATCATAAGCATACACTGGGGATTTTCCATGACCCAATTTATCACTTGCCTCTCACCGAGGCGTGTGTTGGTTCGAGTCTAGATTGGTTGAAGGACATTATATAAAACAATAATACGCTGAAAATTTCTCCACGGTGTCTAAGGCATTGTTTAAGGTTGCTTGTTATTTGCAGAAGAATGGTGGTTGTACTTAGTTTCCATATATAACATGTACTGTGTAGAAAATGACAAATACCACTGTACTGGTCCCCAAATCCTGGTGATTTTATGGTCGACTATTTAAATCATTTAATGAATGGAATACAAGTGTAGATAGTATATAAAATAAATTTCACTTACATAAGTTTTTTCTGCAAATATCCACACTGTCAGCATAAGCATTGATACCATCACCAAAACAAACTGCCAACAAGACCACTGGTGTACGTGCTGCACCCATCACCAAGGCCAACCACACTGAACACGTACACAGGTGTATCCATACAACCATCAAAACTGTCAATATAAAATATACATCAACAAATATAACCTGATAAAATGATGTTTTTACTTCAATAAAAAAACTACACATGCATAATTATAATTATTTGTCCACCTGTATGATATTTAGTTTGTTCGAAGTTCGAGTAGTTATAGTCATGATCATAATAAAGAATTTGAATCGAGTGACAGTGTCAGTATCAGTCATTACTGACAGTGTGTGTGTGTGTATCAGTAATTATACTAGTCGGCGAAAATAATCCGATACACACCTGCAAGTAAGTAAATTATTTATTTACAGAGACTCAATAAGCAAAGCCAGTCTTCCTTGAGGCCATCTTCCTGATGGTGTACCTGTTAATTATGATATCAATTAAACGAAAGTTTCACTTGAAAATAATCAAACAGTGTCCCTCTGTCTCCCGATTCTCTTAATGTAAATAAAGTTTCTTCCTTCGTAATTATTTACATTAAATCTATCAAACAGTTATTAAGCAAATGCATTGAATCTACAATAGCCAGTTATGACACAGATCCAGGGACACAAGGACATGAATTGTGATGGTTTCCGGACAAGTACAAATTCAGAAAGGTGTATTAATATCTAAAATAGTATTCAGCTAAATGAAAACGATACAATTTGCAATAAAATATCTTTATAAAGTACAAAAAGACACTTTTAACTCACGCTACCGTCAAAGTCCACAAATGAAATCCTTCCTTACAGAACAAAGGCACAGTACAAACTGAGCGGGACTGTTTTTTCTCGGCAATACTCGGTTTGCTGTCTTGTGACTTTCGACCAATCAGTTGCAAACCGAACACTGACGATCGCTTTTTATTAGTCAATAAGTTTCCCGCGGAATATGTCACGTGATGCAAGTATCTCAAAATTTGACATGATTGAACACAAAATATCTGAATAGAGTATGTGATAGGGTGTGAACATTTTAACAAAGCACTCTGATTACTTAATGATACCTTGCAGTGGACGTTTAGTAACTAACCCAAGGGGCATTTTAGCAATGATCTTTCATGTGAATTAACTATTTTATGTATTCTTAACCAAACACCATCATGTGCATACTTTTTGTAATAGCTTTTTTTTTATTAAAAATATCACCATGCGTCATTTAATTGAACATTACTATACTTGTTTCATATTGCAACCTTCAAACAGTTCTGTAAGTGTGTGTTGAAGTCAGTTTATGAAATCAAGAAACATACACACAGTTTTAACACACCATATGAGTAACATCACAAATGTTCAGGTGCAGATTCGGATTGTGTGCCCTGTATTAAATATGACACGGGACGCTTACGTTATATTTTCCATATTTTTGTTTTATACAGAGATAAATAATGTTATTATGCGAAAACAAACAATAGAGGTCAT
>CM055904.1:44370430-44672930 GCA_029582155.1 Panopea generosa | reverse complement strand
ATGTACCAATCTGAAGTTTAGATATAATACAACAAATTATATAAATATACATACATAATTTCGAGAAACGCCTGAAAAAAACAAACAAAACATTATTGTAAACCCATACAGCGTAGACGTGATACCGGTCCGACAACACGATGAATATCCCGGTTATGAGTTGAATCGAATTAGAAAAAGTAACCGCGTGTTACCTGGATCCATTTGTTAGTCTGGTATCCTGTCCAACTTCATTCCGTCAATGAAGAATAGCGGAATGAAGTTCGGCAGGGTACCAGACTAGCATAATGTTTATTTCCTGTGGCAATGTTGTGTATAATATGGTCATATTTCCACGAGTGTAGAATAAGACGCACAGAGCTGACGCGGTAAGCCTGTTTTCTATTCAGTTTACGTAATTATAATGTGACTACTGCTAGTCGTTTATTTTCTTTCTGTGCGATGTAATTTTGTCTGTCTGTATCGGTTTATGTTAATGTGCACAGTAGTATTTTGTGCATGTATGTTGGAATTGTCTATACGTCGCTGCTTTATATGATTTAGAAGTGTTTCGTAGACACAGCGTTTCGTATAATTTATGTTTAATTGGACACATACAGTATAAAATCTATAACGTCATATATATACATCCATTTCTGCGCAGTTATAAATGACATAATTAGCATGATAGTAATAGGCGGACAGTCTAAAGTGCGGAGGTGTAAAATATTTGCCGCAAACCATGTAGGACTCCACCACAATTATCTCCCTTGAGTACTCTGACAGATAGATGAAGGAGGTAGAAATAAAACTTGAATTCTTTTAATTCTTTTTTTCAGTGCTTTATACTGCAATTATTTTTTATTTAGCATGAGTTAAGTAGTCACTATTTTAGAAATCACCACTGAAAAATTGATACTTATACCAGTTTTCTGGAGAATTCTGTGTCATTTCAGAATTGTTGGTTTGAACGCATCTGGGGTGAATAGTAAGAGGTTAATACACGACAGAGCCGGGCTGGGAGGTGATAATCGGCCCGAAAATGAATAATTGCCCAAGGGCTTTATGAATTCGGTCCGATTATCACCTCCTGGCCCGGCTCGGTCGTGTATTAATGTCTTTATTACACATGTTCGGTTGCGCCACTTGAAGGGAGTGATTACGTTTTCATTTACCGGGACTGTTACCATTACAAGGTAATGCTCATGACGTCCATTAATCAACCTCTTTATTACACGTGCGTCTTAATTATGTGTACACATATGTTATTTATATTTTAACTGAGTATAAAATTAAAGAAAAATAATAATAAAAACAATTTTAAATTAAAACAAATGAAACCGTCATTGACGCGTCTTGAACACACAATGTTCAGATTGATAAAATGTAATATGACGTGCATGTTAACCAACTGAACTATTGCACCTTTATGATGTTGACGTGGTATTCTAAGATATTTATTTGCTTTTCACTTCAAATGTAGGTCGCTATGCAGTTGCTTCTCTTTGTTTGTTTACATAGAAACAGAATGGAAATAATAAAATAATGTTCACAAACACTTAATATCATATCAGCAACTTTCTTTAAAGAAGAACACTTTTTATCTGTGAAAGAATATACCGACATGTTGGAAACAAACTGACAATGATGACATTTAATGTGGCCATTGGTTTCACGCGCAAATGTTCACCGGGCTGAATATGAGTTTTGGGCCCGGGCCGATAAGTGATAATCAGCGTGTGAAGGCAATAACTGGCTTAAACATACTCATTTTTGTTACTATATATAGTAACATGTGTATTAAGTGACATATTGTTACCCTGGAAATTGATTGGTCTCACAAAAGCATTAAATCTAAATAAAACTAACCTGGTCAAGGTATGCCTTTTTCCTTTATAATTGCATATCTTGATCCAGTGAAGAATTTGAGCCCAGACACATGCTGCAGATTTTGATTTTTTAATGTGTTTTGGATATAAATGTTTCAATGGAGCCCTATGGGAAATGTAATAGTGGTGTGATACGTTATTAACAGAAACTGACAGATCTGCATGTTGCAGAATTGAGGGATGCTGATTTCTTTAAATGAAAGGTATTTAACTATAATTTGGACATGTTATGAGTAGTTGAATATAATCTGAGTTCTAAACATTTCAATATAGCTGATGGTGCAGATTTGCAGGTTTTTTTTGTGCATTTATGATAGAGATTACACACATTGACAAAATTTTAGATATGTCAATTTCTTGATATGCATACTATCCATGTATGATTTAGTATTCTGTTAAATGTGGAAACAAAAAGAGAGATACATCGTGTCTAATGCATGGCAGAATGCTGGTTTACTCTCTAGATGGTCATTTTGGTATTTCCTTGCCCATAAGTTTAAGTTTATGAGCAGTGTTCAGTCTCATATTTCATGAACATCTGTCCTCATAGACAGATCACATTTGTGACACTTTCTCCATCATATGGTTTTGCCATATTTCTGTAGAGCTACCAACCCTTATTTCAGGTTGAAATATCTGCAAAATCACTGAATTCTCATGGGCATGCTTATTGCTAAGATTGTGAATTTTAAGCTGATTTTTACATTAATGTATTACCCCACCCACTTATTTCTGCATAAAAAAATAGAATTGTCTGCAAAATTAAATGAATTGCATATTTACAGTGGACTTGGAGTTTGTACTAATTTGTTTTGTTTAATTATTAAAAGGCAGTAGTTGCAATCTTGCCAAGAGGCCAGTTAAGGTTAACTTCGGTAGTTTTCGGTTGTCGTTGCATTAAATTCTGCATCAAATTATTAAAATTAGCGTAGTTTTTGCTTGTTCTCCATTTTTAGCTCACCTAAGCTGATGGCTCAAAGAGGAGCTTTTGTGATCGCCTGGTGTCTGTCATCCGTCATCCGTCGTTAACTTTTAGCTTCTAACAACTGCTCCTCTGAAACCACTGGGCCAATTTTGATATAACTTTACAGAAATGTTCCTTGGGTGACCCTCTACCAAGTTTGTTAAAGCCATCTTGATTCGTCAAAAAAATTGGCCGCCAGAGAGCGGGGCAAGTTTAATTAGTAAAAACTTAACAAATCTTCTTGTCAGAAACTACTGGCTTGATTTTAAAATAATATCACAGAAATGTTCCTTGGGTGACCTTCTACCAAGTTTGTTCAACCCATCTTGATTAGTAAAAAAACATGGCAGCCAGGGGATGAGGTTAGTTTACTATATAAGCTATAGTAAAAACTTAAATAATCCTCTTGTCAGAAACTAATGGCTCGATTTTAAAATAATTTCACAGAAATGTTCCCTGTGTGACCCTCTACCAAGTTTGTTCAACCCATCATGATTCGTCAAAAAACATGGCAGCCAGAGGGGTGGGGTTAGTTTACTATATAAGCTATAGTAAAAACTTAAAAAATCTTCTTGTCAGAAACTACTGGCTCGATTTTAAAATAATTTCACAGAAATATTCCTTGGGTGACCCTAAACCAAATTTGTTCAAGTAATCTTGGTTCGTCAAAAAACATGGTGGCCAGGGGGTGGGGTTAGTTTATTATATAAGCTATAAGCAAAAACTTAAAAAATCTTCTTGTCAGACACTACTGGCTTGATTTTGAAATAATTTCACAGAAATGTTCACTGGGTGACCCTCTACCAAGTTTGTTCAAGTCATCTTGAATCGTTAAAAAACATGGCGGCCAGGGGACGGGGGTTAGTTTACTATATAAGCTATAGTAAAAACTTAACAAATCTTCTTGTCAAAAACTACTGGCTCGATTTTAAAATAATTCCACAGAAATGTTCCTTGGTTGACCCTCTACCAAGTTTGTTCAACCCATTTTGATTTGTCTAAAAAAATGGCGGCCAGTGGGTGGGGTTAGTTTACTATATAAGCTATATAGTAAAAACTTAAAAAATCTTCTTGTCAAAAACTACTGGCTCAATTTTAAAATAATTTCACAGAAATGTTCCTTGGGTGACCCTCTACCAAGTTTGTTCAATCCATCTTGATTCATCAAAAAACATGGCAGCCAGGGGGTGGGGTTAGTTTACTTTATAAGCTATAGTAAAAACTTAAAAAATCTTCTTTTCAAAAACTACTGGCTCGATTTTAAAATTATTTCACAGAAATGTTCTTTGGTTGACCCTCTACCAAGTTTGTTCAACCCATTTTGATTCGCCAAAGAAAATGGCGGCCAGGGGGTTGGGGTTAGTTTACTATATAAGCTATACAGTAAAAACTTAAAAAATCTTCTTGTCAAAAACTACTGGCTCAATCTTAAAATAATTTCACAGAAATGTTCCTTGGGTGACCCTCTACCAAGTTTGTTCAACCATTTTGATTTATCAAAAAACATGGCGCCCAGGGGCGGGGTTAGTTTACTATATAAGCTATATAGTAAAAACTTAAAAAATCTTCTTTTCAAAAACTACTGGCTCAATTTTAAAATAATTTCACAGAAATGTTCCTTGGGTGACCCTCTACCAAGTTTGTTCAATCCATCTTGATTCATCAAAAAACATGGCAGCCAGGGGGTGGGGTTAGTTTACTATATAAGCTATAGTAAAAACTTAAAAAATCTTCTTTTCAAAAACTACTGGCTCGATTTTAATATAATTTCACAGAAATGTTCTTTGGTTGACCCTCTACCAAGTTTGTTCAACCCATCATGATTCGTCAAAGAAAATGGCGGCCAGGGGGTTGGGGTTAGTTTACTATATAAGCTATACAGTAAAAACTTAAAAAATCTTCTTGTCAAAAACTACTGGCTCAATTTTAAAATAATTATACAGAAATGTTCCTTGGGTGACCCTCTACCAAGTTTGTTCAACCATTTTGATTCGTCAAAAAACATGGCGCCCAGGGGCCTGGTTAGTTTACTATATAAGCTATATAGTAAAAACTTAAAAAATCTTCTTGTCAGAAACTACTGGCTCGATTTTAAAATGATTTCACAGAAATGTCCCTTGGGTGACCATTTACCAAGTTTGTTTCGAGCCATTGTGATTTGTTAAAAAACATGACTGTTACAGTGTGGTGCTAGTTTACTATATAGGCAGCTATAGTAAAAACTTCAAAAGCCTTCTTGTCAGAATCTACTGGCTCAATTTTTAAATAATTTCACAGAAATGTTCCTTGGGTGACCCTCTACCAAGTTTGTTCAACCCATTTTGATTCGTCAAAAAACATGGCGGCCAGGGGCGGGGTTAGTTTACTATATAAGCTATACAGTAAAAACTTAAAAAATCTTCTTGTCAGAAACCACTGGCTCGATTTTAAAATGATTTCACAGAAATGTCCCTTGGGTGACCATTTACCAAGTTTATTTTGAGCCATTGTGATTTGTTAAAAAACATGACTGCCACAGTGCGGTGCTTGTTTACTATATAGGCAGCTATAGTAAAAACTTTAAAAGCCTTCTTGTCAGAATCTACTGACCTGATTCGAATGTAATTTCACTGACATTTACCATGGGTGAACATCTACCAAGTTTGAACTCTTCTACGCATCTGTTACATCTTCAAAACAAATCAAAATTCTTTCCCATCTCGTTTTTCTGGAATTTTGAGTGTTTTTGAATTTTGAATTATTTAATTTTTTTTCCTAGAGTGTGTTAAATGGTCAGTATTTTAGAAATCACCTCTGAAAATTTGATACTGATACCAGCTTTATGGAGAATTTTGTGTCATTTCAGAATTGTTGGTTCAAACCGCATCTGGGGCGAATAGTTGACATATTATTACTCTGGAAATTGTTAGGTCTCACAAAAACATTGAATTTAAAAAAAAAAAAAAACCTTGTCAATGTATGCTTTTTTTCTTTATTATTGCATATTTTGAACCAGTGAAGAATTTGAGCCCAGACACATGCTGCAGATTTTGATTGTTCAATGTGTTTTGGACATAAATGTTACAATGGAGCACTATGGGAAATGTCATAGTGGTGTGAGACGTGGACTACATCAACATTGATGTGTTGGTCCGTCAAACCATGTACTACATCAACATTGTTGTGTTGGTCCGTCAAACTATGTACTACATCAACATCAATATTGTTGTGTTGGTCCGTCAAACCATGTTCTACATCAACATTGTTGTGTTGGTCCGTCAACCGTCAAACCATGTTCTACATCAACATTGTTGTGTTGGTCCGTCAAACCATGTACTACATCAACATTGTTGTGTTGGTCCGTCAAACCATGTTCTACATCAACTTTGTTGTGTTGGTCCGTCAAACCATGTTCTACATTAACCATGTACTACATCAACATTGTTGTGTTGGTCCGTCAAACCATGTACTACATCAACATTGTTGTGTTGGTCTGTCAAACCATGTACTACATCAACATTGATGTGTTAGTCCATCAAACCATGTACTACATCAACATTGATGTGTTGGTCCGTCAAACCATGTACTACATCAACATTGTTGTGTTGGTCCGTCAAACCGTGTTCTACATCAACTTTGTTGTGTTAGTCCGTCAAACCATGTACTACATCAACATTGATGTGTTGGTCCGTCAAACCATGTTCTACATCAACTTTGTTGTGTTAGTCCGTCAAACCATGTACTACATCAACATTGATATGTTAGTCCGTCAAACCATGTACTACATCAACATTGTTGTGTTGGTCCATCAAACCATGTTCTACATTAACATTGTTGTGTTGGTCCATCAAACCATGTTCTACATTAACCATGAACTACATCAACATTGCTATGTTGGTCCGTCAAACCATGTACTACATCAACATTGATATGTTGGTCCATCAAACCATGTACTACATCAACATTGATGTGTTGGTCTGTCAAACCATGTACTACATCAACATTGTTGTGTTGGTCAGTCAAACCATGTACTTCATCAACATTGATGTGTTGGTCCGTCAAACCATGTACTACATCAACATTGTTGTGTTGGTCCGTCAAACCATGTTCTACATCAACATTGTTGTGTTTGTCCGTCAAACCATGTTCTACATCAACTTTGTTGTGTTGGTCCGTCAAACCATGTACTACATCAACATTGTTGTGTTGGTCCGTCAAACCATGTACTACATCAACATTGATGTGTTGGTCTATCAAACTATGTACTACATCAACATTGTTGTGTTGGTCCGTCAAACCATGTTCTACATCAACTTTGTTGTGTTGGTCCGTCAAACCATGTACTACATCAACATTGTTGTGTTGGTCTGTCAAACCATGTACTACATCAACATTGATGTGTTGGTCTGTCAAACCATGTACTACATCAACATTGATATGTTAGTCCGTCAAACCATATACTACATCAACATTGTTGTGTTGGTCCATCAAACCATGTTCTATATTAACATTGTTGTGTTGGTCCATCAAACCATGTTCTACATTAACCATGAACTACATCAACATTGCTATGTTGGTCCGTCAAACCATGTACTACATCAACATTGATATGTTGGTCCATCAAACCATGTACTACATTAACATTGATGTGTTGGTCTGTCAAACCATGTACTACATCAACATTGTTGTGTTGGTCAGTCAAACCATGTACTTCATCAACATTGATGTGTTGGTCCGTCAAACCATGTACTACATCAACATTGTTGTGTTGGTCCGTCAAACCATGTTCTACATCAACATTGTTGTGTTTGTCCGTCAAACCATGTTCTACATCAACTTTGTTGTGTTGGTCCGTCAAACCATGTACTACATCAACATTGTTGTGTTGGTCTGTCAAACCATGTACTACATCAACATTGATGTGTTGGTCTATCAAACTATGTACTACATCAACATTGTTGTGTTGGTCCGTCAAACCATGTTCTACATCAACTTTGTTGTGTTGGTCCGTCAAACCATGTACTACATCAACATTGTTGTGTTGGTCTGTCAAACCATGTACTACATCAACATTGATGTGTTGGTCTGTCAAACCATGTACTACTTCAGCATTGTTGTGTTGGTCCGTCAAACCATGTACTACATCAACATTGATGTGTTGGTCTGTCAAACCATGTACTACATCAACATTGATATGTTAGTCCGTCAAACCATATACTACATCAACATTGTTGTGTTGGTCCATCAAACCAAGTTCTACATTAACCATGTACTACATCAACATTGATATGTTGGTCCATCAATTCATGTACTACATCAACCATGTACTACATCAACATTGATATGTTGGTCTGTCAAACCATATTCTACATCAACATTGTTGTGTTGGTCCGTCAAACCATGTACTACATCAACATTGATATGTTGGTCTGTCAAACCATGTTCTACATCAACATTGATGTGTTGGTCTGTCAAACCATGTACTACATCAACATTGTTGTGTTGGTCTGCCAAACCATGTACTACATCAACATTGATGTGTTGGTCTGTCAAACATGTACTACATCAACATTGTTGTGTTGTTCTGTCAAACCATGTACTACATCAACATTGTTGTGTTGGTTTGTCAAACCATGTTCTACATCAACATTGTTGTGTTGGTCTGTCAAACATGTACTACATCAACATTGTTGTGTTGTTCTGTCAAACCATGTACTACATCAACATTGTTGTGTTGGTCTGTCAAACCATGTTCTACATCAACATTGATGTGTTGGTCTGTCAAACATGTACTACATCAACACTGTTGTGTTGTTCTGTCAAACCATGTACTACATCAACATTGTTGTGTTGGTCTGTCAAACCATGTACTACATCAACATTGATGTGTTGGTCTGTCAAACATGTACTACATCAACACTGTTGTGTTGTTCTGTCAAACCATGTACTACATCAGCATTGTTGTGTTGGACTGTCAAACCATGTTCTACATCAACATTGTTGTGTTGGTCCGTCAAACCATGTATTACATCAACATTGTTGTGTTGGTCTGTCAAACCATGTACTACATCAACATTGATGTGTTGGTCTGTCAAACATGTACTACATCAACACTGTTGTGTTGTTCTGTCAAACCATGTACTACATCAGCATTGTTGTGTTGGACTGTCAAACCATGTTCTACATCAACATTGTTGTGTTGGTCCGTCAAACCATGTATTACATCAACATTGTTAAGTTGGTCCGTCAAACCATGTACTACATCAACATTGTTGTGTTGGTCCGTCAAACCATGTACTACATCAACATTGTTGTGTTGGTCCGTCAAACTATGTACTACATCAACATCAATATTGTTGTGTTGGTCCGTCAAACCATGTTCTACATCAACATTGTTGTGTTGGTCCGTCAACCGTCAAACCATGTTCTACATCAACATTGTTGTGTTGGTCCGTCAAACCATGTACTACATCAACATTGTTGTGTTGGTCCGTCAAACCATGTTCTACATCAACTTTGTTGTGTTGGTCCGTCAAACCATGTTCTACATTAACCATGTACTACATCAACATTGTTGTGTTGGTCCGTCAAACCATGTACTACATCAACATTGTTGTGTTGGTCTGTCAAACCATGTACTACATCAACATTGATGTGTTAGTCCATCAAACCATGTACTACATCAACATTGATGTGTTGGTCCGTCAAACCATGTACTACATCAACATTGTTGTGTTGGTCCGTCAAACCGTGTTCTACATCAACTTTGTTGTGTTAGTCCGTCAAACCATGTACTACATCAACATTGATGTGTTGGTCCGTCAAACCATGTTCTACATCAACTTTGTTGTGTTAGTCCGTCAAACCATGTACTACATCAACATTGATATGTTAGTCCGTCAAACCATGTACTACATCAACATTGTTGTGTTGGTCCATCAAACCATGTTCTACATTAACATTGTTGTGTTGGTCCATCAAACCATGTTCTTCATTAACCATGAACTACATCAACATTGCTATGTTGGTCCGTCAAACCATGTACTACATCAACATTGATATGTTGGTCCATCAAACCATGTACTACATCAACATTGATGTGTTGGTCTGTCAAACCATGTACTACATCAACATTGTTGTGTTGGTCAGTCAAACCATGTACTTCATCAACATTGATGTGTTGGTCCGTCAAACCATGTACTACATCAACATTGTTGTGTTGGTCCGTCAAACCATGTTCTACATCAACATTGTTGTGTTTGTCCGTCAAACCATGTTCTACATCAACTTTGTTGTGTTGGTCCGTCAAACCATGTACTACATCAACATTGTTGTGTTGGTCCGTCAAACCATGTACTACATCAACATTGATGTGTTGGTCTATCAAACTATGTACTACATCAACATTGTTGTGTTGGTCCGTCAAACCATGTTCTACATCAACTTTGTTGTGTTGGTCCGTCAAACCATGTACTACATCAACATTGTTGTGTTGGTCTGTCAAACCATGTACTACATCAACATTGATGTGTTGGTCTGTCAAACCATGTACTACTTCAGCATTGTTGTGTTGGTCCGTCAAACCATGTACTACATCAACATTGATGTGTTGGTCCGTCAAACCATGTACTACATCAACATTGATATGTTAGTCCGTCAAACCATATACTACATCAACATTGTTGTGTTGGTCCATCAAACCATGTTCTACATTAACATTGTTGTGTTGGTCCATCAAACCATGTTCTACATTAACCATGAACTACATCAACATTGCTATGTTGGTCCGTCAAACCATGTACTACATCAACATTGATATGTTGGTCCGTCAAACCATGTACTACATCAACATTGATGTGTTGGTCTGTCAAACCATGTACTACATCAACATTGTTGTGTTGGTCAGTCAAACCATGTACTTCATCAACATTGATGTGTTGGTCCGTCAAACCATGTACTACATCAACATTGTTGTGTTGGTCCGTCAAACCATGTTCTACATCAACATTGTTGTGTTGGTCCGTCAAACCATGTACTACATCAACATTGTTGTGTTGGTCTGTCAAACCATGTATTACATCAACATTGATGTGTTGGTCTATCAAACTATGTACTACATCAACATTGTTGTGTTGGTCCGTCAAACCATGTTCTACATCAACTTTGTTGTGTTGGTCCGTCAAACCATGTACTACATCAACATTGTTGTGTTGGTCTGTCAAACCATGTACTACATCAACATTGATATGTTGGTCCGTCAAACCATGTACTACATCAACATTGTTGTGTTGGTCTGTCAAACCATGTACTACATCAACATTGATGTGTTGGTCTGTCAAACCATGTACTACTTCAACATTGATGTGTTGGTCTTTCAAACCATGTACTACTTCAGCATTGTTGTGTTGGTCCGTCAAACCATGTACTACATCAACATTGATGTGTTGGTCTGTCAAACCATGTACTACATCAACATTGATATGTTAGTCCGTCAAACCATATACTACATCAACATTGTTGTGTTGGTCCATCAAACCAAGTTCTACATTAACCATGTACTACATCAACATTGATATGTTGGTCCATCAATTCATGTACTACATCAACCATGTACTACATCAACATTGATATGTTGGTCTGTCAAACCATATTCTACATCAACATTGTTGTGTTGGTCCGTCAAACCATGTACTACATCAACATTGATATGTTGGTCTGTCAAACCATGTTCTACATCAACATTGATGTGTTGGTCTGTCAAACCATGTACTACATCAACATTGCTGTGTTGGTCTGCCAAACCATGTACTACATCAACATTGATGTGTTGGTCTGTCAAACATGTACTACATCAACATTGTTGTGTTGTTCTGTCAAACCATGTACTACATCAACATTGTTGTGTTGGTTTGTCAAACCATGTTCTACATCAACATTGTTGTGTTGGTCTGTCAAACATGTACTACATCAACATTGTTGTGTTGTTCTGTCAAACCATGTACTACATCAACATTGTTGTGTTGGTCTGTCAAACCATATTCTACATCAACATTGATATGTTGGTCTGTCAAACCATGTTCTACATCAACATTGATGTGTTGGTCTGTCAAACCATGTACTACATCAACATTGATGTGTTGGTCTGTCAAACATGTACTACATCAACACTGTTGTGTTGTTCTGTCAAACCATGTACTACATCAGCATTGTTGTGTTGGACTGTCAAACCATGTTCTACATCAACATTGTTGTGTTGGTCCGTCAAACCATGTATTACATCAACATTGTTAAGTTGGTCCGTCAAACCATGTACTACATCAACATTGTTGTGTTGGTCCGTCAAACCATGTACTACATCAACATTGTTAAGTTGGTCCGTCAAACCATGTACTACATCAACATTGTTAAGTTGGTCCGTCAAACCATGTTCTACATCAACTTTGTTGTGTTAGTCTGTCAAACCATGTACTTCATCAACATTGTTGTGTTGGTCCGTCAAACCATGTACTACATCAACATTGCTATGTTGGTCCGTTAAACCATGTACTAGTCTACATCAACATTGATTTGTTGGTCTGTCAAACATGTACTACATCAACATTGTTGTGTTGGTCCGTCAAACCATGTACTACATCAACATTGCTATGTTGGTCCGTCAAACCATGTACTACATCAACATTGATGTGTTGGTCTGTCAAACATGTACTACATCAACATTGATGTGTTGGTCTGTCAAACCATGTACTTCATCAACATTGTTGTGTTGGTCCGTCAAACCATGTACTACATCAACATTGCTATGTTGGTCCGTCAAACCATGTACTACATCAACATTGATGTGTTGGTCTGTCAAACATGTACTACATCAACATTGTTGTGTTGTTCTGTCAAACCATGTACTACATCAGCATTGTTGTGTTGGACTGTCAAACCATGTTCTACATCAACATTGTTGTGTTGGTCCGTCAAACCATGTATTACATCAACATTGTTAAGTTGGTCCGTAAAACCATGTACTACATCAACATTGTTGTGTTGGTCCGTCAAACCATGTATTACATCAACATTGTTAAGTTGGTCCGTCAAACCATGTACTACATCAACATTGTTAAGTTGGTCCGTCAAACCATGTACTACATCAACTTTGTTGTGTTAGTCTGTCAAACCATGTACTTCATCAACATTGTTGTGTTGGTCCGTCAAACCATGTACTACATCAACATTGCTATGTTGGTCCGTCAAACCATGTACTACGTCAACATTGATTTGTTGGTCCAACAAACCATGTACTACATCAACATTGTTGTGTTGGTCCGTCAAACCGTGTGATACATCAACATTGATGTGTTGGTCCGTCAGACCGTGTACTACATCAACATTGTTGTGTTGGTCCGTCAAACCGTGTTCTACATCAACATTGTTGTGTTGGTCTGTCAAACCATGTACTACATCAACATTGTTGTGTTGGTCTATCAAACTTGATAATAAATCAATTGTGCGTTAATAAGTATTGATCAGAATTTCTCAAAATTGACCATAAACATTTTTTTCAGTATATACTCACTGACCACGTATTGCCGGAACAGTGTCTATTTAAACACACCAACATAATACATTTGAAAAGGGATTTCCAAATTTGAGCTTCGCGCCTAGGTAAGACTAAAGTAGATATCTCACTTTAAAATGCAACATAGATTGCCACGTATTTAATGAGTCACATGATTTCATTTTTGTTTCAAATTGATCAGTTATACTCTAGAGCGGATCCAGAATTTCAAATAAGTCAGAGTCACGTGATTTTGTTTTGATTTCGTTTTGTCCACTATACACGTTTAAGCGTAGTACTTAGAAAGAGTCTAAATGGCGATGCGAAGGTCGTCAAACAGTATTTATTTAGAATGGGGATTTCATTTCAAGATGAAATATTCAGTTTGCGTGTTTTGGTGGATTTGACATGCCAAACCATTTGGATTTTATTTATTAGTGGTAAAAAAATGCTTTGTATTTATTATTTTTTAAGACATTTAATGTGTTTTTCCCCTGAAATACTCCCTTTAAAATCCAATAAAAACACTTTACTATATAATACAGTGTCAACTCTGTTAAATCCTAGCCCGTGTGGTTCCGGCTAAGAATAGAATCACTGTCGATCTCTGCAGAGGGGTAGGAATCCTCCGAATTGATGTCATGTTCATTTTATCATTTTTTGTCATGTTCACTAATGTGGTTAGATTATCGACCCATGGGTGGTTTCAGGGAGCCATAAGTGATGGCAAGAATAGGATCACTGTGGCTTATGCATGTCGTAAGAAGCGACAAATTGAGTAATACGATAGAGTCTGCTGAAACTCTGCAGTTCTGCAGGTATCAAGATTCTAGGTTTATTCTGCATATTCATTTGTTGATGTATTTTTTTTAATCTGTATGTTAATTTGTTGTTTTTGTACATGTAGTGCGCGCACAAAATGACCTTTTTATGTGTCGACGTGCCATAAAACACCATTCATTCATTCATTCATTCATTCATTGTACATGTAGAGTGAACCTGGAAACTTCCGTCCTGTTAGCGTCGAATAACCTATAATGTGTTGGTACGCTGTAAAACCCTATTCATTCATTCATTCATTCATTCATTCATTCATTCTGTTAAAGCCTCATTAAACTTCCGAAATGCACAATTGTTTATATCAAATGTGTTTATATATTGCTAAAACCATTCCTGTAGACTCCTTAGAGATTTCTTTAAAAAAAAAGAGAAAATAAATAACTTGGATCGAAATGTGTATTTCTTAGACGAGCGGACCAAGCTTTAAACTTTTGTTTACATTTTTGTAATTCCGTAATGACTCGGTTGCTTTCCGACTGTACCTCCGCCAGTGTTCGGAAGACACAAATAAATATTGCAGTGGTAGTGTGCGGATTAAGACCGTTAGATAAGGGGTTCATTAACAAAATTATAAAAGTTGTGGCTTCACTAATATTATGTATCGTTATTGGGTTTTCTTTCTTTTTATGCCCCCCCAAAAATTTTTTGGGTGGCATATAGTAATCGCAGCGTCCGTCCGTCCTTCCGTCCGGTATTTCGTTTCCGGTCTGTAACTTTGTCATGCATAGATGGATTTTGTTGATACTTGCAACGAATGATCAACAGAACATGACGACGTGTCGCGAGTAAGACCCACACCCGTACCTCAAAGGTCAAGGTCACAATTTCAGTTTGTTTGACAACACTTTGAGTTTATGTGAGATTTTCGTTTCTGGCCTGTAAATTTGTCATGCATAGATGAATTTTAATAATACTTGCTACAAATGATCAACATAGCATCATGACATGTTGGGAGGCATGTGACACTTAACAGTGACATTTCTTGTTAAAAATATATTGATGTCTGCAATAAATCTGTATCGAACGTAGTACACATTATATTATTTATACGCACTGAAAAACAATGAGTACGGAATACTAGTATGGTCTAGTAACTCTTGCTGAGGATCCTCCCTTGCATTTACGCGTGATACTATCACACGCGCTATTACGTCATAAATCATTCTATCGCAGTCAATACTGAGAGGCTACCAAGGGTGGTACAGGTATTAAAATGTAATTTTATTTTTAATTTTATCCCACTGAGGGGAATAAAGGGGATGTTCTTAAAAACTATCTAACCGCAAGCGGTTACTTAATTTTGAACTGCATCCCCTACAGTTCCCCATACTATGTTTCTCTCTGAAGTGATTTGATCATATATTACCGACTGACACGTTTCCGAACAAGCTTCGTAACTCCCCGTTTTCTGCAGAAGGTGTTTATCGGAAAGAGACGCACATTGATTTTGTAAATAAAACCCGTTCTTAATTATGTACTAATAATGTGCTTTATATTTATTTTATCGTTTGCAAAGTCTCCCAGTGATCAAATAAACATGTATTCTATCATCTGGAAGAGTAAAACTGACTTAAATTAAAACGAAAAACGACCGTTTCGGAAATTGAATGAGCCTTTAATAAGGCACAATTGTATCTAAGTAACCATTAATTCTGTCTCACTTTTTTTACAGGAACAAAACGAATTAGAGACGAGAAATGTGAAGTGTGTTACAAAAACACTAAGCTGTAACACGGCATGCTTATAATCGTGGTACCAACGTATACTTTGGGGAATACCAATCATGGCTTCTAAAGTTGATCAACTCTCGCATGAACAAAAACTGCTACTTGTAAACGTAGTCAGACTTGTGGTTAACCATGATGATTCTGCTCTCAAAGTGATGAAACAAACTTTCGCTGACGAGTCGCTGTCTTGTGAAACTTGGCTCGGATTTGAATTTTACCGAACAGAAGACTGGTCGAATTATTGCGATTGTTGGTTTGAATGGGAGTACTTGGATTTTATCAATCGAGAAACAATAGATCGTTTAATGCTGGAAAGAGTTTTGAAAAATCTTGTTGAAGGATCATGTATTCACGCCAAGTCAGCGGGATATTGTGTTCAGGAAAGGTATTACACAGGGATAAGTTTTATGCACGTTGCGGCGGGTGCAGGGAATAGAACGGTATTGAAATACTTGTTGAAATGTAACTTATTAATACATCAGAAGTCAGAGAGTTGTTATTTGTATCCACCTCATCTCGCCATAATTAAATCTCGTACTAAGCTGTTGAAGATGATGCTACAACCTGATTGTAAACGTGTGTGCATTCACAGCAGCATGTCTTATGCCCCTTTAATTTTGGCAAAAAGAAGAGCATCGGGAATAAACATAACTAAATTGATGAAATGTGATGACACTTTAAAATGTTTCATGATCATATATGCGGACATGGAAGCTGATCTCGTTAATGCCATTATTAAGTATGGTAAACGAGATAATGGCGCGGCTAATGTGATTGCATATTTCATATGTCGTAATGACACTACCCGAGCTTTACAGTTTTTATCTACTAGGCAATTAGCATACAAATATTTACCAATCTGGCACGTTGACGTGAAGGTGACGGTGATACTGGCCAGTATCATGTACGACAATGTCAGCATTTTGCGTACTTTGCCCAAACGAAATCAACTACAACAATGGAATTGGCTTGGTTACAATGCTTTGGATATTGCTACAGCATTCGGAAGTACAAATTGTGCGCAGATCCTAAAATCGTTTATAACACCAACTGAATCTTTAATGGAAGAGGTATCGCCCTATGTTTTGGTTTGTTATTTGGCAGGTAAGGAACCCCGGATGCTAGATGAAGAAATCGCAGCTCTTTTCAAAAAGTGTAAAGATCAAGGACACGATGTTAACCATCAAGACAAATACCAAATGACACCACTTCACGTCGAACTTGATTCGAGAACAAAAGAATACTATGATGCCTTTCTGATAAAATCGTTGTTATCTCTGGGCGCTGATATCAATAGCAAAGACTGCAATGGACGGACACCCATTCATGTCCTCTTAACAGCGTATGATTCCCCATTTGGCAGTGGCAGTCGAGCTTCGAAATATCACTCAAGGGGAATACTAAAGGATTTATTATACTATAATCCCATCGCGGAGCTTACACCGTCTGCAATGAATTTCGCAGCACTATGTGAGCACAGTGCTATAGCGCATATTGAACTGGCAACACACATAACTTACCTGAAAAGGAAATCTGAAACTGACGACATCAACATCAGCGTCGAGATGACATACACTGAACGTGTCCTCGCTGTATCATATGTTGCATTAATGTACGAAATTGGATTTAAAATACATAAAAGTGATCGAACCTATATTTCTAAATGGCTACCGACAATTAGTAAATACGTTGATTCGATAGAAAGCACACCATGGACACTGAAAGCTTGCTGTAGACGTGTTATTAGGAAAACGCATCCAGGTGATAAACTCCATAAGTACCTGGATGAGATAGGAGTACCAACGGCTCTGAAAAACTACATACTGTTTTCACACCTGTTAAAATATGTCCAATTAAAGACAGTTGATAGATATAGCAAAGAACCAATAACAGTTTCCTTTGATATGGAATATATAAGGAGCGAAGCCAACCTTATAGATTTACTTGATTAATATGATTAACATCTTGTTAAGGAACAGAACAGAACATATCTTTATTCAGACTTGTACAAAGTTCATCATCATAATATATATAAAAAAAAGCAAAGTTACAATGTTAAGTGAGTAAATTACAACTCGTATAATAATTATGAAATGCTTATAGTGATAATCCTGCTTAAAGAATAATATCCTTCAGTTCATGTTTTTTATCATTAGCTCACCTGAGCTGAAGGCTCACAGGTGAGCTTTTGTGATCGCCTGGTGTCCGTCGTCTGTCGTCCGTCGTTAACTTTTAGCTTTTAACAACTTCTCCTCTGAAACCACTGGGCCAATTTTGATATAATTTCACAGAAGTGTTCCTTGGGTGACTCTCTACCAAGTTTGTTCAAGCCATCTTGATTCGTCAAAAAACATGGCAGCCAGGGGGTGGGTTAGTTTTTTGATGTCAAATTACCCCTCCTGTTTTGTCTGTTTATAGCAATTATTATAAGAAGAGGTAATAATCTCTTTAAAGAAACTTTTTTTTTGCTATTATTATACAATATTATACTAGATATAAGTTTTAAAAGATAATTCATCATAAAAAGATGAATGATACAATTATAATCATTGATTAAATATTATTCAAATATCATTAACCATTTTTAAAGTAGGTGTTTTTCTGAATATAACAGAGTTTTTATGGTTCAGACAGGGACGGTTTACTGCTTCATAATAAAGCAATACCATATTTTTAGCTAGTTTCTTCACAGCAAGAAGTCTGCTTGAGATTTTCAGTGTCAAAGTGTAATTGAAAACTTGGAGGAAGAGCTTAATTGTTTTTGGGGGAGAGTGCACTGCGACAAAGATTCTTTCAAGTGATATATTTTGGGAAGGCTTGTGTTTGGAACTCATAGGAATATTTATTGTGCTGGAACTGAGGATTGTTTCATGCACAATAGTTTAGTCTGATGCTTTAGTTTGAAACCGTTCTCAAACATAACAGGTTAGTTTTATGCTGGAACTGGATATTTATCTTAGTTCGAAGACTTAGCATCTATAGTAAAAACTTCAGAAGCCTTCTTGTTAGAATTTACTGACCTGATTTTGATGTAATTTCACTGACATTTACCATAGGTGAACCTCTACCAAGTTTGAACTCTTCTAGGCATCTGTTACATCTTCAAAACAAATAAAAATTCTAACTACTTGTCCATCTCGTCTTTCTGGAATTTTGAGCGTACATGTATTATATAATCTACTTATGTTGGGTTACTCAAGGTCAGTCAGGTGAGCGATAAAGGGCCATCTTGGCCCTCTTGTTTCCTTTTACAGAAGATGAACATATAAGTTATGCAGCGTAATTGTTTAAATTATTAATTCTGTCCTAAGAGCATTTCAATGTTATCTAGCTAGATTAATTAAAACAGTTTTATTTGTAGTTTTCATTAATTCAATAAACATAGAAGGTCTTTGGAGAAAGTATCGTTTTATATTGCATTTTCTAAGATCAATAAAATGTGGATATATACATATAAAGCGATATTCATCATCTATGTCAGAAGCATAACAAGATTCAAAGTATCTTTCATTTCTCGGTATTCTGTTTCTTGTAAACTGATCCTCAGAAAATGTGAAGATAACCACATGACCTAAGGAATGGCCCACCCAGCCGTTACAAACCTATTACGGGGTGATTAATATTATCATGTCGAGGGATGACCCACCGCGACCATCACAAACATAATACGGGTTGATTGATAACAACGTGTTGATGAATGGCCCACCCCGACCATCACAAACCTATTACAAAGTGATTAATAACAGTGTGTTCAGGGATGGCCAAACCGGACCATCACAAACCTATTACGGGGTGATTAATAACAGCGTGTTGATGGATGACCCACCCCGACCATCACAAACCTATTACGGGGTGATTAATATTATCATGTCGAGGGATGACCCACCGCGACCATCACAAACATAATACGGGTTGATTGATAACAACGTGTTGATGAATGGCCCACCCGACCATCACAAACCTATTACAAAGTGATTAATAACAGTGTGTTCAGGGATGGCCAAACCCGACCATCACGAACCTATTACGGGGTGATTAATAACAGTGTGTTTAGGGATGGCCCACTCCGACCATCACAAACATATTACGGGGTGATTAATAACAGCGTGTTGATGGATGACCCACCCCGACCATCACAAACCTATTACGGGGGTGATTAATAACAGCATGTTGAGGGATGACCCACCCCGACCATCACAAACCTATTACGGGGTGATTAATAACAGTGTGTTGAGGGATGACCCACCCGACCATCACAAACATATTACGGGGTGATAAATAACAGCATGTTGAGGGATGACCCACCCCGACCATCACAAACCTATTACGGGGTGATTAATAACAGCGTGTTGAGGGATGACCCACCCCGACCATCACAAACGTATTACGGGGTGATAAATAACAGCATGTTGAGGGATGACCCACCCTGACCATCACAAACCTATTATGGGTGATAAATGATAGAGGGTTCAGAGATGGCCTACCCCGACCATCACAAACCTATTACGGGTTGATTATTAACAGTGCGTTGATGGATGACCCATCCCGACCATCAGACACATATTATGGGTTGATTAATAACAGTGCGTTGATGGATGACCCATCCCGACCATCAGACACATATTATGGGTTGATTAATAACAGTGCGTTGATGGATGACCCATCCAGACAATCACAAACCTATTACGGGGTGACTAAGTTGATGACAACGTGTTGAGTGATGGCTCACCCCGACCATCACAAACATATTACGGGGTTATACATAACAGCGTGTTGGTGGATGACCAACCCCGACCATAACAAACATATTACGGGGTTATACATAACAGCGTGTTGGTGGATGACCAACCCCGACCATAACAAACATATTAGGGGGTGATTAATAACCGCGTGTTGAGTGATGACCCACCGCGACCATCACAAACCTATTACGGGTTGATTATTAACAGTGCGTTGATGGATGACCCACCCCGACCATCAGACACCAATTACGGGTTGATTAATAACAGTGCGTTGATGGTTGACCCATCCCGACAATCACAAACCTATTACGGGGTGACTAAGTTGATGACAACGTGTTGAGTGATGGCTCACCCCGACCATCACAAACATATTACGGGGTTATACATAACAGCGTGTTGGTGGATGACCAACCCCGACCATAACAAACATATTACGGGGTGATTAATAACCGCGTGTTGAGTGATGACCCACCGCGACCATCACAAACCTATTACGGGTTGATTATTAACAGTGCGTTGATGGATGACCCACCCCGACCATCAGACACCAATTACGGGTTGATTAATAACAGTGCGTTGATGGTTGACCCATCCCGACAATCACAAACCTATTACGGGGTGACTAAGTTGATGACAACGTGTTGAGTGATGGCTCACCCCGACCATCACAAACATATTACGGGGTTATACATAACAGCGTGTTGGTGGATGACCAACCCCGACCATAACAAACATATTACGGGGTGATTAATAACCGCGTGTTGAGTGATGACCCACCGTGACCATCACAAACCTATTACGGGGTGATTGATGACAGCGTGTTAAGTGATGGCTCACCCCAACCATCGCAAACATATTACGGGCTGATTAATAACAGCATGTTGAGGGATGACCCACCCCGACCATCAGAAACATATAACAGGGTGATTAATAACAGCATGTTGAGGGATGGCCGACCCCGACCATCACAAACCTATTATGGTGTGATTAATAACAGTGTGTTGAGGGATGGCCCACCCTGACCTTCATAAAACTATTCTGGGATGATTAATAACAGTGTGTTGAGGGATTGCCCACCCCGACCTTCACAAACCTATTACATTGTAATTAATAACAATGTGTTGAGGGATGACCCACCCAGACGATCTCAAACCTATAAAGTTGTAATTAATAACAATGTGTTGAGGGATGGCCCACCCAGACGATCTCAAACCTATTACGTTGTCATTAATAACAGTGTGTTAAGGGATGGCCCATCCCGACGATCACAAACCTATTACGTTGTAATTAATAACAGTGTGTTGAGGGATGGCCATCTCCGACCATCACAAACCAATTACGTTGTAATTAATAACAGCATGTTGAGGGGTGGCCCATCCCGACGATCTCAAACCTATTACGTTGTAATTAATAACAGTGTGTTGAGGGATGGCCAACCCCGACCTTTATCAATCTATTCCGGGTTGATTAATAACAGTGTGTTGAGGGATGGCCCAACCCGACCTTCACAAAACTATTCCGGGGTGATTAATAACTGTATGTTGAGGGATGGCCCACCCCGACCTTCACAAAACTATTACGATGTGATAAATAACAGCATGTTTAGGGATGAACCATCCCGACCATCACAAACATATTACGGTGTGATTAATACCAGTGGGTTGAGGGATGGCCATCCCGACCATCACAAACATATTACGATGTGGTTGGTAACAGTATGTTGAGGGATGGCCCATCCCGACCATCACAAACATATTACGGTGTGATTTATAACAGTGTGTTGAGGGATGGCCATCCCGACCATCACAAACATATAATGGTGTGATTAATAACAGTATGTTGAGGGATAGCCCTCCCCGACCATCACAAACATATAATGGTGTGATTAATAACTGTATGTTGAGGGATGGCCCACCCCGACCATCACAAACATATTACGGTGTGATTTATAACAGTGTGTTGAGGGATGGCCCATCCCGACCATCACAAACATATTACGGTGTGATTTATAACAGTGTGTTGAGGGATGGCCCATCCCGACCATCACAAACATATTACGGTGTGATTTATAACAGTGTGTTGAGGGATGGCCCATCCCGACCATCACAAATATATTACGGTGTGATTTATAACAGTGTGTTGAGGGATGGCCCATCCCGACCATCACAAACATATTACGGTGTGATTTATAACAGTATGTTGAGGGATGGCCCATCCCGACCATCACAAACATATTACGATGTGGTTGGTAACAGTATGTTGAGGGATGGCCCATCCCGACCATCACAAACATATTACGGTGTGATTTATAACAGTATGTTGAGGGATGGCCCATCCCGACCATCACAAACATATTACGGTGTGATTTATAACAGTATGTTGAGGGATGGCCGACCCCGACCATCACAAACATATAATGGTGTGATTAATAACAGTATGTTGAGGGATAGCCCTCCCCGACCATCACAAACCCATTACGGTGTGATTAATAACAGTATGTTGAGGGATAGCCCTCCCCGACCATCACAAACCTATTACGGTGTGATTAATAACAGTGTGTTGAAGGTTGGCCCACACCGACCATCACAAACCTATTACGGTGTGATTAATTATAGCATGTTGAGGGATGGCCGACCCCGACCTACACAAACCTATTACGGTGTGATTAATAAAAGCGTGTTGAGGGATAGCCCACCCGACAATCACAAACCTATTATAATGTGATTAATAATAGTGTGTTGAGGGATGGCCCACCCAGACCATTACAAACCTATTACGGTGTGATTAATTATAGCATGTTGCGGGATGGCCGACCCTGACCTTCACAAACCTATTACGGTGTGATTAATAACAGTGTACTGAGGGATGGCCCACCCCGACCATTAGAAACATATTACGGTGTGATTAATAACAGTGCGTTCAGGGATGGCCCATACCGACCATCACAAAACTATTACAGTATGATTAATAACAGTGTGTTTAGGGATGGCCCACCCCGACCATCACAAACCTATTACAGTATGATTAATAACAGTGTGTTTAGGGATGGCCCACCCCGACCTTCACAAACCTATTACGGTGTGATTAATAACAGTGTGCTTAGGGATGGCCCACCCTGACCTTCACAAACATATTACCGTTTCATTAATAACAGTGTGCTTAGGGATGGCCCACCCAGACCTTCACAAATATATTACGGTGTGATAAATAACAGTGTGTTGAGGGATGGCCACTCCGACCTTCATAAACATATTACGGTGTGATTAATAACAGTGTGTTGAGGGATGTCCACCCCGACCTTCACAAACATATTACGGTGTGATTAATAATAGCGTGTTGAAGGATGGCCCACCCATACCATCTCAAACATATTACGGTGTCAATAATAACAGTGAGTTGAGGGATGGCCCATCCCGACCATCACATTCCTATTACGGTGTGTTTAAAAACTGCGTGTTGAGGGATGGCCCACCCCGATCATTTCAAACCTATTACGTTGTGATTAATAACAGCGTGTTGAGGTATGGACCGCCCCGACCATCTCAAGCATATTACGGTGTGATTAATAACAGTTTTTTTCAAGGATGGGTAGAATCAGTATTAAGCATTTGCTGGTAAAATATCTTAGTCAAAGACACCACACATAGCCCTAACGGAGAATCAAATCCACGACCATCCGATCCTGTGTTCTTTTCTTGACCACGGGACAACGAACTATTCAAATGAAAGAGGATTGATACATTTATGTACTATTTTACTCCATTGAAACAGTCGTGGAACTAAGTCGTTTATTGGAAAGGAAATAACGATTTCATTTTAGAAATCATGACCATTTTTGCCATTCGTGAAGCAAGTCCTTTCACAAAAGTTACTAAACTTGATAGAAAGCAGTGAGAGAACGAATGCAACCACTCTGCCAAGTTAACCAGTGAGTAAATGAATGCAATCAATCTGCGAAATTAATCAGTAAGAGAACGAATGCAACCTCTCTGCCAAAGTTAACCAGTAAAAGAACGAATGCAACCTCTCTGCCAAAGTTAACCAGTGAGAGAACGAATGTAACATCTCTGCCAAAGTTAACCAGTGAATGAACGAATGCAACCTCTCTGCTAAACTTAATAAGTGAAAGAACGAATGCAACCTCTCTGCCAAAGTTAACCAGTGAGAAAACGAATGCAACTACTTTGCCAAAATTACCAGTAAGAAAACGAATGCAACCACTCTGCCAAAGTTAACCAGTGAGGGAACGAATGCAACCACTTCACCAAAGTTGACCATTGAGAGAACGAACGCAATCAGTCTGCCAAAGTTAACCAGTGAATGAACGCCGGAATGCAACCAATCTGTCAAAGTTAACCAGTGAGAGAACAAACGCAAGCCGAAGTTAACAAGATCGGTCAATGCTCTACTCCACGTAGACAATTTAAATAAATACGTCGGATGACAGTTACACAAGAAGACTATAATCTGAAAACACAGTATTGTTAAGGTGTAATCCCACTATTGACTTTCGTTCTTTATTCTATAGTAAATAATAGAAGTTTGAAGGTTGTCATTAATGAAGAGACCTACATGAAACAAGTGAAACTTATATTCTACTATTTGTCAATCTCTGCACTATCAAAATATGATGAGAAAAGTAGGGGTCATGTGTCATATAAGAGTTTGATTTTCTGCTCAGTGTGTACACTGTTGACAAAGTGAAAGTAGACTGCCGAAATCATGTATTCATACCCAAATTTCCAAGCCTCAATTTTTTTTCTAAATTCACAATTCAAACATGACAATGCTTTCAAAATATTCAAAATACATCACTTATTCGGATGCATTACTTAGTGCCAATTGTTAATTGAACTAAAGTACATACAAGTGTCAGTAATAGTTCAGTTAAACACACTGCAAAATGATAACATTCTTCGTCTTTATATGACGCCATCAAAAATAATTGATTGATTGATTGAATATTAAGCGTAATGTTTATATGCCATCGAGAGCTAACAGACGATCAGTTAACTTAACCACTATTTCCTAGGTTCCTGGAAGGTTAACCAGTACTCCAGAACACCCCATATCCGCAAGTAACTGTTAACTTTCCTACTTAACTCAGCGGTGAGAGACGAATGATAATGAGACGCAATGTCGTATATCAAACATGACGGAAATTGTGGCCGAGTGGGGATTCGAACTCACGACCCCTGGATTGACAGTCAGACGCGCTAACGGCTGAACTAATCGGGCCCGGCCAGTCAATGATAAAACAAGATTACCAATTTTAATATACAACTCCATTATCCATAAAACCGCAACTATGCTTAATATGTAAAACAGCGGGAAAGCATAGATATTCACAGGTGATTATCCCGATTTGTTTAGTTCATATACTTCATAAAAAAATACAAGGCACGAATCTCGAAATCTCAAAAATTCTAACCCGCACTTTTCAAACAGCTTTTTTGTCTATTCAGTTTAAACTGATTTATTTTACTTTGATTGTGAAACAAGTTCTTACAACTTAGGCAAATCACACTCGAAGCCTTCCTGGTTAGAACCAGTATTAAGCATATGCGGAAAGGTGTCTTGTTAAAGGACACCATACATAGCCGTATCGGAGGATCGAACCCACGACCCTCCGATCAAGGGATCGGTGCTGTACCATTGGACTACGCGCTACACACCTTTTTTTTTTTTTTATCTATTAAACCAATTGCAACGTTGTTTTCAATACTGATCGTTCATGCATACGTTAACAAAGAGCTTAAAATAAATACTTAAATAAAAAATGTAAACAAATAAATATAACATTAAATAGCTAAATTAATTGAAAAAAATATCTTAACATTTTTTTTAATTTTATTTGATTTATTTGTGATGTATATAAATATAATATTATCTAAATAGAAAAAAAACAAACACGTAAACAAAATTAATATATAGATCAGGGGGTAAATATATATTTAAATTTTTTTGAATGGGGTTTTACGCCATTTTCAACACATTTCAGGTTATATATGGCATATCCAGTTTTACTGGTGGAGGAAGACCTCAGACTAAGTAGAACCACAGTAACTGAAAACTTTCTCGTATAAAGTTTTTGGTGCTAGCGGGACTCGAACCTACGACCTTAGCGGTGATCTTGAGACGTCGCCTTAGACCACTCGGCCACGGAGGACCCTAAATATTTTAATATTTGATGTTAAACAAGGACTAGTTTAGTTACACATGAAATAAAGATGTTGTTAACTGGGATAGGTGCGTCTCTTGGGATATTGGTCCAAAGCAGTCAAACCTTATATTGCTATCTAGTTAGTAACCTCTTGAACTTCATATATGTCATATATGTCTTATAAAAAACATATCTTATGCATATAGGACCTCAAGTCCATTTCAGATGTGAAGCTAGATCAAAGACTATCAGGAATAATACGCAGTTACTTCCCCTGTGTATAATATCGCCATTTACTTGAAAATATTTGGCTTATCAGCAATTAATTTAGTTTTCGAGGATTCCTATTTTCAACACTGTATTTCGATGCTTAAAAGTTTTATATCTGCCGACAGTATAAGTGATTTGCAGTAAGTAATGCTATTTTATAATGTTGGACATGTGTGGGTTGTAGGCTATATCGTTAAACATAGATAGATACGTGTTTATGTGTGCACATTTGTGACAAAACATAATTGTTAGATCTAATAAATATTTAATTTAGAAATACAGAAATAAACTGGTTATGTATCACTTGGATGAACTGTATTTTTATTACTTGCATTTACGACGTCCATATTGCGTTGGACCAATTTCTGTACAGGGAAAAATATCAACAGACTTCCGTAATTAGTGCCACGTTACATAAGTCTTGGATAATGTAAATACAAAGCAAAGGGAAGCGGTATATAACGTTTTATAAAAGACTGTACAGCAGAAAATAACTATTGAACCCCCCCCCCCCCCCCCCCAACAACAACAACAAATAAATGATATTTGATATTTAATGACGTTTAGAAAATACACTTAAATGTTGAATTATTCTGACCTTTAAATAAACTATGACGTCATGAGTCTGCTACTGTATCAGAAACGAATATGTTTTTATCGTAAACAACATGCCTCAGTGTGGATATTGTAATGTTACTGAGGTACTTTGGGTTATAAATAAGAACGACAAGTACGTGCTCTCACTATCTACTACGAGGTTTATATTGTATCTGTTCTAGACTGGCCAGCAGTGGTATCAGAGAGGAGGGTTTCTATTTGTCGAGTATCGAGTTTCGAGTAAGGAAAGTGAGTTTCGAGTAACAGCTATTGAATAAATTTAACCATATTTAATTCAAATGACTTGTATTTAAAATACTTGGCTGCCAAATATATAGTGTCGGTTATTGAAATTTTCATAACTTTAAGATGATTAGTCGTTGAACAGTTTATTTTACTTTTTGAATTCAATTTTATTTGCTAATGCAACACACGACGTTCTGAAATTTACATCAATAAAAAAGAGGAACCAACTAAGACAACCGGTGTAGCTTTAGATTTCACAAAATAATGGTTAGGATTTGAGTCGAATTTGGTCGCCAATCAAGTAAAATGAACGTTAAAACAACTACGTTTAATTTAGCAGTATTTAATTGTTTTTATGTTACATCACCGCTCCCTATAACAGGTATATCCGGGATATGTTCTACTCTAATTATTATATATATATGTCATGTTTTTCAAAACACATTTCCGAACATTTTCCTTTTTAAAATTAGATTTTTAAATCAATAAAATATCAGGATTTATTTGAAACCCTGATGATATTTTGTCATATTTGCTATTTATTATGTGTATTTACAATGAGATAGCTATATTTCATTATTAAATCCATTAATTTAAGCATATAACAAGCCATTTATTTGGGAAGGCGTTGCAATGATGTCCACGTTCTCTGCAATGTTCATGGTTACGTTGTTGAATTTAAGCAACGTATTATTTGAAAACAAGTAGTTCTTCTTTTCATCTTGAAAAATTAGAAAACCCACCGAATTCCAATGTTGATTTAATTAAAAAAACTAAAGCAGTTAATAAAAGCCTTTATGCGCTCTTTCTGAAATTTAAATCAGAAGTTCCTCAAAATGTTAATAAGATATTGAACATAGATTTTAAATACGGACATGAGTATAGATGACTTGAAAATATAATACAAACAAAACTTCATATTTGTGGAAGACCCAACTTTTTCATCGACTATTTTTTACGAATACCCCGGAACAAACTTTATAAATGAGGATTAAATGAAACTGAATTGTGTTCTTTTTCGAAATACACAAGGGAAACAATTTTTTATTTTTCTATTAATATTTGTTTTATATTTTTCTTTTTCGTATGATTGTTGAAAGTAAAATTCAATATTTCTTATGATATAACTTTCCCAAATACAGTATTTGGCCCTATAATTTCTTTACAAGATAATGTTCGTATGTATCTTGATCTAAACACTGCCTTTCCTCATAGACCAAAAAGAAGAGACGGGCAGTTGAAATTGTTACAATTTTAAAAGTTACACACCACAGATAACAAAATAGTTAACTCGGTGGGGGTATGGAACAGTTAGTGGCAAAGTCGATATTGTATATACGTTACTATAAAACAAGACTTTTACTATTCAATGATGTATTTTAAGCCCCTGCAAACTTTTGTTTTGTCATAATGAATATTTTATAACAACACTCGTGTAGTCTTACTCGAAACTCACTTTTCTTACTCGAAACTCATTTTTCTTACTCGAAACTCTTTTTTCTTACTCGAAACTCACTTTTCTTACTCGACACTCACTTTCCTTACTCGACACTCATTTTTCTTACTCGACACTCACTTTCCTTACTCGAAACTCACTTTTCTTACTCGACACTCACTTTCCTTACTCGACACTCATTTTTCTTACTCAAAACTCACTTTCCTTACTCGAAACTCACTTTTCTTACTCGAAACTCACTTTTCCAACTCGTTTCCCACTACAAGTGAATTTCCCAAAAATATCTTTCTGTAGGGTTAACCTACATTAAACTTTGAAATTAGTTAGAACCGTCGTACACTATGGTGGTATATATAAAATCCTGACATCATGTGTGATGTCAGGTACGTCGCGAATACTTTATGTCACGAGTTAAAACACTGAAACAATGACTGAGGTGTATGTAAACATATATGTAAGTCCATTCCCACAAACCTCTTCCCCACCCACCCCAAAATAAAACAAACACGCAAAACAACAACAAATATGCTTTTATTTAGAGTGCATTAATGTAGACAAAAAGTTTTGCAGACTGTGTGTCCTTCAATACGTTGTTTAAAAATGTTTTGGACGCACATATAATGGACGTTTGGTAGACCAATTAAATGAATGTAATTTATGACATTACACATGTTTTGTACGTCATTTAGTATGAGAAAATGTACAACAAATCAAACAAAAAAAGGTAATAAAAATGTTTTAAGCATATATGGTTAACGTAAAATTGCTTTTAGGAATAAATCAGTGGTAATAAGGTTAAATTACTGTAATTCTGATATATACGCTAATGCACAAAAATATTGTGCTGCCAATATGATGTGATGTTACGTCATATTTCCACTTTAACTATAACTTAGCGATTTAAATTTACCTTCGTTACAATAATTGTAATAATTTAAACTACATGTCACTTTTCTAACTCGAAACTCACTTTCTTTACTCCAAACTCACTTTTTAAACTAGAAACTCATTTCCTGCTAAAAGTGAATACCATCAGAGAGGCGTATCAGTATACTGATTGGCATGAAGTAAGCGAAGCTACCATACTGTTACAGATATTTCATGATATTTAATTTAATGAAAACGCATACGTTACCAGTAATTTGTTTTGGTTTATAATTGCTGCATAGTAAACATTGTTTGTTCTTACGATTATGATATTATATAATGACTGCGAATAAACAAAATAAAGTAGTGTACTTTACAATGGATTTGTGTAAGGATTGTCACACATGATATGATTATAAATATTATTATATACTTTACACTCCCAATAACAGGGGCTAGTGACAATATGTATTTTATATCCCTATAAATAGTATAATAAAGACTTTATTATACTATTATATAAAGGGATATAAAATATATATTGGTCACTAGCCCCTCTGCTTCCTACGTCCGTCACGGTCGTTAATCGATACATACTTAGGCTTGTAATGGAGCGATGGGCGGATCTGTAGCGTTAATATTTAAACTAATTTATCACACTTATATCACATTGCTGTTATATATATGTGCATGTTTTCTGATAGACTTGCAGAATAGAAACCATACTTGCAGAATAGCACACATAACAAAACACGTTTTTACAGCTATACACCACCGTAAAAATGAGAGGCCGGTGCTTATCTTGACATATAGTCTTAATTGTTATTAATAGTATACAGGATTATTACACGAAGTGAAGAGAAACAGAAATACTAAGGCAACTGCTACTCGAAGCTAAAATTTAAATCAAAGTACTCAAAGTACTGAAGGTGGGATTGCTATTAGACGTAATGAGTTGTTGTATAGCGTAAAGCGTCGCTTTCAACTCAACATTTTTTTCAGTTATATCGTCAAAGTGTTTTATTGAAACAGCTTTCTAAGCGCTGTCTCACTGGAGTATCATGCCACATGGTATGGTACCCCACCCAGTCACAGTATACTGACACTGACTTCAAATATCGAATCAGTGCAGAAAACCATTAAAGTAGTTTGTGTTGTCGAATTATTATGCCCATTAAAACATAGTTGAATGATGTCTAAATTCTATCCATATCTAATGTCCATATTATGTTTCAATAACGTATACATATTTCTCTAGTCAAGGGAGGTATTGTCTGATGGGCTCTTCCTCTGTAAATTAGCTAGACAGTGTTTTTGAAAATATAATTTGAAAACAATTTGAATGGTAGATTGGTAGTAATTATTGACAATAATACAGGTGTTAGAATAACATTTTATTTGAAATTATCAAATATGATCTATTAAGTTTAATATTAACAAGTATAAACACTGTGCAAATATATAATCACACTAAAGATAATCTTTCAATCAAAGGTTTAATCATCAGCACTGGCCCGTGTAAAATACATCAGGAGGTTTTCGATACCAAGTTAGCATAATTTATCTAATTTATAATGTACAATTCTTTCATCAATATGTTTGCTCTCCTCATATGAGTAAT
The DNA here is from genome assembly GCA_029582155.1 of Panopea generosa. Lineage (NCBI taxonomy): Eukaryota > Metazoa > Mollusca > Bivalvia > Adapedonta > Hiatellidae > Panopea > Panopea generosa. The sequence continues at coordinate 44,641,044 of CM055904.1, read as the reverse complement.
TTCCATTCCTTCCGGCATCATTTTTCTGACATTGACTTAATTTTTTTCATGTCTGATTCGCAAAACCGGTTTTGTTATGTCCATTTTGGATAGGAATAATCAATACTGTTGTTGTTACTATTCAGTGGAGTTTGTTGTTGTTGATAATGATAATGATGATAATGATGATGTTGATGATAATGCTGCTGCTGATGATGGTGATGGTGGTTGTTATGATGATGATGATGATAATGATGATGATAATGGTGGTAGTGGTGATGATGATGATTAGGGTGAGAATGATGATGATGATGTTGTAGTGGTGACGGTGTTTGTGATTATATTATATAATCACCTTAAAGTTTATGTTGCATTTGTGACTTAGTTTTTTTTTTAGTAAAGACCGCGGCTTGGTCTAGTGGTAGAGCGTCCGCCTCGCATGCGGAAGGTCATGGGTTCGATCCCCGGCCGGGTCATACCAAAGACTTTAAAATGGTACTAGAAGCTTCCTCGCTTGACGCTCAGCATTTAGAGGAGAGTTCTAGGTCTGGTCGGCCCCGTTGTCAGTATAATGTGACTGGGTGGGGTATCATACCATGTGTCTGCGGCATGATACTCCAATGTGACAGCGCTCAGAATACTGTCTCATAGTAGACACCGTCGCGATATGACTGAAAAATTGTTGAAAGCGACGCTAAACACCATACAACTTTTTAAGTAAAAGGTGATAATATTAACCATATGTAGAGACGGGTGTGCTGGTTAAATTTTCAGGATCCTCCCGGGAAAAAGCGATTAGGTAAACTGTTCGTCTTTTTGTTCTCGATGACATAAATATAAAGCTGAATAAATCAAACCATCTTAGTTTATTCAATCTTGCTCATTTTGTAAATACTTGACTTATCCAGAGGCATATACACCTTAAGATATGAACTCGTAATTTTAATGATTGAAAAGAGTTCCAATAGTAAGTTTTTGATCTTCAGTTTACCATAATTGCTAATATATAGTTTGGTAAATACATCATACAAGCAGAGTTTGTTTTGCATGCATTATTTGGTACCTTGGATATCAGGCGATATCAGGGCCAATACACATTCTCGCTTAACGTACAGTATAAATTTGTAATATCAGAAATACACACAGCAGGGCGTAATTTGCGCTGTTGCACTATGTAACACAGCAAGTTTTATGGTTAGCTGTAGCACAGCCCTCTATAGACTATATACATTGTTCGTATAACATGATATGAATGTGTTTATGAAGTTTAGTCACTGTAACATGAGTTGTTTGTTCAGAAACAGAAAAAGCTGAGCTAAACATAAAACTTTAACCGGCGGACGACAACGACGACGACGACGCCAGTGTTATGACAATAGCTCTCCGGTTTTTTTTAAAAAAAAAGATGAGCTAAAAAGGATATTTTAATCATTGTTTGAATTTGCCGGATCCATTGTCCCATATTTACTTGGCTACCTACCTGAGCCCAACCAAGATCCCATCCTGCTGCCCATTTTTATGCCCCCTCCTCCCCCCCCCCAATTGTTTTTTTTTTGGGTGGCATATAGTAATCGCAGCGTCCGTCCGTCCTTCGTCCGGTATTTCGTGTCCGGCCTGTAACTTTGTCATGCATAGATAGATTTTGTTGATATTTGCTACAATTGATCAACATAACATGACGACGTGTCGCGAGAAAGACCCACACCCGTATCTCAAAGGTCAAGGTCACACTTTGAATTTGTTTAACAACACTTTGAGTCTGTGTGAGGTTTCGTGTCCGGCCTGTAACTTTGTCATGCATACATGGATTTTAATGATACTTGCTACAAATGATCAACATAACATGACAACGTGTCGTGTGTAAGACCCACACATGTACCGCAAAAGTCAAGGTCACAAATTGAGTTTATTTGACAACACTTTGAGTCTGTGTGAGATTTCGTGTCCGACCTGTAACTTTGTCATGCATAGATGGATTTTATAAATACTTGCTACAAATGATTAAAATAACATGACGATGTGTCGCGAGTAAGACCCATACCCGTACCTCAAAGGTCAAGGTCACACTTTGAGTTTGTTTGACAACACTTTCAGTCTGTTTGAGATTTCGTGTTTGGCCAGTTACTTTGTCATGCATAGATGGATTTTGTTAATACTTGCTACAAATGATTAAAATAACATGATGATGTGTCGCGAGTAAGACCCATACCCGTACCTCAAAGGTCAAGGTCACACTTTGAGTTTGTTTGACAACACTTTCAGTCTGTGTGAGATTTCGTGTCTGGCCTGTAACTTTGTCATGCATAGATGAATTTTGTTAATTCTAGCTACAAATGAGCAACATAACCTGAGGATTTGTCTCCCGTTACACACAGATTCCCACTTTAAAGGTCAAGGTCACAGTTCAACTTTGTTTGATGACAATTTCAGTCTGATTGAGATTTGGTGTCCGGTCTGTAAATTTGTCACCTATGGATAAATTTCAAAAATACTTGGCTCAATTCATCAGCATGACATGACAACGTGTCACTTGTAAGACCCAAAATGCGTACCTCAAAGGTCAAGGTCACACTTCATGTTTGTTTGACAACACTTTCAGTCTGTGTGAGATTTCATGTCCGGCCAGTAACTTTGTTGTGCATAGATGGATTTTATAAATACATGCTGCAATTGATCAACATAACATGACGGTGTGTAGCGCGTTACACCAAAAATTCCACTTCAGACGTGAAGGTCACAATTTTACTTTGTTTGATGTGTATTTCAGTCTGATTGAGATTTCGTATCCAGTCCGAAACTTTGTCACCTATGGATAAATTTCAAAAATACTTGGCTCAATTCATCAAAATGACATTACATCGTGCCACGTGTAAGACCCACATGCGTACCTCAAAGGTCAAGGTCACACTTTGAGTTTGTTTGACAACACTTTCAGTCTGTGTGAGATTTCGTGTCTGGCCTGTAACTTTGTCATGCATAGATGGATTTTGTTAATACTAGCTACAAATGAGCAACATAACATGAGGATTTGTCAACCGTTACACACAGATTCCCACTTCAAAGGTCAAGGTCACAATTTAACATTGTTTCGTGACACTTTCAGTCTGATTGAGATTTGGTGTCCGGTTTGTAACTTTGTTACCCATGGATAAATTTCAAAAACACTTGGCTCACTTAATCAGCATGAAATGACAACGTGTTACGTGTAAGTCTAAGACCCAAATGCATACGTCATAGTTCAAGGTCACAATTAAAGTTTGTTTGACAACACTTTCAGTCTGTCTGAGATTTCATGTCTGGCCAGTAACTTTGTCGTGCATAGATGGATTTTATAAATACATGCTGCAATTGATCAACATAACATGACGACATGCTGCATTTAATACCCAGACTCCCATTTCAAAGGTCACGGTCACAATTTTACTTTGTTTGATGACACTTTCAGTCATTTTGAGATTTCTTGTCCGGTCTGTAACTCTGTCATCAATGGATAAAATTTTAAAATACTTGGCTCAGTTGATCAACATGACATAATTAAGTATCGCATGTTAGACCCAGAACCTTTACTCAAAGGTCAAGGTCACACTTTCAATTTGTTTGATATTGCGTGTCTGGTCTGTGACTTGTCTTTAACTTGGCTCAATTGATCACGATGACATGACGACGTGTCTTAAGTAAGACCTAGACCTGTACCTCAAAGGTCAAGACCACACTTTTGAATCTGTTTGAGATTTCATGTCCGTGCTTTAACTTTATCATACATTGATGGATTTCAAAAACACTTGGCTCAATTTAGTAATTGATCAACAATTGATCTTTAATTTTGTCTTACATTTAGGGATTTTAAAATAGCTTGACACAAGTGATCAGCATGTCATGATGTTTCATCTGCATTTAACTGTTGAAATACCAAACCGTTACATCAGATGTCAAGGTCAAAGTTACACAAAGGTCAAGCTTTAATATTTAAAAAAAAGCATGAAATTGTATGTCTAGTCTGAAACATCAGTCCATTACTCTTGATATTCATGGATACATCGCTACCTATTACAATATATATTGTTATTTTTCACAGACCAATTGGGGGGCATGTGACACTTACCAGTGGCATTTCTTGGTTAAAAAATATATTTTGTATTAAATCAAATGCTCTGCTCCATTATAACTTTGTTACTCACCCATCACCCCTACCCCCTTATTTTTTAGCTCTCCGGGACGAAGTCCAAGGAGAGCTATTGTCATGACCCCGGCGTCGTCGGCGTCATCGTCGGCTTCGTCTGTAGACACGCAGGTTAAACTTTTGCGTTTAAGTTTCAAATATCTATGCAACAACTCATTGGATGTGAATGAAACTTTGCATGTGTGTGTTCACCATCATCAATGGAACACACACATACAAGAACCATAACTCTGGATTGCATTTTGGCACAGTTATGGCCCTTTTTGGACTTAGACACCCAGAGGCGAGCTTTGTTGGTCTTCTGACAACTCTTGTTTTAAATGAAACTTTGCTCCGGTTTCAACTTTATTACTGACCCAGTGATACCCCCTCCCCCCCCCCCCCCCCCACCACAAAGACCCACCTCGCCCATTTGTTTTCTTTTAAAGTTTGTCTTGTGTTAAATATTTAATAGTATTCTGCCCCTTTGTTATACTTGTAGACAGATAATGACAAATAAAACGATAAAATAGCGTTGGGAAATACCGTTCGTTTTAATTCTACCCACATATACTTGTTGATAGATAATGACAAATAAAACGATAAAATAGCGTAGGGGAATACCGTTTGTCTAACTCCGCCTACATATACTTGTAGACAGATAATGACAAATAAAACGATAAAAATAGCATTGGAGAATACCGTTCGGCTTAACTCCGCCCACATATACTTGTAGACAGATAATGGCAAATAAAACGATAAAATAGCGTGGTGGAATACCGTTCGACTTAACTCCGCCCACATATACTTGTAGACAGATAATGGCAAATAAAACGATAAAATAGCGTGGTGGAATACCGTTCGACTTAACTCCGCCCACATATACTTGTAGACAGAAAATTACAAATAAAACGATAAAATAGCGTGGGGGAATACCGTTCGTCTCAACTCCGCCCGCATATACTTGTAGACAGATAATGACAAATAAAGCGATAAAATAGCGTGATGGAATACCGTTCGGCTTAAAACTGCCCACATATACTTGTAGACAGATAATGACAAATAAAACGATAAAATAGCATGGTAGAATACCGTTTGGCTTAACTCCGCCCACATATACTTGTAGACAGATGATGGCAAATAAAACGATAAAATAGCGTTGTGGAATACCATTCAGTGTAACTCCGCCCACATATACGTGTAGACAGATAATGGCAAATAAAACGATAAAATAGCATGGTGGAATACCGTTCGGCTTAACTCTGCCCACATATACTTGTAGACAGATAATGGCAAATAAAACGATAAAATAGCGTGGTGGAATACCGTTCAGCGTAACTCCGCCCACTTATACTTGTAGACAGATAATGACAAATAAAACGATAAAATAGCGTGGTGGAATACCGTTCGTCTTAACTCCACCCACATATACTTGTAGACAGATAATGACAAATAAAACGATACAATAGCGTGGGGGAATACCATTCGTCTTAACTCCGCCCACATATGATTGTAGACAGATAATGACAAATACAACGATAAAATAGCAAGGTGAAATACCGTTCAGCGTAACTCCGCCCACATATACTTGTAGACAGATAATGACAAATAACACGATAAAATAGCATTGGGGAATACCGTTTGACTTAACTCCGCCCACATATATTTGTAGACAGATAATGCCCACATATACTTGTAGACAGATAATGACAAATAAAACGATAAAATAGCGTGATGGAATACTGTTCGGCTTAACTCCGCCCACATATACTTGTAGACAGATAATGACAAATAACACGATAAAATAGTGTTGGGGAAAACTGTACCATTTTATTTCGCGTCATATGATATACCGTTATATGTATTATTAATAACTGTCATATTGCTAATAGTTGTTATTGTACTCGGACTATTTGCAAACAGTTTAGTGGTGATCACCTTGTCCAGGAGGGAAAACAGAAAATCATCAACAGCTGTACTATTTACCTCACTGGCTATCACTGACAGTTTAGTGGTAATCACCTTGTCCAGGAGGGAATACAGAAAGTCATCAACAGCTGTACTCTTTACTTAGCTGGCTATCTCTGACAGTTTAGTGGTGATCACCTTGTCCAGGAGGAAATACAGAAAGTCATCAACAGCTGTACTCTTTACTTCAATGGCTATCTCTGACAGTTTGGTGGTGATCACATTGTCCTGGAGGGAATTCAACAAGTCATCAACAGCTGTACTATTTACTTCACTGGCTATCTCTGACAGTTTAGTGGTGATCACCTTGTCCAGGAGAGAATACAGAAAGTCACCAACAGCTGTACTATTTACTTCACTGGCTATCTCTGACAGTTTAGTGGTGATCACCTTGTCCAGGAGGTAATACAGAAAGTCAATAACAGCTGTACTATTAACTTCACTGGCTATCTCCGACAGTTTAGTGGTGATCACCTTGTCCAGGAGGGAATACAGAAAGTTATCAACAGCTTTATTATTTACTTCACTGGCTATCTCTGACAGTTTGGTGGTGATCACCTTGTCCAGGAGGTAATACAGAAAGTCATCAACAGCTTTACTATTTACTTCACTGTCTATCTCCGACAGTTTAGTGGTGATCACCTTGTCCAGGAGGGAATACAGAAATTCATTAACAGCTGTACTATTTATTTCACTGGCTATCTCCGACAGTTTAGTGGTGATCACCTTGTCCAGGAGGGAATACAAAAAGTCATCAACAGCTGAACTATTTACTTCACTGGCTATCTCTGACAGTTTAGTGGTGATCACCTTGTCCAGGAGGGAAAACAGAAAGTCTTCAACAGCTGTACTATTTACTTCACTGGCTATCTCCGACAGTTTAGTGGTGATCACCTTGTCAAGGAGGGAATACCGAAAGTCATCAACAGCTGTACTATTTACTTCACCGACTATCACTGACAGTTTAGTGGTGATCACATTGTCCAGGAGGGAATACAGAAAGTCATCAACAGCTGAACTATTTACTTCACCGGCTATTTCTGACAGTTTAGTGGTGATCACCTTGTCCAGGAGAGAATACAGAAAGTCATCAACAGCTGTACTATTTACTTCACTGGTTATCTCTGACAGTTAAATGGTGATCACCTTGTCAAGGAGGGAATACAGAAAGTCATCAACAGCTGTACTATTTACAACCCTGACTATCTCTGACAGTTTAGTGGTGATCACCTTGTCCAGGAGGGAATACAAAAAGTCATCAACAGCTGTACTATTTTCTTCACTGACTATCTCTGACAGTTTAGTGGTGATCACCTTGTCAGGAGAGAGTACAACAATCATCAACAGCTGAACTATTTACTTCACTGACTATCTCTGACAGTTTAGTGGTGATCACCTTGTCCAGGAGGGAATAGAGAAAGTCATCAACAGCTGTCCTATTTACTTCACTGGCTATCTCCGACAATTTATTGGTGATCAACTTGTCAAGGAGGGAATACAGAAAGTCATCAACAGCTGTACTATTTACTTCACTGACTATCTCTGACAGTTTAGTGGTGATCACCTTGTCCAGGAGGGAATACAGAAAGTCATCAACAGCTGTACTATTTACTTCACTGGCTATCTCCGACAGTTTAGTGGTGATCACCTTGTCAAGGAGGGAATACAGAAAGTCATCAACAGCTGTACTATTTACTTCACTGGCTATCTCCGACAGTTAAGTGGTGATCACCTAGTCCAGGAGTGAATACAGCAAGTCATCAACAGCTGTACTATTCACTTCACTGGCTATCTCTGACAGTTTAATGGCGATCACCTTTCCAGGAGGGAATACAGCAAGTCATCAACAGCTTTACTATTTTCTTCACTGACTATCTCTGATAGTTTTGTGGTGATCACCTTGTCAGGAGAGAGTACAAAAATCATCAACAGCTGAACTATTTACTTCACTGACTATCTCTGACAGTTTAGTGGTGATCACCTTGTCCAGTAGGGAATAGAGAAAGTCATCAACAGCTGTACTATTTACTTCACTGGCTATCTCCGACAATTTATTGGTGATCATCTTGTCAAGGAGGGAATACAGAAAGTCATCAACAGCTGTACTGTTTACTTCACTGACTATCTCTGACAGTTTAGTGGTGATAACTTGTCCAGGAGGGAATACAGAAAGTCATCAACAGCTGTACTATTTACTTCACTGGCTATCTCTGACAGTTTAGTGGTGATCACCTTGTCAAGGAGGGAATACAGCAAGTCATCAACAGCTGTACTATTCACTTCACTGACTATCTCTGACAGTTTAATGGTGATCACCTTTCCAGGAGGGAATACAGCAAGTCATCAACAGCTTTACTATTTCTTCACTGACTATCTCTGACAGTTTAGTGGTGATCACCTTGTCAGGAGAGAGTACAAAAATCATCAACAGCTGAACTATTTACTTCACTGACTATCTCTGACAGTTTAGTGGTGATCACCTTGTCCAGGAGGGAATAGAGAAAGTCATCAACAGCTGTACTATTTACTTCACTGGCTATCTCCGACAATTTAGTGGTGATCAACTTGTCAAGGAATGAATACAGAAAGTCATCAACAGCTGTACTATTTACTTCATTGGCTATCTCCGACAGTTTAGTGGTGATCACCTTGTCAAGGAGGGAATACAGAAAGTCATCAACAGCTGTACTATTTACTTCACTGGCTATCTCCGACAGTTTAGTGGTGATCATCTAGTCCAGGAGGGAATACAGCAAGTCATCAACAGCTGTACTATTCACTTCACTGGCTATCTCTGACAGTTTGGTGGTGATCACCTTGTCCAGGAGGGAAAACAGTAAGTCATCAACAGCTGTACTATTTACTTCACTGACTATCTCTGACAGTTTAGTGGTGATCACCTTGTCCAGGAGAGAATACAGCAAGTCATTAACAGCTGTACTATTTACTTCACTGGCTATCTCTGACAGTTTGGTGCTTATTGCATTTGCTTAGCACCTTTTTATAGTGATTTCTTTAGTGACAGAATCGATAACACAGGGCATCGTGTTGCGTCTAAGCTGATTACAGTTATTTCCAAATCGGGTTTTCCCACGTCGTCATAGTTACTTACAGCGATAACAGTTGAACGTGTTTTCAGTGCCATTTTACCATTCAAAATAAAATACATATGTACATATAGACGTACAATTATTTGTGTGATTCTCGTTTGGGTTCTGACTTACCGAACTGGCGTCCACGTTCTGGTCAACTCATTTCATCAACGTATTCGGTTCAGTTTTGTGTTTTCCCACTTTAGAGGTTAGCTATTTGAATTTCTTGCTTATTGAAGTAAATGTTACATTATGTTCCACGTTCGCTGGGCCATGTTTGATCATTGTGATTGGGGATGCAGTTATAATAGTTTAGCACGAAGGCACATTGCCACGAATCAGGTGGCTAGAAGAAATACCTCCTCATTACCTGTAACTCTGGTTGACATTCCTGATAACGCTACGTTCAAAGCACGTGTTAACACTTCTAGATATTGAACATATGTCAAAGGACAATAGTATCAAAGCTATGCGTATAACTGAATATCTCGCCGTACTGTCATACCATAATTCTGGTTAAATATTTGGGCATATTTTTTTAGTGGAGCTAAATTTCGATCGTAATTAAAATCTTGGTTGTGCTGTTACCGCTACGACTGAGTACAATATGTGAGTACTCTATGTGAGTACAATTCTAATCCTCGCCATATTTTGCTCAGAAGACAGAAGAAGTGGCATCCATCTTGCAAAGCTTTCCTTAGATTCAGTTTCTCTTTTAATATAAAAAATACCGCCGACGAATTTAAGTCACGTGTCTGAAAAATATCAAGTAATGGGTATCTTGATAACCTCATGTACATGAACATTATCTTTCTCACTAAACGCTGACTGCAGTCGTCCCGCCCAGGGTTCATCTTTTACACTGTCTCTACCATTTTTAAAACACTGTGACCAGTTTGCAACTGCACGATACTGAAAAACTATCCATATAAACTTTGTCCAAATCCGCTTTAATTTCTGTAGGCGAACGGTTTAACAAAGTCCCTGTATTTTGCCCATTATGGCCGCTTTGACCCGAGTCACTCAAATTCAAAATAATAATGAAATTCTGAGTGCGAAAAAATAATAAATATCTAAACTGTTATGATTTGCACTTGCAGATTCGTGAATTGAATAATCTTTGTACACATATGCAAATTTGAGTTATTGAATAAAAAATAACGGAGATACAGCCCCTCGTATGTGAAGTACTGGTGTTAGTATCATATACTATAATTGCGTATCAATTTGTATCACTGTATTGTATACTATCATATTGTCATATTGTATTGTATCATAGTATGTTATTGTATTTAGGGTATATATCATATTGGCATATTGTATTGTATTGTATCATAGTATCATATTGTATTTATAATAGCATATTGTCATATTGTGTTGTGTTGTGTTGTGTTGTGTGGTATTGTTTTCAGCATATCACGACGGTGTCTGGAAGGGACTGTATTCTAAGTTCTTTACCACACTTGGGGTAACATACCATGCAGATGAACGTTATGTAAGGAAACTTCTTAATATTCACGGATTGTACCCATAACATTACGTATCATTAAACTATTTGTAACGCTGTTGTAGTTTGGATAGTCCTATAAATTGTATATTTAATTTCTTCTGTTTCAGGTTTTAATAGATTGAACAACCCGAGAACATGAACTGAAGCCAGCATTATTCATAATAGGCTACAAAGAATCACCCTAATATTGGGAGTAAACTAGCAAGTAAACTATGTTTGAAACATTCGTTAACTAGGCAAACGATGGACAACAAGTGTATAATATGACTACTTATGGTAGTAAGCCATTTGGTATTATACTTCACACTTATACTCCCACTTGCAGGTTCATACTGGAGATAAGCCATTTGCGAGTCACAGTTACGGCTTTCTGATTGCCTTAAAGAAGACATGCAAATGCATACTAAAGATAAACCGTTTGGATGTCAGTTGTGTAATAAAACTTTTACACGTTCAGTCACTTTGAAAAATCACATGCGGGTACATATATGTGATAAGTCATTTGAGTGTCACGTGTGTCATCAGATATGTACAGACTCTTCGAACTTAAACCGTCATTTGCGGATACACACTACAGATAAACCATTTGAATGCCAAGTATGTGATAAGAAATTTCCGCATGCTTCAAGTTTATACTGCCACATGCTGATACATTCTGGAGATAAACCATTTGAATGTCAGGTGTGTAATAAGAGATTTAGGCAGTTTACACATTTAACCATTCACAGACGGACACATAGTGGAGAAAAACCATTTGAATGTCAGGTGTGTAATAAAAAATTTACAACTTCGTCATCCTTAAAAAGTCACATGCGAGTGCATACTGGAGATAAACCTTTTAATTGTCAGATGTGTAATAAAACATTTTCTCATTTATCTACTTTAAAAAATCACACGCGTATACATACGCATGAAAAACCATTCGAATGTCAGATGTGTCCTATGAAGTTCACACAATCTAGGAATCTAAGTTGTCACATGCGGGTGCATGCTGGAGAGAAACCGTTTGAGTGCCAAGTATGTAGTAAGAAGTTTACACAGTCACCACATTTAAGTCGTCACATGCAGGTACATACTGGAGATAAACCATTTGAGTGCCAGGTGTGTAATAAGAAATTCACACAGGCTGCACATGTGAGAAGTCATATGCGGACACATACTGGGCATAAACCATTTGAGTGCCAGGTGTGTGATAAGAAGTTTTCGACTTCTTCATATTTAACCATTCACATGCGGATACATACTGGAGATAAACCATATGAGTGCGAGGTGTGTGATAAGAAGTTTAAGCAGTCGTCACATGTAAGAAGTCATATGCGGATACATACTTGGAAAAAAATCACTTGAGTGCTGGTGTATAATAAGACATTGTCTATGCCACCAGCTCTGCCAATAACATGCATATAAAAACCAGTGATTGACATGAATTTCGCATATTAAGACATTATAATAAAACTCAGATCTGAACCATGAAAAAATATATTGTTTACCGTGCTCATACCTACTCACTCAAAGTTGCATCTTCCCAAACTTTTTTATTGACTTTCAAAGCGTTTAATTTTTAGCTCTACTGGCCAAAGGCAAGAAGTGCTTATGCGATGGCGCGTTGTCTGTCGTCCGTCGTCTGTCGTCTGTCGTCTGTCGTCTGTCGTCTATTAGCAGCACTTTCTCTATAACTACTAAGCCGATTAAACTGAAACTTCACATGGGTGTTTCTATTGCAAAGGAGACTATACAGAAGATTTTTTTTTTATTTGAAATTCAAGATGGCCGCCATTACTAAAAATAGTCCAAAACTTAAAAAATCTTCTTGTCATGAACGGCCCAACAGATTTTCAAAATGTTTATGTAGTAATGATGACCAACTATAGTTTTGTTAGATTTGTTCAAATGGTGTCCGTAGGGTTAAAAATGCCCCTGCCCCGAGAGTTCAATTAGAGGACGCTTGTCAATATAATTTTTTTTTTTTTTAAATGGAAATGATTTTGCCTATATTTTCACTAAAGCATTGTTAGGTGAAGGAGGTTAAGATTTGTAAAGATGACTGAGTTCATATGTCTTAAGGGGTCAGGAGGGGCCCCAAAAGGGTACAAATTGGGAATTAGTAAAATTGTTTTCTTAAGAACCGGTATGTCAGATTGACATATTTGATATAAATTATCCCTAAGTGTAGGGGTTTGATTGCAGATAAGAATTAAGGGGCTAAAATATATATGGGCCCTGTAAGGGGACATAGAATTTTACATAGGGCTACTGTGGGAAAACAGAAAATTCTCTTTTTTCCCATTTATTCTGAAACCACTAGGCCAATTATACTGAAACTTCACATGGATGTTTCTATTGCATAGGAGGCTATACAAAAGATTTATTTTTCAAGATGGCCGATGTTTCTATTGCATAGAAAAAATTCAAAAAGTGCTATGGCTACTATTAGTAAGTAGAGCGTCCTCAGGCCCTTTTTGGCCTCTTGTTTTTCATGATTTCTGTCCATTTTTCTTTAATATGACTACCGATGCAAAATCAAAATCTGGCAAAAAAATGGCTACCTACCTACCCACATGAAAAATACTTAGTCGGAGCACAACAAACAAATATTTTTTTAAGGATGGACTGGCTTTCCTATATGAAACACATTTGAGTGTCGGGTGTGAAATAAGAAATTGGGAAAACATTTGAGAATTTTACATATATACAGGCTTAATACTGGTCAGAAACATTTCAGCTTCAAATATATAAGACCTGTAGTAATATTTCAGTATTGTGATCTACTACGTGTTCTACAGACACATGTTGATAAAGACGTCTACAAGAATGTTAGTTGCGTTATTGAACATTTACGAGTTCATCTGATTAAATTTCGATGAACAACCTCTTGAAGCATGTAGACATGAATTGTTAAGCGTATGACATAAATAATTCTCCCTGCCTTACACCCGTTTTGTGTGTGATGAATTGTGTCACTAAGGCAAAGGTATTGTGTCACTAAGGCAAATGTTTTGTGTCTCAAAGGCAAAGGTATTGTGTCACTAAGGCAAATGTATTGTGTCACTAAGGCAGAGGTATTGTGCCACTAAGGCAAAGGTATTGTGTCACTAAGGCAAAGGTATTGTGTCACTAATGCAAATGTATTGTGTCACTAAGGCAAATGTATTGTGTCACTAAGGCAAATGTATTGTGTCACTAAGGCAAATGCATTGTGTCACTAAGGCAAAGGTATTGTGTCACTAAGGCAAAGGTATTGTGTCACTAATGCAAAGGTATTGTGTCACTAAGGCAAATGTATTGTGTCACTAAGGCAGAGGTATTGTGCCACTAAGGCAAAGATATTGTGTCACTAAGGCAAAGGTATTGTGTCACTAATGCAAAGGTATTGTGTCACTAAGGCAAATGTATTGTGTCACTAAGGCAGAGGTATTGTGCCACTAAGGCAAAGGTATTGTGTCTCAAAGGCAAAGGTATTGTGTCACTAAGGCAAATGTATTGTGTCACTAAGGCAAAGGTATTGTGCCACTAAGGCAAAGGTATTGTGTCACTAAGGCAAAGGTATTGTGTCACTAATGCAAAGGTATTGTGTCACTAAGGTAGAGGTACTTATTTCTTGAAACATTTTTAAAAGCATAAAGTTTTTTATGTGACATATGAATTTGCATTGTATAAGTGAAATATTATATGTATGAGTTTTGCAAACATCGAGTGGCTTGATTATTTGTGTGAGCTTTTACAAACATCGAGTGGCTATATTATATGTGTGAGTTTTTACAAACATCGAGTGGCTTGATTATATATGTGATTGTTTACTAACATTGATTGGCTTGATTATATATGTGAGTTTTATAAACATTGAGTGGCTTGTTTATATATGTGAGTTTTATAAACATTGAGTGGCTTGATTATATATGTGAGTTTTTACTTAATCGAGTGGCTTGATTATATGTGTGAGTTTTTACAAACATCGAATGGCTTGATTATATGTGTGAAATTTTACAAACATCGAAGGGCTTGATTATATGTGTGAGTGTTTACTTACATTGAGTGTCTTGATTATATATGTCAGTTTTTACAAACACCGATTGGCTTGATTATATATGAACTTTGAAATACGTTGTGTTGTTTAAAGTGGCTTGATTATATATGTGAGTTTTTATAAACATCAAATGACTTGATTATATAAGTGAGTTTTTACCAACATCGAATGACTTGATTATACATGTATATGTGAGTTTTCCCAACATCGAATTGTTTGATTATCTATGAACTATGAAATATGTCTAGTTGTTTAAAGTGGCTTGATGATATATAAAATAGGCACTATGATTTGTTGTTTGATAGGGTTTGGCTATTTTATAAAATGTACAATATGATTTGGTGTTTAAAAGGATTTGGTTATTTATAAAATATACAATATGAATTGCTGTTAAATTTGCGTTGGTTATTTATAAAATATACAATTTGGTTTGTTTTTAGCTCTACTGGCCAAAGGCTAGAAGTGCTTATGCGATGGCGTGTTGTCCGTCGTCTGTTAGCAGCACTTTCTCTGAAACCACTAGGCCAATTAAACTGAAACTTCACATGCATGTTTTCTGTTGTATAGGAGACTATACAGAAGATTTTTTTTTCGATCTGAAATTCAGATGGCCACCGTTACTAATAGTCAAAAACTTAAAAAATCTTATTGTAATGAAATGTTTATGTAGTAATGATGACCAACTATAGTATAGTTTGATTTGTTCAAATCGTGTCCCTAGGGTTAAATATGTCCCCGCCCCAAGGGTTCAATTCGGGGACATTTGTCATTATTATATATATTTTTTTAATGGAAATGATTTTGCCTATATCTTCACAGAAGCATTGTTTGGTGAAGGAGGTTCAGATTTGTAAAAATGAATGGCTTCCACTGTCTTAAGGGGTTATTAAGGGCCCCAAAAGGGTACAAATTGGGAATGACTAAAATCGTTTTCTTAAGAATCGGTGTGTCAGATTTGTTCATATTTGCTATAAATTATCCCTATGTGTAGGGGTTTGATTGCAGATAAAAATTAAGGGGCTAAAATGTATAGGGGTCCTGTAAGGGGACTTAGATTTTTACATATGGATACTATGAGAAAACAATAAAATTCTCTTTTTCTTTCAACTATTCTGAAACGACTTGGCCAGTTAAAGTGAAACTTCACATGCATGTTTCTGTTGCACAGGAGACTATACAGATGATTTTTTTTATCTGAAATTCAAGATGGCCGCCATTACTAAAAATAGTCCAAACTTAAAAAAAATTTCTTCTCATGAATGGCCTAAAAGATATTCAAAATGTTTATGTAGAAATGATGACCAACTATAGTATTGTTCGATTTGTTCAAATGGTATCCCAAGGGTTAAATATGACCCCCGCCCTGAGGGTTCAATTAGGGGACACATGTCATTATAGTATTATTTTTTTTTTAAAATGGAAATGATTTTGCCTATATCTTCACAGAAGCATTGTTTAGTGAAGGAGGTTCAGATTTGTAAAAATGACTGGGTTCCACTGTCTAAAGGGGTCAGGAGGGGCCCAAAAGGGTACAAATTGGGAATTACTAAAATTGTTTTCTTAAGAACTGGTATATCAGATTTGTACATTTTTGATATAAATTATCCCTATGTGTAGGGGTTTGATTGCAGATAAGAATTAAGGGGCTAAAATTTATAGGGGCCCTGTAAGTGGACTTGGCCACCGTTACTAAAAATAGTCCAAAACATAAAAAATCTTTTCATGAACGGCCCAACATATTTTCAAAATGTTTATGTAGTAATGATGACCAACTATAGTTTTGTTAGATTTGCTCAAATCGTGTCCCTAGGGTTAAAAATTACCCCGCCCCGATATTTCTATTGCACAGGAGAATTTCAAAAGGTGCTATGGCCACTATGAGTCAGTAGAGCGTCCTCAGGCCCTCTTGGGTCTCTTGTTTAGCTCATCTTTTAAAAAATCGAAGAGCTATTGTCATGACCCTGGCGTCGTTGGCGCCGTCGTCGTCGTCGTTGTTCTCCGCTGGTTAAAGTTTTATAGCTCATCTTTTTCTCTGTTTCTGAACAAACAACACATGTTATGGTGACTAAATTTCATCAACACATTCATATCATTTTATACAAACAATGTATATAGCTAACTAACCTAAATTTCCTGGCATACTTTGAGCTCTAAAACCTTAGGTTAAAGTTTTTTGTTTAGCTCGGGTTTTGTTAAAGTTTTATGTTAAGCTGAGCTTTTTCTCTGTTTCTAAACGAACTACTCATGTTTTGGTGACTAAACTTTGTAAACACATTTAAAGTATGTTGAAGAAACAATGTATATAGCTAACTTACATAAATTTCCATACTTTGGGCTTTAAAACCGTTGATTTTTTGTTTAGCTCGTTTTTTTTTTAAAATCAGTTTTATTGTTCAGTAATACTATTAATTCTGTAAGCTGATCACCATCAACTAAATTTATTTTTACATCCCTGACCTTGACCATGATCTTGCCCTAGCCCAACCAAGTCCCCCACCCGGCTGCCTTCTTCCCCCCACTCCCCCTCTTCAATTTGTTTTGTATTAAATCAAATACTCAACTCATTTCAACTGACCCAAAGACTCTCATCCCTACCCGTCATCCCCGCCCTTTTTTTTTTTAACTTTTGTTTTGTATTAAATCAATACTCGGCCCCATTTCAACTTTGTTACTGACTCCAAGAGCCTCACCCATACACCCCCTCACCTCCCAGACCTGCCCATTTTTTTTAAATTTTAAAATTTTGTTTGGTATTAAATCAAATACTCTGCCCCATTTCGACGACCCTCACCATTACCCCTTCCAGATTTAAAAAAAAATATGAATAAATACATTTCAGCTTAAGTATTGGCTAGCTAGCCTTAGCCAGACATACACATATTGTATATTATGCCCTAATAGTGATCGACAAGGCTAGAATAGTCGAGTAAACGCTGTTCTTCGACATCATTATTTTTTTTGTGAATTTTTTAAATTTTAATTTTTTTTTCAGTAATAGTTTTGATTTTTTAAACTAATCACCATCATGTTTAAAAAGTTTACATCACTGACTTTGACGTATGTAATAGATTTGGAAAAAGACGATCGTCTGCACGCGCTTGCGTTGCTAATGTTATTAAATAGGCAATATGATCTGCTTTTTAATGTGTTTTTTTTTAAATAAAATATACAATATGAATTGCTGTTTCATAGGGTTAGGTTCTTTATAAAATGTACAATATGATTCGCCATTTAATAGGGTTTGGCTATTTATAAAATATAGAATATGGCGTGTTGTTATGCCCCCGCCGTTTTCAAAGTGTGTGTGTGTGTGTGGGGGGGGGGGGGGGCATGTAGTATCACCGCTGTCCGTACGTATTTACGAAAATGGTTTCCGACTTATATCTTTAGTTTTAATGAACAGTTTTAAACCAAATTTAGTGTGTGACTTCACATTCAGATAATACAGGTCGTATTTCGTTCCGTCTGATGATTTTTGATGGAATTATGCCCCTTTTTAGACTTAGAGCATTGACAAATGTCAAGAAATTGGTTTCCGCTCGATATCTCTTGAAAGATTGGATGTCATATTTGACAGAAAAATGTATGGTAATAAATTACAGCTCAAGTTCGATTTCCGTCAAAATCCCTGCATATTAATTAGGTGTTTTAGGCTCTGATTGGCTGATAAATTCCGACCTCTAAAGTCTTTAATTTTTAACCGATTTTGACGAAAATTTATATTTGGCTTTATGTCAACAAAACCCAGGTCAAGTTCGACATTGGATGGAATTGGCGCAAATTAACTAGGAGCTCTGGACTCTGATTGGCTGACGGTTTCCGACCTCTAAAATCTTTGTTGACATACTTATTTTTATGAAATTTGATATTTGGTTTTATTGATATCTACAATGTAGTTACAAAGCGGTGGCATCTGTGTCCCATGGACGCATTTCTAGTTTAATTTGGCTTGATTATATATAAAATAGGCAGTATGAATTGCTGTTTAATGTGTTCGATTATTTATAAAATATACAATATGATCTGCTGTTTAATAATAGGGTTTGGTTATTTATAAAATATACACAATATGTTTGGTGTTCAATAAGGTGTGATAATTTATAAAATATACAATATGATCTGCTGTTTAATAGGGTTTGGTTATTTATAAAATATATGCTTTGTTTGGTGTTTAATAGGGTTTGTGTTTTTATAAAATATACAATATGTTTGGTGTTTAATAGGGTTTGTTTTTTTTATAAAATATAGAATATGAATTGCTGTTTAATGTGATTTGGTTATTTATAAAATATACGCTATGTTTGGAGTTTAATAGGGTTTGCTTTTAGCTCTACTGGCCAAAGGCCAGAAGGGCTTATGCGATGGCGCGTTGTCCGTCGTCTGTCGTCTGTCGTCCGTTAACAGCATTTTCTCTGAAACCACTAGGCCAATTACGTCAAACTTCACATGGATGTTTTTATTGCATATAAGACTATACAGAAGATTGTTGTTTTTTTTTATCTGAAATTCAAGATGGCCTCTGTTAGTAAAAATAGTCTAAAACTTAAAAAATCTTCGCTTGAGCCGCTCAACAGATTTTGAAAGTGTTTATATAGTAATGATAACCAACAATAGTTCTGTTGTTCAAATGGTGTCCCTGGGGTTAAGAATGAACCCGCTCCGAGGATTCATTTAGGGGACAGATGTCATCAATAAACATTAATTTCCTTTTTTAAAAAGGAACTGATTTTGCCTTTATTTTCACAGAAGCATTGTTTGGTCAAGGATGTTCAAATATGTAAAAAAGACTTGGGTCCAACATCTTAAGGTGTCAGGAGGGGCACCTTAAGGATAAAAATTGGGAATTACAAAAATCGTTTTTAGCTCTACTGGCCAAAGGCCAGAAGTGCTTATGCGATGGCGCGTTGTCTGTCGTCTGTCGTCTTACGTCTGTCGTCTGTCGTCTGCTAGCAGCACTTTCTCTATAACCACTATGCCAATTAAACTGAAACTTCACATGGGTGTATCTATTGCATAGGAGACTATACAGAAGAATTTTCTTTTTCGATCTCAAATTCAAGATGGCCGCCATTACTAAAAATAGTCCAAAACTTAAAAAATCTTCTTCTCATGAATGGCCCAACAGATTTTCAAAATGTTTATGTAGAAATGATGACCAATTATAGTTTTGTTAGATTTGTTCAAATGGTGTCCCTAGGGTGAATTATGACCCTGCCCCGAAGGTTCAATTAGGGGACACATGTCAATATAATATTTTTTTTTATTTTTTAAAATGGAAATGATTTAGCCTATATCTTCACAGAAGCATTGTTTGGTGAAGGAGGTTCAGATTTGTAAAAATGACTGGGTTCCACTGTCTTAAGGGGTCAGGAGGGGCCCCAAAAGGGTAAAAATTGGGAATTACTAAATTTGTTTTCTTAAGAACCGGTATGTCAGATTTGTTCATATTTTGCATAAATTATCCCTATGTGTGAGGGTTTGATTGCAGATAAGAATTTAGGGACTAAAATTTATAGGGGCCCTGTAAGGGGACTTAGAATTTTACATAAGGATACTTTGGGAAAACAGAAAATTCTTTTTTTCTTTCATCTGTTCTGAAACCACTTGGCCAGTTAAACTGAAACTTCACATGGGTGTTTCTATTGCATATGTTACAGGACGAGAAAATATGCAGCTAGTTTGGGACTCGAACCCGGGACCCTTCGCTTACAGGGCGAATGCTCTACCATCTGAGCTAACCGAACGGCTTACATTAGTTCCTCTCCTAGTAGGTAACGTACACACTGTGACATATTGCCTCACAAATTTTGAATTTGTCCCGAATTTCCATAGAGACCAGAGAATCATGTAATATTTTTCTCGGAATATATATCCATCACAGCCCCACGTTGGGCGCCAAATGTAACAGGACGAGAAAATATGCAGCCAGTCCGGGACTAGAACCCGGGACCCTTCGCTTACAGGGCGAATGCTCTACCGTCTGAGCTAACCGAACCGCTTACATAAGTTCCTCTCCTAGTAGGTTACGTACACACTGTGACACATAGGAGACTATATCAGAGATTTTTTTTAATCTGAAATTCAAGATGGCCACCGTTACCAAAAATAGTACAAAACTTAAAAAATCTTCTTCTCATGAACGGTCCAACAGATTTTCAAAATGTTTATGTAGTAATGATGACAAAGTATAGTTTTGTTAAATGTGTTCAAATGGTGTCCCTAGTGTTAAATATGACCCCGCCCCGAGGGTTCAATTAGGGGACACATGTCTTTAAAATATTTTTTTTATTTTTATTTTTTAAAATGGAAAAGATTTTGCCTATATCTTTACAGAAGCATTGTTTGGTAAAGGAGGTTAAGATTTGTAAAAATGACTTGGTTCCACTGTCTTAAGGGGTCAGGAGGGGCCCCAAAAGGGTACAAATTGGGAATTACTAAATTTGTTTTCTTAAGAACCGGTATGTCAGATTTGTTCATATTTTGCATAAATTATCCCTATGTGTAGGGGTTTGATTGCAGATAAGAATTTAGGGGCTAAAATTTATAGGGGCCCTGTAAGGGGACTTAGAATTTTACATAGGGATACTATGGGAAAACAGAAAATTCTCTTTTTCTTTCATTTGTACTGAAACCACTAGGCCAGTTAAACTGAAACTTCACATAAGTGTTTCTATTGCATAGGAGACTAAACAGAATTATTTTTTTTTCGATCTGAAATTCAAGATGGCCGCCATTACTAAAAATAGTCCAAAACTTAAAAAATCTTCTTCTCATGAACGGCCCAACAGATTTTCAAAATGTTTATGTAGTAAAAATGACCAACTATAGTTCTGTTACATTTGTTCAAATGGTGTCCCTATGGTTAAAATGACTCTGCAGCAAGAGTTCAATTAGAGGACACATGTCAATATAATATTTTTTTTTTTTTTTTAAATGGAAATGATTTTGCCTATATTTTCACTAAGCATTGTAAGGTGAAGAGGTTAAGATTTGTAAAAAATGACTTGGTTCCTATGTCTTAATGGGGTCAGGAGGGGCCCCAAAAGGGTACAAATTGGGAATTAGTAAAATTGTTATCTTAAGAACCGGTATGTCAGAATTGTACATATTTGATATAAATTATCCCTAAGTGTAGGGGTTTGATTGCAGATAAGAATTTAGGGGCTAAAATTTATAGGGGCCCCGTAAGGGGACTTAGAATTTACATAGGGATACTGTTGGAAAACAGAAAATTCTCTCTTTTTTTATTTATTCTGAAACCACTAGGCCAATTAAATTGAAACTTCACATGGATGTTTCTATTGCATAGGAGACTATACAAAAGATTTATTTTTTCTATCTAAAATTCAAGATGGCCGATGTTTCTATTGCATAGTAGAATTTCAAAAAGTGCTTTGGCCACTATGAGTAAGTAGAGCGTCCTCAGGCCCTCTTGGGCCTCTTGTCTTAAGAACCAGTAAGTCAGATTTGTTCATATTTGGCATAAATTATCCCAATGTGTAGGGGTTTGATTTTTTCTTCCATTTGTTTAAATGTTATTCAATTTGAGATCTAAAGCATTGTCTAGTAACAATAAATTTGATTTTGTTCAAAAAAGAGGATTGAATTTCAATAATGGGCCAGGGGGTGATGGGGCAATAAGGTAAAAATTGATTAGTTTCACAAATTTCTTCTAAATAACCTTTCAGTCAAACTACAGTCGTTCATATTTGATATAAATTATCCTTACATGAGCAAGGATTGAAGATTTTGCATAGCAAGGGGCTGGGACAGGGGTCTTGTAATGTGACTTTTACTTTTAGATAGGAATATCGTAGGGAAAACTGATTTTTTCCATTTTCATATCCATGTGTACAAAAACACTTCTTTTTTTATAAATCTAAAGCATTTCTGCTCATAACAAAAACATAAGAGTGGGTAATTGAAGTCTGACAGATCAACGGGCAGGGTTGTATGGTTCTGTATGGGGACTTTATTTGTTTTACAGGTAAACGGTTTGGGAATTAAAAGTATTTCCTTATCATAGCAATTAAGTTTTTGTTCAGTATAGATGTTGTGGCGGTATTTATCCATAAGTTGTTAAGAGGACCCCCAAAGAGGGTAAATATTTTGAAATGTCAAAAGTGCTATGGCCACTATGAGTCAGTAGAGCGTCCTCAGGACCTCGTGGACCTCTTGTTTTATAAAATATACAATATGTTTGGTGTTTAATAGGGTGTTGTTTTTTTTATATAAAATATAGAATATGAATTGCTGTTTAATGTGATTTTGGTTATTTATAAACTATAGAATATAAATTGCTGTTGAATAGGTGTTTTTTTATATAAAATATATAATATTGCTGTTTAATGTTGTTTGGTTCTTTATAAAATAAGCAATATAAATTGCTGTTGTATTATGTGTTTTTTAATGTTGTTTGGTTCTTTATAAAACAAACAATATAAATTGCTGTTGAATAGGTGTTTTTTTTAATATAAATATATTATATGAATTGCTGTTTAATGTGGTTTGGTTCTTTATTAAATACACAATATGATTTGCTCTTTAATAGGGTTTAGTTATTCATAAAGAATAGAATATGGAATGTCGTTTATTTGGCTTGATTATATATAAAATAGGCAGGTAAACTCATTGGTCAGTCTCAGCATCTAGCTTCAGTCTCCAATATATAACAAGATATCTCTTGTTTAATAAAGGTTTCAAGGAATTTAGTTTATATTGATAGCACTATGATATAAAATCAAATGTTTTATAAAATAACGTACTTGATGAGTTACTCGTATTCAAATTATCAGTAAGTCTTTGTTTAAATAGTTTTAGGAACATTTGATTCCTCCCCCCCCCCCCCCCCCCCACCTCGACATCCTGTCCGTTGGTTTAAGTAAACATCATAGTATCCAATTGTTATTTATACAAAATCAATTAATGCAAAGGCATAAATCATTGTCGGACATCCGCTCAATACCTCGAAAAACATTGTTTTTACATTTGTACAAACTTTTGCTGACCATTGAAATTGTATATTTCTAATTTCAGCTATAGTTTATGGCTTATTTTCAACTTAAATAAAATGTTTTATTCAACTTATTGTTTTTATTTTTTTTCAGGCCGTGTATGTAATAACGTTTCAACTTCGTATTTAAAATTTTACAAGAGTTATTCCCCATTGTTAATTTGGTATCTGCTTCCAACATCAGTTATGACTGTATGATTGTTTTGAAACTGTGAACGTCTCACTACACTGTTACGGCCCTTTTCCCCCCACAGTAACATAATTTTTAATGCTTATAAAAATGCTTTAATGCTTATGAAATATTTTCAAAATGGTTCAAAGTAGTTGTGGTTATTTTCTGCAGAAAAGTAGAGTAAACGCAAAAGATGGCATAGCATATGCTGCAATAAGACACCACTGGTGTTAAAAAAGAGACTTTTATAGGATTTCAACATTTGCATGTATTTATGAGCATTTGAGGACTTTTTTTAAAAAAAATTCTCAGGGCGTCACTGCACCCTCTTTAAAAAAAGACAAGCTGATCAACCTACCAGTTATTGTGCATTTTTATGTGGGTACACATTCCTGCTATGACAAGAAAATACTTTAAAAACAATTCTATGTGGAATTCTTTATTTCATCATGGAAATCATAGATCTTATTTCAAATAGAACTGTTTAGTGAGACATGTATGCCATGTTACTTATATGTGTGTTTGTGTTCCCATAAGTTTTGTCAACTTATGAACTTGTTATGCATAGTAGTCAAAATCCCCTCTACAGAATAAATGGTGGTCAAAATCCCATTGATAGGTAGTCAAAATCACCACGGCAAAAAATGACAGGGTAGTCAAAATCCACATGGATAATATGACAGGGTTGTCAAAATCCCCATGGAAATAATGACAGGGTAGTCAAAATCAACATGGAAAAAATGACAGGGTAGTCAAAACCCACATGGAAAAAATGACAGGGTTGTCAAAATCCCCATAGAAAATATGACAGTGTAGTCAAAATCTACATGGAAAAAATGACAGGGTAGTCAAAATCCCCATGGAAGTAATGACGGTAGTCAAAATCCCAATGAAAATAATGACGGAAGGCAAAATCCACATGGAAAAATGATGGTAGTCAAAATCCCAATGAAAATACTGACGGTAGTCAAAATCCCAATGAAAATAATGACGGAAGGCAAAACCCACATGGAAAAAATGATGGTAGTCAAAATCCCAATGAAAATAATGACAGGGTAGTTAAAATCCACATGGAAAAAATGACAGTTGTCAAAATCCCAATGAAAATAATGACGGTAGTCAAAATCCCAATGAAAATAATGACGGAAGGCAAAATCCACATGGAAAAAATGATGGTAGTCAAAATCCCAATGAAAATAATGACAGGGTAGTCAAAATCAACATGGAAAAAATGACGGTAGTCAAAATTCCAATGAAAATAATGACGGTTGTCAAAATCCCAATGAAAATAATGACGGTAGTCAAAATTGACAAAGAAAAAATAATGACGGTAGTCAAAATCCTAATGAAAATAATGACGGAAGTCAAAATCCAAGTGAAAATAATGACAGGGTAGTCAAAATCCCCTCAATGGGTAGCCATATTCCCCTTTTCTCAAAACTTCACACTGGTAATTTTAGTAATGCATAATTATAATGCACTGTGATTTTAATTTCGATTGCACATGAGCAACAGGAAGGCGAAATAACGATGGTGTAAAGGCAACTTTTCACCATCATAGTTACGCCTTTTCACCATCATAGTTTCGCCTTTTCACCATCATAGATTCAAATTTTCATTATCGTTGTTTCAAATTTTTATTATCGTTGTTTCGCCTTTTCACCATCATAGTTTTGACTTTTCATCATCGTTGTTTCGCCTTTTCACCATCATAGATTTGCCTTTTCACCATCGTGGTTTCGCCTTTTCAACATCGTAGTTTCGCCTTTTCATCATCATAGTTTCGCCTTTTCACGTTTATAGTTACACCTTTTCACCATCATAGTTTGTCTTTTCACCATAATAGTTACGCCTTTTAACCATCGTGGTTTCGCCTTTTCATCATTGTAGTTTCGCCTTATCACCATCATAGTTTCGACTTTTCACGTTTATAGTTACACCTTTTCACCATCGTAGTTCCGTCTTTTCACGCTCATAGTTTCACCTTTTTACAATCGTTGATTCGCCTTTTCACCATCGTTGTTTCGCCATTTCACCATCATAGTTTCGCCTTTTCACCATCATAGTTTCGACTTTTCACCATCATAGTTTCGCCTGTTCACCATCATAGTTTTGCCTTTTCACCATCGTAGTTTCGCCTTTTCACCATCGTAGTTTCACCTTTTTACCATCGTAGTTTCATCTTTTCACCATCATAGTTTTGACATTTTGACCTCACTGTTTTTTAAAATTTTCATCATTGTTGTTTTGCCTTTTCAACATCATAGTTTTGACTTTTCACCATCATAGTTACGCCTTTTCACAATCATAGTTTCGCCTTTTCACCATCATAGTTTCGCCTTTTCAGCCATCATAGTTTCGCCTTTCGTCTTTTCACCTTAATAGTTTCGCTTGTTCACTTTTATAGTTACACCTTTTTACCATCATAGTTTTGACTTTTCATCATCGTGGTTTCCCCTTTTCACCATAGTAGTTTCGCCTTTTCACCATCATAGTTTCGCCTGTTAACTTTTATAGTTACACCTTTTCACCATCATAGTTTCGTCTTTTCACATTCATAGTTTCGCCATTTCACCATCATAGTTTCGCCTGTTCACTTTTATAGTTACACCTTTTCGCCATCATAGTTTCGTCTTTTAATCATCATTGCTTTGCCTTTTCACCATCATAGTTTTGACTTTTCTTCATCGTGGTTTCGCCTTTTCGCCATTGTTGTTTCGCCTTTTCACCATCATAGTTTCACCATTTTACCAACATAGTTTTGACATTTCACCATCGTTGTTCCAAATTTTCTTCATCGTTGTTTCGGCTTTTCACCATCGTAGTTCGTCTTTTCACCATCATAGTTTTGCCTTTTTACCATCATAGTTTTGACATTTCACCATCATAGTTTTGCCTTTTCACCATCGTAGTTTTGCCTTTTCACCATCATAGTTTCGCCTGTTCACCTTCATGATTTTCGCCTTTTCACAATCGTAGTTTTGCCTTGTTGCCTTTTCACTATCATAATTTCGCCTTTTCACCATCGTAGTTACGCCTTTTCACCATCATAGTTTCACCATCATAGTTTCGCCTTTTCACCATCATAGTTTTGACATTTCAGCCTCGCTGTTTCAAATTTTCTTCATAGTTTTTTCGACTTTTCAACATCATAGTTTTGACTTTTCACCATCATAGTTTCGCCTTTTCACGATCATAGTTTCGCCTTTTCAACCATCATAGTTTCTTCTTTTCACCATCATAGTTTCGTCTTTTCACCATCATAGTTTCGCCTTTTCAATCATCATAGTTTCGCCTTTTCACCATCATAGTTTCGCCTTTTCACCATCATAGTTTCGTCTTGTCACCTTTATAGTTTCGCCATTTCACCATCATTGTTTCGCCTTTTCACCATCATAGTTTCGTCTTTTAATAATCATAGTTTTGACATTTCAGCCTCGCTGTTTCAAATTTTCATCATCATTGTTTTGCCTTTTCACCATCATAGTTTTGACTTTTCACCATCATAGTTTCGCCTTTTCACCATCATAGTTTCGCCTTTTCACCATCACTGTTTCGCCTTTTCACCATCATAGTTTCGCCTTTCCACCATCATAGTCTCGCCTTTTCACCATCATAGTTTCGCCTTTTCACCATCATAGTTTCGTCTTGTCACCTTTATAGTTTCGCCATTTAACCATCATTGTTTCGCCTTTTCACCATCATAGTTTCGTCTTTTAATAATCATAGTTTTGACATTTCAGCCTCGCTGTTTCAAATTTTCATCATCATTGTTTTGCCTTTTCACCATCATAATTTCGCCTTTTCACCATCGTAGTTTCGCCTTTTCACCATCGTAGTTTCGCCTTCTCACCATCATAGTTTCACCATCATAGTTTCGCCTTTTCACCATCATAGTTTTGACATTTCAGCCTCGCTGTTTCAAATTTTCATCATAGTTGTTTCGACTTTTCAGCATCATAGTTTTGACTTTTCACCATCATAGTTTCGCCTTTTCACGATCATAGTTTCGCCTTTTTAACCATCATAGTTTCTCCTTTTCACCATCATAGTTTCGTCATTTCACCATCATAGTTTCGCCTTTTTATCATCATAGTTTTAGCCTTTTCAACCATCATAGTTTCGCCTTTTCACCATCACAGTTTCGCCTTTTCACCATCATAGTTTCGCCTTTTCACCATCATAGTTTCGTCTCGTCACCTTTATAGTTTAGCCATTTCACCATCATTGTTTCGCCTTTTCACCATCATAGTTTCGCCTTTGCACCATCATAGTTTCGTCTTATCACTTTTATAGTTTCGCCATTTCACCATCATAGTTTCGCCTTTTCACCATCATAGTTTCGTCTTGTCACCTTTATAGTTTCGCCATTTCACCATCATTGCTTCGCCTTTTCACCATCATAGTTTCGTCTTTTAATAATCATAGTTTTGACATTTCAGCCTCGCTGTTTCAAATTTTCATCATCATTGTTTTGCCTTTTCACCATCATAGTTTTGACTTTTCACCATCATAGTTTCGCCTGTTCACTTTTATAGTTACACCTTTTTACCATCATAGTTTCGTCTTTTCTTCTTCATAGTTTCGCCTGTTCACTTTTATAGTTACACCTTTTCACCATCATAGTTTTGACTTTTCATCATAGCAGTTTCGCCTTTTCACCATCATAGTTTCGCCTGTTCACTTTTATAGTTACACCTTTTCACCAGCATAGTTTCGTCTTTACACCTTCATAGTTTTGCCTTTTCACCATCATAGTTCCGCCTGTTCACTTTTATAGTTACACCTTTACACCATCATAGTTTCGTCTTTTCATCATCATTGTTTCGCTTTTTCACCATCATAGTTTTGACTTTTCATCATCGTGGTTTCGCCTTTTCGCCAATGTTGTTTTGCCTTTTCACCATCGTAGTTTCGCCTTTTCACCATCATAGTTTCACCATTTTACAACCATAGTTTTGACATTTCACCATCGTTTTTCCAAATATCATCATCGTTGTTTTGTCTTTTCACCATCCTAGTTTCGCCTTTTTACCATCATAATTTTGACATTTCACCATCGTTGTTCCAAAGTTTTATCATCGTTGTTTCGCCTTTTCACCATCATAGTTTTTACTTTTCACCATCGTAGTTCGCCTTTTCACCATCGTAGTTCGTCTTTTCACCATCATAGTTATTCCTTTTCACCATCATAGTTTCGCCTTTTCACCATCATAGTTTTTACATTTCACTATCGTTGTTTCAAATTTTCATCATCGTTCTTTCGCCTTTTCACCATCGTAGTTTTTTATTTTCACCGTCGTAGTTTCGTCTTTTCACCATGGTTGTTTCAATTTTTCATCATCGTTGGTTTGCCTTTACTTTGTTCCATAGATATGCCGTAATGGCCGTTTTTAGGCTCGATGTGGGTTGACAAGAATTTGAAGGAGGTCAAGTTCTACCCCTTTTATATATTAGTTTATGTTGGGCATAGGACTATAGTTTATTGTTTAGTGTGTGTTTGGGTCGGGGGATGGGGGTGGAGTAGTGGGGGCCTTTGAGGTGTATTTGCCAGGCACCGTTCCCCATATCCCTGTGTTAATAGTATTGTTAACACCATTCCTGTAGACCCCTTTGTGACTATTTTTAGAAAGGCGAGAAAATAAATAACTTCGATTGAAATGTGTATTTCTTAAACGGGCAGGCCGAGTTTTTAACTTTTGTTTACATTTTTGTAATTCCGTAATGACTCGGTTGCTTTCCGACTGAACTCCGACAATGTTCGGAAGTACACAAATGCAAACATGTATTATGATGTGCACATTATCAAAATTCTCAGATTTGGCATAGAAGATATAGAAAACTTAGATATATCACTTTATGATCACCATAACATTATAATGATAGAAAATAGACAGCTGTACTCTCTGAAGATTGTTTATTACACATTTGGGGTATAATGAAGTGTTATATATTTAGATGACGTACCAGTTTATTTTTAAAATAATTTAATCGAATTGCAGTTGTAGTGTGTGAATTACTACCGTTAGATAAAGAGTTCATTGACACGATTAGAAAAGGTATGTCTTGACTAGAGTATGCATTCTTATTGGATTTCTTTTAAAAAAGAATATTGATGTCTGCAATAAAACTGTATCAAGTGTAGTAAGCATTATATTATCCGCACGCACTGAGAAACAATGAGTACCGAATACTAGTTTGGTCTGATAACTCTTACTCAGGATCCTCCCTCGCAATACACTTGATACTATCGCACGCCTTATTACGTAACGATCCATTTATTGAGAGGCTATCAATGTTTTTTTGTTTACTACAGTTATAAAAGAAGTAATTTTATTTTGTAATTGTATATAAATGATTCGTCGCTTCCGTGCAATAAATAAGCTTGTGGGTTCCAGTTCATTAATACACTTAGGGGAATCAAACGGATTTCTTAAAAACTATCTAACCGCAAACGTTTATTCAATTTCTAACCGCATCCCCTGCAGTTCCCCATACCCGGTTTCTCTCTGGATAGAGGTGAATTGATCCTGTTTAACCGATCGACGCTTTTCCAAACACGTTCGTAACTCCCTGTTTTCTGCCGAAGAGGTTTATACAAAAGAGAGGAACATTAATTTGTAAACAAAACCCGTTCTTAAGTATGTACTGATAATGTGCTTATATCTATTTTTTCGTTTGCAAAGTTTCTCAGTAAAAGATAACATGTATTCTATAATCTGGAAGAGTAAAACTGACTTAGAATAAAACTTAAAACGACCATTTTGGAAGTTTAATGAGCCTTAAACGTTTGACATACATTCAGTTTTTATATGATAGAGTCTTACTCACTATTGACATTGGTATCGATCAAATGGCGCCGTTTTAACTAATGGAAGTAACTGTTTTGTTTGAATCCATTTTATTTCGTCCTTATTCCCGTTCGATATTATGATCGTCTCCATCCTTATTTGAAATGGCAAACTGATTAATTTGGTTGTGTTATATAAAGTATTATAAGTTGTAGAAGTGCCTAATGACATTTATAGTAAATGGTCATCATACATTGATCAGTTAAATAGTTCCATTCACAAAGTTGTTACTTATGCATAGTAATACCATAATTAAAATAAGTAGTTCACAGTGGACGCAATGATTTTCTTTGTTTATTAAAATTCTAGATTATTTCAAGCAATCTTTCTTGCAGCAATTTTTATACTTCTGGGACATTTTTGACGTTCCTGTATACTTTCGTGGCCTTTAGGGAACCAGGGGATGATGTGTCCAACAATGTTTTCAGATTTTTTTCAGAATTTTGTAAGCACCAGCCGATAAGATGCTAACTGAGAAAGACTTTGCAAAGTACATCTAGCATCTTCTTTGGTGCATTTATGTACTGCAGATATGTTTGCAGCAGTTACAGCCAACACTGACCTACCAGAGTGAAAACTATCTTTGATGTCAAATGTTCCATCTTTAGATTCCATGTACCACCTGTAAATCATTACCCTAGCGACATGAGACGATCCACAGTGACACAATTCAGAAAATATAATTTAAGAAGGTATATTTAAAACTTCAATCGTTTTATGATATAACCTCTTATTCCAGACATTAACTTCTTCTTCATTGTGCTAGATGGGCACATCATCTCCCGATTCCCTAATGGCCATGAGAGTATACAAAAACACCAAAATGTACCAGAAGCATACAGCTGTAGTAAAAAACAAATATATGATTTGCTTACTGGAGATGAAATCATTGATGTTTTATATCGAGCCCCAACGCTGCGGTTGATAATAAATAATTAGTGAAAAACGGCAAATAAGAGCAATAATTGCCAAACGTTTGAGGATTGCCTAAAGGGTACCCTACTCGGTATTTTTCAGTTCCAGTGGTCCTGTCATTCTAATTCCTACCACAAATGGTCGATCGATTACTGGTAACTTTTGTAAAAAAAACTCTGTCATGAATAATGTCAAACAGGTAATATGGACTTTGAAACGTTGATATGACCAAGGCGGTAATATTCTCTTCCAACACAGTTTGAGTGATCAGGGTCCAGGGTTGCATTTCACAAAAAACTTACGATAAAGATAGGTGAGGCCCTCCCAGGGGTTTTGGAGATCTGGAGAACATGACCATTTATTTTCAGAGATCTGGGGAACATTGGGCATTACTTTCAGAGATCCAGGGATCAAAGGACTAATTTTAGAGATCTAGGGATATTGCCCTTAAAGAAAAAAAAATAAAGTACCTAATTTTACCAATTTTACCAGAAAGATATAAACAGAGATAGGCAACTGGAGGCACTTGTCTAAATTTCAGGTGACATATTTGGCGTTTTCTAGTTTAGTTTAAACTTATTTAATTTGCTTCGATTGTGAAACAGGTTCTTACAACTTAGACAAATCACGAAGTCTTCCTTGGTATAACCAGTACTAAGCATATATGAACAATGTCTTGCTCAAGGACACCACACATAGTCGTGGCGGAGGATCGAACCCACGACCCTCCGAGAATGGGTTTGGTGCTCTACCACTAGACCACGTGGCGTTTTCTAAATCATGGAAACACAACTCCTCCAGAATCAAACAACATATTTTTGTGATTATGGTTTCAAAGGAAAGGGCTTGATAGCAAAATTGGGAGATTTCTTTTTCTTTTTTAAATTTAAAGAAATGAAGAATTTTTACGCGTCATGTTATTTTTTGTGATCATTTTCTCTTTTTAGCGCATTTTTAAAGTAAGACATTCGAAAAACGACTTTAAATATCGATATAAAACTTTCGTCACCGATGGAAAACTTACTTTTTCATCTTTCTACATAATATTTCTATTTTTATTTTCTGTTGTTTAAACGTATTTGTTAAATCAAGATTACTGCACCTTTTTTTATTAAAACAAATTTTCGTGAAAATATCAACATATTTCGTTTTCAATCCGTGCTAATTTAAATTCAGAAGAAAAATATTAAATAATTGGTAATTGGAATTAGTCATCATTTTTAGCAGTTTTAGTTTGGTAAGAAAATTATTTAATTCAGACAAGATTCGAAGAATTATTAAAGAAATACAAAAAGTGCCGTGTATATTATATTGCTATTAGACTGCCAGTCTCTGTAATTAAATCACTAATTTTATGTATAATTTCTATACTTGATCATAATTGAATTTTAAAATGACATGTTGACTGCTTGAAACAGCTTTTGACAGCTTTGGAGGTTTCTGGCAACGTGTTAATCTGGGAACCTGTCCAACTTCATTCCATGATCGTATGTACCCGAAAGAAATTTTGGATAGTAATTTAGAACAAAGATATATTTACAGTTTTGATGCTTAGAGGCAGACTAGTTCAGTGGTTATAATGGTCGATTTCGGACCGCAAAGACTGGTGTTCAATCCCACTCGGCATCTAACTTTTTTTATTTATTAGATCTTGTTTACACAATATAGTCAATTATTTATGTTTATGTATTGCATTTTGCAAATTAACCGTTCAGCTGTTCAAAGCTTTTTGTCTCTTCTATCCTTTCCTCGATTTCTTCTTTGGCTCTGCTTGCCAAAGGCCAGCAGGGCTTATGTCTTGGTAAGTTGCCCGTCGTCCGTCCGTTAGCCTTTTTCTTGTAAACGCGATAGCACCCCCTCATTTTTCAACAAATCTTAACCAAACTTGCACAGCATTTATATAACCACAAAATCTCGGACAAGTTCTTGAACCAGCCTATTTGAACCACAAATGTTCGATGCCACAGGGCTTACAAGCACATGTTTACGGAAACGTAAAAAAACACCTTTTCTCTACGAATTCAAGCCATAGACCTTAGATATTTGACATGTAGTATTGTTACTATGAGGGTCTTTTGAAAAGGTTGTAGAAATCGGGTTCCCTGGGTCAAATTTAGGCATTTCACCTGAATATATCCTACGTGCCCTCTCTATTGAAGTCAAACACGAGTTCATTGAAAATGATGACGAGGATTACATACATATTCAAACAGCCCTTGTCAAGACGTTTGACACAGATACAAGAGATGTTGAGGGTGAGCCTGATCTACCTGCAGAAAGGACAAGGGAAAGAAGCAGTGCAAGGATTTAGCTTATTATGATGATGTGTAAATAATTATAGAGAAGACTTTAGTAGATGTTTTACTTAAGGGAATACTATTTGGTACTTTCATGGAACAATTTTTAAAACTTTTGGAGATCTAGGGAAAAGTGGAAATACTTTTAGAGATCTGGAAAACATGGACAAAATACTTTTGCGGAACTTTGGCAAATTCTTTTAGAGATCTAGAGAATAACAGGTATTACTTTAAGAGATCCAGATAACAGCCCCCCCCCCCCCCCCCCCCCCCCCCCCCCCCCCCCGAGATGGCCTCATAGGTCGTAAACGTTAAGTAAGTATTGTTCATTATATTTTATATATTACTCCAAATGAAACCAAACTTGATTGAAAAATTCAGAAAATGGCAAATTTTTTGAAAATACAATCGTAAATTCATGTGGATGACTATGAAAAATATTATGCATATTTGTAACTTGACGTTTACAACAGGTTTTTATAGTAAGTTTTTTTTGTGAAATGCAACCCAGGTATCTTTAAGACCTTAACACATTTATTAACAGTTATTTATATTAATAACTTAATTACAATATGTTAATTATTATACAGCATATAATTATAACGTCACACATCATATTACAACAAAACGACATAAGTTCGAACGGGAACAGGAACGAAAACGAACCCGGGTTAATAGACAGTTATTTCCCCTGTGTAAAATATCGCCATTTACTTGATAAATTGTTTTAATTGGCGATGGTTTTTAACGGTGGTAGTTAATTTTGGTGATAAGAACTTAAACGGCCAGTAATCTACACCGACAGTTAGTGTCGCATAGTAAGTAAATCTACATTTTATTCCATGTAGTAAATTGGGGGTTGGTCAACTTCATAGGGGGGAATAAATTAAAAGTGATTCTATTATTTATACTCTCAACTAGTGCATATCAAAGCAGGTTGTCGAACGATTTGATGTTATTTACTTGATCGTCCTCTAGTCTCACCCCTATTACGGCGATTAAATGAGACTAACTCTCAAACAGACACTCTTGATTTATAATTGAATCAATCATGTCGCCGGGCTTCTATATAAAATGTGTCCAATTGTTTTTTGTTTTTTTGTAGAAGAAATCGACCACCTTAGTCAGTAGAATAAACTACAGTATATAACACTAGGTACATATATATTGCCTGTACCTTAGCAAATGTGCCAATTTTTAAAACATATAGGCTAATTATTTAAAAAAAACAACTATATAAGTTAATATTTTATTTCAACCATTATTGCTATAACATATCAATATTACTTAAATTTATTTTTTTAGTCTTTCACAAAAAAAGATTTTTTGTTTGACTATTCGGGAATAAAAAGAGCTATTCTACTCACTAAAGCGTTGGCGTCTCACCTTGGTTAAAGTTTTGCATGTAACTCCCTATCTCAGTAAGCTTTGCATGTATTGACCTGAAACTTTACACATGTCCTCCCAGTCATCAACCCTACTACAATGACTAAGTTAGATTACTCTTGCCTGAATATAATGTAAATTATTGCCCTTGTTTTTCTAAGAAATTCTGGTTAAAGTTTTGCGAGCAAGACCCATCAAGTCCATATCTCACCAACCACTCAATGTACTTGATTGAAACTTTACACAAGCCTTCCCAGTCATCAACCCTACTTCAATTACTAAGTAAGATAACTCTTGTATGAATGTAATGCAAGTTATTGCCCTTGTTTGAATTAAAAATTCTGGTTAAAGTGTTTTTGCCTGCAAGTTCCATCAAGTCCATTTCTCACCAGCCACTCAATGTATTTGATTGAACCTTTACACAAGCCTTCCCAGTCATCAACCCTACTACAAGAACTAAGTAATATAACTCTTGCTTGAATATAATGCGAATAATTGCCCTTGTTTGACTAAGAAATTCTGGTTAAAGTTTTGCATGCCAGTACCATCAAGTCAATATCTCACCAACCACTCAATGTATTTGATTGAACCTTTACACAAGCCTTCCAAGTCATCTACCCTACAACAAGAACTAAGTAAGATAACTCTTGTTTGAATATGATGCAAATTATTGCCCTTGTTTGACTAAGAAATTCTGGTTAAAGTTTTGCTTGCAAGTACCATCAAGTCCATATTTTACTAACCACTCTATGTATTTTATTGGAACTTTACACAAGCTTTCCCAGTCATCAACCCTACTACAATAACTAAGTTAAATAAATCTTGCTTCATTATATTGCAAATTATTTTCTTTGTTTGATTTAGAAATTCTGGTTAAAGTTTTGCGTGCAAGTACTATCAAGTCAATATCACAATAACCACTCAATGTATTTGATTGGAACTTTAAATATGGCTATGTAGTCATAAAAAATAACTAAATTCATTAATTAAATTAATTAGTTAATGGGATAACTATTGCCAGATTTTTTTTTGCAAATTAAGGCCTTTGTTTGACATAGAAAGTTTATAACTCAGTAGTCACTGCATGTATTGGATTGAAACTTCATACAAGTTATTGCAGTTATAAGGCCTACTCAATTTTGTTGATTTTGTAAGTTAGCTAACTCTTATTTGCTTGGATTTGTCATCAGTCTCAATCAAATTTGTGCTTTTGTGACAAATATTCGAATAGTCGAGCGCACTGTCCTTCAGACAGCTCTTATTTATTTTAGAGTGCTTCGAATGGGTTAACATCTAAAATTAACATTTTATTAAAATACGAATAAAAGTCATTTAATTGTTCATAAGCTCCTTTTATTACTTTTGATCAATTTATAATTTAATTACTTTTATATTGATATTATTCTTTATAAGACATTTGAACGGTACCCCTTCTTTGTAATGGGGAAAAATAAATTTTAACCTTTGTTCCTATTGTATGTAATAAAAAATCAAAATGTTGTTTTTACTGTTAAAATATTGCATTTGTAATAAAATACATAAAATTAGAAAATTTCAATTTATGACAAAACAACTTTAAAGCAACACATCCACGTTTGAACTTTTAAAAAAAAAAATTGAGTTATGAGCACATTTCCCATACAAACATATGATCAATTAGCTGTATATGAGCATATAAACACAATCCGGAACAAAATGATGCCCAAATTATAATGCGTGACTAATACTTTATAAAACAAGCGTGTAACTCACCCGAGTCAACAAAAATTGTCAAAATGACTTCAAGGCAGGTAAAGTACACTACGCACTAAAACGTGAAGTTTTTTAATACGACTCGCATAATTCAATTTGAAGCAAAGTTGGAATCCTCGGCAATTTAGAAATAATTTATAAAGCGTTTGTCACGCTTTATAATTTGGACATCTTTTTTT
Source organism: Panopea generosa (assembly GCA_029582155.1). Lineage (NCBI taxonomy): Eukaryota > Metazoa > Mollusca > Bivalvia > Adapedonta > Hiatellidae > Panopea > Panopea generosa. Next base: position 44,603,747 of record CM055904.1, on the reverse strand, counting down.
ATAATTCTAAAGCGTTCTGGATAGTGTTTGTTAGCACATATACAGCTCACTGACCATATATTTATGTATGGGAAATGTGCTCACAACTCAATTGAAAAACTTTTTAAAAAAGTGATGTGGTGCTTTAACGTCCGTCCCCCTGGTATATATTCTTCCAAGAAGATAAATAGAATGACCCATTCACCTGCTGCCATACACATGTGGCAGCCCTTATTGTAATACTTTTATTTTCACACTTGGGGTCATAACCGCAACCCTAAGTGTAACACACATATTTTGTTACACTTCCTAGTGTAGCAAACATATTCTGTTACACTAAGGACCAAAATGTTACACATTGTTGCAATTTATAACACAATTTCAAAAATCACCTTCTTTGTAATACATGTACATTCTATCTCTACACATTATGGCAAATAACACAATTTAAACAATTGATTTGTTTAAAACTGTTACGTGTTATGTATTATGCCACCGCCTTGAAAGGCGGGGAGGGAGAGTGTTAGTGCTACCCCATGTCCTTCAGAACATAGAGACTTGTGATGAATTTGCTTTTCACAATTCTCAGGTTAACGACACTTTCAAGGAATTAGTCATGCCTCCTGAGGTATTTAACATTGTAGCTTCAAACAAAAATGAAACTGGTAACATTTTAAACTGTTCTTCCCCCAAACTTATAGGTATGGACATGAATGGAATCAAAGAATAATTTATATATCTGAAATCAAGGAATTGTACTGTACAATTATTTAGATAAAATCTAGAACTAGGAATATGATTATAAATTTTGCACGTAATTTTGTGTTGGCTAGATCATCCATTTCAATTCAACTTTCAATAAATAAAAAGGCAAGCAAGTATGTGAAACGTTACATTAGGTTTGTTGTTGACATGTTATTAATCAATTACTATACAATTTACATTCGTCATTATTGCTAACCTTGATTTTCATATACTAGCCTACCATATAGGTCAGCAAGCGTCCCGTGCATGACGTCATTACATGTGGTATTTTATATTCTTCCTCCATAGATGGTGTCAATGGAATAAACAAACGATCTGGCCAAAACATTCACTCAAAATAATTGTAGGATAATACTGAAAATTAAGTTTAAGAAAACAATCACTGCTATGTTTATGCTTATATTTGAATCGGTTAGGTTAAGTATGTATATGTGTGTATGTAATATATTATTCTATGCTATGTATCATAGTAAATAAGAGTTAAATGTGTCTATTTTTGCATAGTAATACACATTGTCTGTATTTCAAGATTTTTTTTAGTAATTTTAATATTTAAATGTAACTTCCATTTCAGGTAGTTTAAATGAATAACAACACAAGAGTATAATTAAAAAACGTATTCTTGTACGATATTGAAAGAAATCCCAGTTTTGGACGTCAATATATATTTCAAGACTTTGTGAAACTAAGCAAATAACGGAAATAAAGTGTGATAACATGAATTCCTTAAATAGTGTAGAATGTAAAAATGAAGTAAATATGGTTACCTCACTTGTGTCATCGAACCATCTTATTACGACGCACACTGGAGATACAAAAGTTAAGTGCCACGTGTGTCATAAATCATTTACACGTTCCTCAAATCTAAACAGTCACTTACGTACACATTCTGGAGAGAAGCCATTCGGATGTCCAGTATGTAGCAAGACATTTTCTGTGTCTTCAACTCTAAATAGACACATGCGGATTCATACTGGTGATAAGTCATTTGAGTGTGGGTTGTGTAATAAGAAGTTTACAGAGTCTTCGAACCTACAATGTCACATGCGGATACATACAGGCCACAAGCCATTTGTGTGTCAGGTGTGTTTTAAATCATTTACAGTGTCTTCAAATCTAAACCGGCACATGCGGACACATTGTGACGATAAACCATTTGAGTGTCAAGTTTGTTGTAAGACATTTACAGTGTATTCACATCTAAACAGGCACATGCGGATACATACTGGCGATAGACCATTTGAGTGTTGGCTGTGTAATAAGACATTTACACAGTCTTCAAATCTAAACAATCACATGCGGATACATACTGGAGAAAAACATTTCGAGTGTCAGATATGTAATAAGAAATTTACGCAGTCTTCAAATCTAAACAGTCACAAGCGGATACATGTTGGCGATAAGCCATTTGAGTGTCAGGTGTGTAATAAGAGATTTATCAGGTCTTCACATCTAAAAAGACACATGCGGATACATGCTGGTGAATAGTCATTTTAGTGCCGGATTTTTCCTAAAATCTAATCAATCTTATGCCGATACATAATTTGCAATAAACCATTTGAGAATCATGTAGTAAACCTTTACCTTGTCTTCTCATTTAAACAGACATATAGTCCATACCAGTGATAAGTCATTTGAGTGTCGTATCATGTAATACGAAATTTACAATAAAAAAATCACACATTCATAGTGTGTTGCTAAAGATTTATGCAATAAACACGTGAAGATGCATACTGTAGATAAACAATATGATAAGTGAAAATTCACACATTTATAAAATTTTTGCACTCACATGTGAATACATACTGTGCATAAGCCATGTTCATTGGCATGTTTGTGATCTTTATACAGTTCTGTTACTGTAATACAAATTTGATTCAAGTTATATAGTGTGACGTTTGTGCTTAAAGATTATACATATTTTGGGTTTTATATGGCAAACAATTTCATTACTCGACCTATACTTCTTAAGCGAGTTTAGGAAAACTTTCTAGGAAGTTTCAGTCATATTTATCGAGAGTTACAGTAGTTATGGCCATTCCATTATTTTAATGGAATATCATGTCAGCACTTATCCTAAACTGGGGTCCTCCGTGACCGAATGGTCTAAGGTGCCATCTCAAGATCACCCATCTCTCATTACTAAGGGCGTAGGTTCGAGTCCTTCTCGCTCCAAAATCTTTATGTAAGAAAGTTTGCCAGTTACTTGCGCTTTGACGGTGGCCCTACTCGGATTAGTTCTGTGGTCTTTCTCCGCCGATAAAACTGGATATTTCATATAGATCCTGAAATGTGTGGAAAATGGCTAAACAACCTATTTTGGTTTAACTTGTTAGGAAGTTTGGAACAAAGTGCAGTTCCACAAATACTATTTCGTCGTATTCCAGTCGGTTGGTGTTTGACGTAACGACCCTTCGATATTATTATACTAATTTTTATAAGAAGTACTGCTATATTTCTTAACCGATATTGGCCAAACTTGTTAGGTACTATTGGTATGATGTCCATCTTCTAACTTAGCGTTCTGCTCGATCGACTTTTAGCGGAGTTGTATCATTCTTTAAGTATTTTCAGAATTACTGCCTTTATGTCTTTACTCTTCTTATGGTCAACATGCTGGAGACTGTCGTATTAAGCCCAGTTGCTCTTGGCGTTGTCGCGCTATGCTCCATCGAATTTACTGACCCTTAATTTTATTGAACTATGATTATTGTCTCACCTCTTTATCCAATCTAGTTATGGTCAAACATGCTAGCGAGTGTCAGTATAAAGTTCAGTTGCGCATACAACTAGTCGAAACAAACGAAAGGTTTGTCAGGTTTGTACTAGTGTTGAAATTGTATACAAATTTCATTTTGTATTTAGATATTCTATATGCCATGAATTATGGTGTATTCATAATCGCTACATGTATATCCGTATAATGTTGAATTTATTGCTCTTCTTCAGGCAAATAATAAATCAGAAAGTGTTGAATTAAATTGCTTTTTTATCGCTTTTGCAAAACGGCGTTCCATATTGAAAAAGTGATAAATGTGTTCACCCTCGAAAGCTATTTTATAAAATATCGCAATATTTCAGCATATAAATACTATAGTTTATATGAGTTTTGAAATGACAAGTTGTTGAGCGAAAACCTATGATATGTGCGTTACGAGCATGAATTAATACGTGTATTGTAGTTCTTAGCTTACCATGTGTTTATGTTTTTACAAGTAACATGTATGTTGGAGAAGAACTATGTAGTTTAAATAAAAAAAATATCTTCTTTTTCTTCTTCTTTGCTGATAATACGACCGTATGCTAGGCGGGACAGTCTTGCCGACAGATCTGTTTCTAGGTAGAAAAAATATTAAGTTTAGCATCTGCTTATCCAAGATTCCGATAGTTTCGAACAAATTACACAAACTATTGGTCATATCATAATCTGATGAACGTTTTAAAAACATCGACATCGTATTTAGATTATTAACATTTTAATCAATATTTTAAAAGTAGTATATATATATATATACATATATTAAAAATCACTGTAAAATAAATTGAAATGGATACAAAGCAATTAAATATCATTAATCTATCAATTACGAATATTATTTTGTAGTAAATCTGGCAAAACATGGCCAAACGATATTTCAATCAAAATGTTGAAATTGAAACGAAATCCACATTTTAAAAATAGATAAGGGTCCTCCGTGGCCAGGTGGTCTAAGGCGCCGTCTTGGCGCCAAGCACTTTGAGGATAGTTCTAGGTCTGGTGTCAGTATAATATGATTGGGAGGAGTATCATAGTATGTGTCTGCGGAATGATACTCAGTGTGGCAGCGCTTAGAATACAGACTTAAGTAGACACCGTCGCAATATTACTGAAATATTATATATTTATAAACATGTTGAAAAAATTGCAATAAAACAATATATGTTTTGGCGATACTAAGTATTGTCTTACATATTAAAGAGGATATTGTCTGTAATATGAGACATTCAATGTTCAATATATTTGATATTCTATTCCTGATTGTCGAACCACGTTTCTTTTTAAATTTCAACCACCAAAAGGTGGTCCATTTAATCACCCCGTAATAGGTGTATGAGGGACGGGGTGGGCCATCCCTCTCTATAAACCTTACACAATTACATTATATGACATAGATATGATTTTTAAAGTAATAATGGATTATAACATTTTTTCTTTTTATTTAACAATTCATAACTAAAAAGTTTTTTTCTTCTTCTCTCTTCATTCTGCATGTATATTTATCTTCGGAAGCATTATTTCTAAAAATTATCACATATGTTTTTATCTCAGAATTTTAGAAGGTTTTATTTTCAATTTCTTTCTGTCACCATGCAAACCGGAGAGAGAGGATTTTTATATATGATGTATGTAACAAACATAAAAAAGATAACAAGGTTGTCTTTTTCTTGAATGACAATTTGGTGGAAGAGGCTTATTTGATATAATTTCTTTTTAATTTCTAGATGCTATTTTTTTAAGGGAAGGGTATGAAACAATAGTGGTTTCTTTTTTGAAAAATTGTATTCAACAAAGTATTATTGTTTTCTGTTGGTATATGGTAAGGCAACAATAAAGAAATCTAAAGATAAAGACAATTTGACTTTAATACTTTTATGTACTAGCATATTAATTGAGTGTATTAAGGATGGTGTAAGTTTATTTTGTAAGGGGCAAAAAGCAATTGTTACAGTTTATATTACTTTACAATAAAAAATTAAACATTTAGAATGTTACACTAGTATTTCAAGCTAGTCAGTCATGATAATATAAGTAAAACAGACAAAATTTTATGAAAGGAATTGACTAGTTGATTTATCTATCCAATATGCAAATATATACGTTTTTCAATAGTTTCCAATGGGTGTGTCGCCTTCACAAATTACCAACACAGTTAAAAGTTTGATTAACACCATAAAGGGATTCATTTTCCGTGTTAACCACTCTCAAGAATCAATTTTTTTTAAATAAAACAAAAAAATACCACATGACCCTTTAATTCTTATTTTATTCAAATACTAGTATAACCAAGAAAATTAAAACACATTTTCATACCCTCATGATGATTAAAAATGTGTTTGTTTCATTGTTTAGTGAAGCAAAAATTGATAAGTTGTAGGTAGAAAAAATGTCATGTTATTTACATTATATTGTTATAAGCACACAAACAACATTTTTTTACATAGACAACAGCACTTGTAATTCATTGTAACAATAGTCCACATAGTAATTTTTGTCAATATAGTAGAATGTTGGTTCAACTAGAGAGTTTCAGAAACTATGCTTATGTAATGTTTCCAAATTTTGTTCAGTACATATCTTTTAGTTGTTTAAAGGCTACATATTTATCAAGTTTGTAAACTGATTTTAATTAATTCATAAAATTGGCACAAGATTGCTCTACCTTTTTTGTTTTTGATAGAATATGTGGTATTTTCTCAGTATTAAAATTTTATTCAGTATTAAATCATAATTATTATTCCCTATAATTATATCCGAAACCGACCAATTAGTTATTACATTAATACATTTATTTTTGATGAAAATTGATAAGTTTGTCCAAAAAATCTTTGGTATTTCACAATCATACAAAGTATGTGTAATGGTTTCTATAGATTTATCACAAAAACTACAATTTTCAGAGTTGGAAATGTTCACTTTTTTAAGTAAATAATTTGTTCCTAAAATTCTGTGGTTAATTCTATATTGGAACCATTGTAATTTTACATCTTTACTTATCTTGAAAGGCAATGAAAATATTTTTGTCCAACAGACAGTGTGTATGTTGGGAAGTTCTTTTTCTTGTTATATTTGTTATATTCATGGCATCATAGATCGGCCTGCTGCCTTTAATATCTATTAGAATGGTTGCTAAGTAAAACGGAATAATAGGGTTATAACTTTTTTATATAAAATTTGGGAACGTTTTAGTATTCAGAAGTCTTTCAATTGATGATTTGAAACCTTCATATTCTATGAAATTTGACCTAACACAATATGTTTCTTTGAAACATTTGAAAGATAATAGGTCACCTTGTGTATCTACCAAATCAATTACAAAATGTATGCCTTTTTGAAACCATTGTTTATAAAAAACAGAAGCTCCTCCGACGTTTATATTGTCTGTCTTCAAAATGTTGATCTCTCCAACAATCTCTTAAATTAAATTCACTTATAGAATTTAAAACTTCATCTCTTGTTTTTGGACTATTTGAATTAATATAATTTTAACAATATATATCTGGATTTAATCTCCTGCAATGATATTAAGGTGTCCTTCCTCAGAGATATCATTATATGATTGCTTATAAAACTCTGGGTCGTCTTTATTTGGTCCATAAATGTTTACTTGAAAAAAATGCTGAAAAAACATTCATATCCCCAAAGCGCTCGTATAGATTTTTCCTCCATGTCAGTAAAATGAGTATCTTGTAAGAAGTATATTGAATCTTTTTATGCCCCAATCCCCCAAATTTTTGGGTGGTATATAGTCATTGCAGCGTCCGGCCGTCCGGTATTTCGTGTCCGGCCTGTAACTTTGTCATGCATAGATGGATTTTGTTAATACTTGCTACAAATAATCAACATAACATGGCGAGTAAGACCCACACCAGTACCTCAAAGGTCATGGTCATACTTCAAGTTTGTTTGACAACACTTGGAGTCTGTGTGGGATTTCATGTAACTTTGTCATGCATAGATGAAAATTATAAATACTTGCTACAAATGATCAGCATTACATGACGACGTGTCGCGCGTAACATCCAGACTCCCAAATCAAAGGCCAAGGTCACAATTTACTTTGAGTCTGTGTGAGATTTCGTGTCCGGTCTGTAATTTGTCATGCATAGATGTATTTTATAAATACTAGCTACACATGATCAACATAACATGACGACGTGTCATGCTTAACACTCCACGTCAAAGTTCAAGATCAAGATTTAACATTGTTTTACGACACTTATAGTCTGCTTGTAATTTTGCGTTCGATCTAAAGCTTTGTCACCTATTGATCAATTTCAAAAACACTTGGCGCAATTCATCAGCACGACAAGACGATGTGTCACGCGTAAGACCCACACCCGTACCTCAAAGGTCAATGTCACACTTTGAGTTTGTTTTACAACACTTTGAGTCTGTGTTAGAGTTCGTGTCCGGCGTTTAACTTTGTCATGCATAAATGGATTTTATAAATACTAGCTACAAATGATCGACGTAACATGACATGTTGCGCGTAACACCCAGACTCCCACTTCAAAGGTATCAGTCACAATTAAGCTGTATTTGATGACACTTTCAGTCTGTTTGAGATTTCGTGTTCGGTCTGTAACTTTGCCACTTATGGATAAATTTCAAAAACACTTGGCTCAGTTAATCAACATGACAAAATGAAGTGTCGCTTGTAAGACCCAGAACCTTTCCTTAAAGGTCGTACTTTGAATTTGTTTGACAACACTTTGAGTCTGTTTGAGATTTCAAGTCCATTCTGTAACTTTATTATACATGGATGGATTTCAAAAATACTTGTCTCATTTTATCAATTGATCAACATGACATGAATAAGTGTCGCTTTAAGACCCAGAACTTTCAGTTTGTTAAATACTTCATGTCTGGTCTGTAACGTTGTTTTACATAGAGGGATTTTAAAATTATAGCTTGACACAAGTGATCAATATGTCATGATGATATGTCACCTGCATATTAATATGGATGTATGTGAAGCATGTAGACTGTTTGCCCTTCCAATTTCTAAAACAGATATGAATAATACATTGTTTATTAATAACATGTTAAAACAAAAAGAAGAAAAATACAATAATGAAAAGAAAAACAGTTATAACTAAAATAATATTACTAAAACTTTTCAGAATACAGAAAAAGGGGCTAGCAAATATACACACGTTGCATGTTATATATTTAAAACAACACATGAAACATGTTTTTTAATTGAGACTCTCTGCACACAATACTATTTCAAAGAAAATTCTTTACAGAACATACACATCAATCAACAGTGGAATGGGTCCTATATTCTATACAGAACATACAAAAAAAATCCACTGTGTAATGAGTCCTATATTCTGTACAGAACATACACATAAATCTATTGTGTAATGGGTCCTATATTCTATACAGAATATACATATCAATCAACTTTGTAATGGGTCCTTTATTCTATACAGAACATATACATAAATCCACTGTATAATGAGTCATATATTCTATTCAGAACATACATATAACTCCACTGTGTAATGAGTCATATATTCTTTTCAGAACATAAACATCAATCCACTGTGAAAAGAGTCCTATATTCTATTCATAACATACATATAAGTCCACTGTGTAATTGTTCCTATATTCTATACAGAATATACATATCAATCAACTTTGTAATGGGTCCTTTATTCTATACAGAACATATACATAAATCCACTGTATAATGAGTCATATATTCTATTCAGAACATACATATAACTCCACTGTGTAATGAGTCATATATTCTTTTCAGAACATAAACATCAATCCACTGTGAAAAGAGTCCTATATTCTATTCATAACATACACATAAGTCCACTGTGTAATTGTTCCTATATTCTATACAGAACATACACATAAATTAATTGTGTAATGGGTCCTATATTCTATACATAACATACACATTAATCAATTGTGTAATGAGTCCTATATTCTATACAGAACATACACATCAATCAATTGTGTAATGAGTTTTATATTCTACACAGAACACACACAAAATCCACAATATAATTAATCCTAGATTCTCTACAGACCATACACATAAATCAACTTTATGATGAGTCTATACAGAACTTACACATTAATTCACTGTGTAATGAGTCAAATATTCTATACAGAACTTACACATCAATTCACTTTGTAATGAGTCCTATATTCTATACAGAACATACACATAAATCAACAGTGTAATGGGTCCTAAATCTATATAGAACATACGCAAAAATCCAATGTGTAATGAGTCCTGCATTCTCTACAGAACATACACATCAATCAATTGTGTAATGGGTCCTATATTCTATACAGAACACAAACAAAAATCCACTGTGTAATAAGTCCTATATTCTCTACAGAACATACACATTAAATCAACTGTGTAATGAGTCATATATTCTATACAGAACATACACATAAATCCACTGTGTAATGAGTCCTATATTCTATATAGAACATACACATAAATCCACTGTGTAATGGGTCCTATATTCTCTACAGAACATACACTTAAATCCACTGTGTAATAGGGCCTATATTCTCTACAGAACATACACACAAATCAACTGTGTAATGATTCCTATATTCTGTACAGAACATACACTTAAATTAACAGTGTAATGAGTCCCACATTCTATACAGAACACAAACAAAAATCCACTGTGTAATTAGTCCTTTATTCTCTACAGAACATACACATAAATCAACTGTGTAATGAGTCCTGTATTCTATACAGAAAATACACATAAATCGTCTGTGTAATGGGTCCTATATTCTCTACAGAACAAACACATAAATCCACTGTGTAATGGGTCCTATATTCTATACAGAACATACACACAAATCAACTGTGTAATGAGTCCTATATTCTATACAGAACATACACATAAATTAATTTTGTAATGAGTCCTATATTCTGTACAGAAATACACAAAAATCAACTGTGTAATGGGTCCTATGATCTATACAAAACACACATAAAAATAAACTGTGTAATTAGTGCTATATTCTTTACAGAACATACACATAAATCATCTGTGTAATGAGTCCTATTTCTATGACGAACATACACATAAATCCACTGTGTAATGGGTCCTATATTCCCTACAGAACATACACATAAATCAACAGTGTAATGAGTCCTATCTTCTATACAGAACAAACAGAACATACACATCAATCAGTTGTGTAATGAGTCCTGTATTCTGTACAGAACATACACATCAATAAGTTCTGTAATGAGTCCTCTATTCTGTACAGAACATACACATAAATCAACTATGTAATGAGTTATATATTTTATACAGAACAAACACATAACATACACATCAATCAGTTGTGTAATGAGACTTATATTCTATACAGAACATACACATAAATCAACAGTGTAATGAGTCCTATATTCTATACAGAAAATAAACATAAATCAACTGTGTAATGAGTCCTGTATTCTGTACAGAACATACACATAAATCAATTGTGCAATGAGTCCTATATTCTGTACAGAACATACACATAAATCAATTGTGTAATGAGTCCTATATTCTATACAGATCATACACATAAATCAACAGTGTAATGAGTCCTATATTCTGTACAGAACATTAAATCAACAGTGTAATGAGTCCTGTATTCTATATACAGAACATACACATAAATCAACTGTGTAATGAGTCCTATATTCTATACAGAAAATAAACATTAATCAACAGTGTAATGATTCCTGTATTCTGTACAGAACATACACATAAATCAACTGTGTAATGAGTCCTATATTCTGTACAGAACATACACATAAATCAACTGTGTAATGAGTCCTATATTCTGTACAGAACATACACATAAATCAACTGTGTAATGAGTCCTATATTCTGTACAGAACATACACATAAATCAACTGTGTAATGAGTCCTATATTCTGTACAGAACATACACATAAATCAACAGTGTAATGAGACCTATATTCTGTACAGAACATACACATAAATCAATTGTGTACTGAGTCCTATATTCTATACAGAACATACACATCAATCAGTTGTGTAATGAGTCCTATATTCTGTACAGAACATACACATAAATCAACTGTGTAATGAGTCCTATATTCTATACAGAACATACACATAAATCAACAGTGTAATGAGTCCTATATTCTGTACAGAACATACACATAAATCAACAGTGTAATGAAACCTATATTCTATACAGAACAAACACATAAATCAACTGTGTAATGAGTCTTATATTCTGTACAGAACATACACATAAATCAACAGTGTAATGAAACCTATATTCTATACAGAACAAACACATAAATCAACTGTGTAATGAGTCCTATATTCTGTACAGAACATACACATAAATCAACTGTGTAATGAGTCCTATATTCTGTACAGAACAAACACATAACTCAACAGTGAAAAGAGTCCTATATTCTTAACAGAAAATACACATAAATCCACTGTGTAATGAGTCCTATATTCTGTACAGAACATTAAATCAACAGTGTAATGAGTCCTATATTTTGTACAGAACAGACACATAAATCAACAGTGTAATGAGTCCACATAAATCCACAGTGTAATGAGTCCTTTATTCTGTACAGAACATACACATAGCTTGTACACAACACGATGCCCCGTGTTATCGATTCCGTCACTAAAGAAATCACTATAAAAAGGTTCTAAGCAATATGCGATGTGCACTAAACTGTCGGAGATAGCCAGTGAAGTAAATAGTACAGCTGTTGATGACTTGCTGTATTCCCTCCTGGACAAGGTGATCACCACTAAACTGTTTGCAAATAGCCCGAGTTAAGTTACAGCTATTGGTAATATGACAATTATAAATAGATGATATTACTCGAAATAAGCTGATGTAACATTAAAATAGTGAAAGCTGTATAAATTATCACTGTGCATATTGCCAATAATTAAAAAAAAGCCAAAATTTAAAATTATGAATATTTACGAGTTTTACTAAAATTTAGATTGTACTGTAATACGATAAAAAAATATATATATTTGAACTTAAACTAATATGTAATGGTTACAGCAAAAAAAAACACAGCGAAATAAACATGTACACCTAGTTGCCACGTTAATCCAACGCAACGATTTGAAGCGTGGAATCAAACTGTTTATATATAACTATAAAAAATAACAAGAATGTTAACGCAACAAATTGGTCTATTCTAACAAGCATAAAAGGGCGGAGTTAAGCCAAACGGTATTCCCCCAACGCTATTTTATCGTTTAATTTGTCAGTATCTGTCTACAAGTATATGTGGGCGGAGTTAAGCCGAACGGTATCCCCACAACGTAGTTATCGTTTCAGGAAAAGCACCACCATTGGAAACAGGAAATGCTTCCGTGAGGTAGTCGCATAATGGCGGTTATAAATAATCATTGTTTTTTCTTCTTTAAAATGCATTTTCCTTATTTCATTGCCTATTTTTATTGGAATGGCATTATTGATGTATTTTGAACATATTGAAAGCATTGTCATGTTTGAATTGTGCATTTAGAAAAAATGCATGGTTTCGGAAGTCTACTTTCACTTTGTCAACAGTGTACACACTAAGCAGAAAAAAGATCTCTTGGATGGCACATGACCCCTTCTTTTCTCATCATATTTTGGTAGTGCAGAGGTTGACAAACAGTAAAATGTATTGGCCGAGTTCGGCACATTTTGAACAAGTTTGGTTCGTATTAGTCGAGTTCGGTTTGTTTTGACCAAGTTTGGTTTGTTTTGGCTGAGATCAGTTCGTATTGGCCGAGATCAGTTCGTAATGGTCGAGTTTGGTTTGTTTTGGACACGTTAAGTTTGCTTTGACTGAGTTTGTTTATATTAGCCGAGTTCGGTTTGTATTGGCCGATGTTCGGTTTGTTTTGGTCGAGTTCGGTTTGTTCTGGCCGAGATCGGTTCGTATTGACCGAATTCAATTTGTATTGGCGGAGTTCGGTTTGTTTTGGTGAGTTCGGTTCATTTTTTTTTCAAGATTGGTTTGTATTGACCGAATTCAGTTTGTATTGGCGGAGTTCGGTTTGTTTTGGTGAGTTCGGTTCATTTTTTTTTTCAAGATTGGTTCGTATTGACTGAGTTCAGTTTGTATTGGCTGAGTTCTGTTTGTTTTGGACAAGTTCGGTTTGCTTTGAATGAAATCGGTTCGTATTTGCCAAGATCAATTCATATTGGCAGAGTTTGGTTCGTATTGGCTGAGATCGGTTCGTATTGACCGAGTTCTGTTTGTTTCGGACGAGTTTGGTTTGCTTTGACTAAGATCGGTTCACATTTGCCGAGATCAGTTTGTATTGGTCGAGTTGGTTCGTATTGGCCGAGTTCGGTTCGTTTTGACCAAGTTCGGTTCGTATTGGCCGAGTTTGGTTGTTTTTGGCCGAGATCGGTCCATATTGGCCGAGATTGGTTCGTATTGGCCAGTTTGGTTTGTTTTGGACAAGTTGGGTTTGCTTTGACCAAGTTCGGTTCATGTTGGCTGAGTTCGCTTTGTATTGGCCGAGTTGGTTCGTTTTGACTGAGTTCGGTTTGTGTTATTCGAGTTCGGTTTGTATTAGCTGAGTTGGTTTGTTTTTGCCGAGTTTGGTTCGTATTGGTCAAGTTTGGTTCGTTTTAGCCGAGTTTGGTTTGTATTGGCCGAGTTTGGATCATATTATCGAAGTTCGATTCGTTTTGACAGAGTAATTAATAATGCTTAATAATATATTCATCTTCATGTTTCCGTGTTTGTCAACCGATCAATATATTGGCTTGGTTTAAATATGCATATATTTTAGTCAGGTAATCTGTACCATATTGATGATGGCATATCAGCACTTTGTTGACACGTGACTATGGATGAGAGAGAGAGAGAGAGAGAGAGAGAGAGAGAGAGCATAGATAAACCAATTTGAAGATCTTCCATCATATTAAGCATAACGGATTTTGAAGCGTGAAAAATGTGTAGATCATAAGGACGTGCTTCGTATCCCCCACACTTCAGCACGTGAAACATGTGTAGATCAAAAGGACGTGCTTGAAGCCTTCGTATCCCCGACACTTCAGCACGTGAAAAATGTGTAGATCAAATGGATGTGCTTCGTATCCCCGACACTTCAGCACGTGAAAAATGTGTACATCAAAAGGACGTGCTTCGTATCCCCGACACTTCAGCACGTGAAAAATGTGTAGATCAAATGGACGTGCTTCGTATCCCCGACACTTCAGCACGTGAAAAATGTGTAGATCAAATGGACGTGCTTCGTATCCCCGACACTTGAGCACGTGAAAAATGTGTAGATCAAATGGACGTGCTTCGTATCCCCGACACTTCAGCACGTGAAAAATGTGTAGATCAAATGGACGTGCTTCGTATCCCCGACACTTGAGCACGTGAAAAATGTGTAGATCAAATGGACGTGCTTCGTATCCCCGACACTTCAGCACGTGAAAAGCGGATTTTCAATGAAGTTACTTGCATACCTGACTTTAGTAGGAATAACCATTTGATAAGGCTTATTAACGCAAATATCACTAAAATATTTATGACCTCTAAGTGACATACATTGTCCTGATACGGGGATATTATCTCCACTCAGCAGAATAAAGTAACACTTTTATATTTTGCTTTAAATTGTTTTTTATTGCTAATACATGTATGATTATCTATCATGAAACTAAAATACCCCGTTTTACGAAACCTTACCTTTCACTAAAGCATAACTTGATCTCCAAATAATCGACACTATACTTATACGGGTGATCAGGGGATAGTATCTTATAGATCAATGGATCTAAAGTAACAAAAGTTGTAGCTTATACACTGTGTTTTATTGCTTATATATATATATCATAAAACAGTATTCTTAAATATAAACCAAAATGGAAAGAAATAAAACATTAACCTGATTGTCATTCCAGATGGCTCAATGTTTAAATGATGGAATCAAAAACTCTACTGAATATAATAATCTTCAGTAAATAAAAGTAGCCATAAAAATGCATGATAATAAAATAGTCATTATGTATCTTTATATGTGTCACTGTATATATGATTTATTAAAGAAACCCACTCCATAACGAAATTACATATATATTATCATATAAATTGTCAAACTAATACATTAAAAAAAATCAAGCTGTTTATGAAAGTGTTCATTTCACTAAGATCTGTATATAAAGGGGCCTCGTCTATATATTATATGTCCTCGAAATGATCCAACTCTACCTAGTTTGAAAGAAACACATGTAACTTGTAGAAATCGGTGCGATTTTCTACAACAACACGTGTTACTTTCTAGAAATAAGTGTTTAAAAAGGTCGTCTACAAATAATTGTATTCGTGATTGATTTTACTGAAACCAATTCCGGATAGTTTCGGAAAGCACTTCGTTAATTACCATAAATCCGACGATTTGTTATTGTCGCTCGGGAATTATCGGATTTAGGATAGTTGTTGTTGTAACATTTAGAGCGGGATGCGATTTAATCGACAACAATACTTCACATTAGGACTGTTAAACACGCATTATAAGAAACAGAAAAGAACTGTTACACATGTTTCTTAACAAAATGTTCATAAAGTAGCTTTGTTTAAATGACCGTATTTAAATCATCAGTGTTATTTTATCCCAAAAATATCGGAATTATAGGTTTAAATACCATCTCTAGAACTATTAGTTAATAAAGGTAAATCATATTGAGTGTAGGGGCCTAATTGTTTGTTTCATTGAAAGATCGAATTATATTCAACTGTATTTTTATAAGTAGAAAAATGGTGGAATTATAAGCTACTTTCATTTGAGGTGTTATCAGTCTCGGATTTTTACCTTCTTATATTGAAATATTACAATTTTCGCTTATTATAATTCGTTAATTTGTTATTTCTTTCTCAGAACTGAAACCCCATCTGAAGATACCCGATTTAGAAATAGAAGTGAAAAAATGAGTTTCAATGATTCGCCTAGCGTCAAATCCAGAAATTGTGGATGCGTAAATTAATAATGTCAGGACTCATTTCGTATCGGTGTAGTGCACGGACGAGTAAATTGTTACATAATCAGATTATAAATGTCATATTAAATGTATGTATCCTTAAAAATTAATTAAATTAATGAATTAAGGAAAATATCTTCAATGTATTGTGTACGTATTTACTCAGTTCATTGAGGATCTTACATACGTGCTTATTTATTATAGAATTTATTAAACGAGTTGGACAAAATATATTATGCGAGGCTTTCTCGAGTATTATATCAGTTTTCCCAATGAGTTTAATAAATTCAATAATAAATGAACAGGAATGTAATATTCGTTTTCACGTAACTCACGAAAAGTTTACACTGCCCATTTATTTAACATATTACCTCTATAAGGAACAAGAAAAAATCGGTAATATTTGTTTGCGTGAGTCATCATATGACGTGACGTCTCAATATGACGTCATTTAACTTTGATAAATCGACGTCATTTATATATTCGGGCAAGTCGGAAAGTTCTTCAGCAATTTACGTACGAGAGCCGAGTTGTACGGAAAACACCGAGCGATGAATCGAAAATGATATTACACTAGCTTAATATAAACAAAAAACTGTCATAGATTAATAACACTTATGCACCGTAAACTGTGATAAATCATATAGTGAGCAATTAAGAACAATAATCAATTGATAAAACATTTTCTTATAAGTTTTGAAGCACGAGCATCAACCGATCGCGTGATTCCCACCCGTGCATGTTGATATGTAAATCAAAGGACCGGATTTGGTTAGCTCAGGAGGTAGTGTGTCTGCACATGACTATTAGTCCAGGGGTCGTAAGTTCGAATGCCCATCCGGACACGCTGTCCGCTTATGATAATTAATACTTGACATAATGTCTCATTATTATTCGTCTCTCACTGCTGATTCAAGTGGGAAAGTTATCAATTACTTTCGGAGATGGGTGAACTCGATCTTAAATACAAACGTAGGTTCCCCTGCTAAATGGACGTGAACCTGAAAGTATAAACATACATATATAGGTGTGTGTATAAAAAGGCAGATTCTTCTCCGTTCTGTTTATCATACAACACATGTGATTATATCAATATCAGCGTTAATATCGGCGTTGGTCAGTTTACACCTATGAGACGAGGCTTTTGTTGATAACAAAATATAGATACTTTCCTCATATATAATTTGATAGTCAGCTAGCTTCTGGTTGGATTATAGGGTCAAACTGATTATTGATCACCGCATTTATTATATAGTTTGTCACAAAGTTGTTGTTTTCAGAAAACATGTTAAATTAAGCACAAAGTATATAATATATATAATGAAATTATATCGAATTTTGTAATATATTTGAAATCAGTGACAGTAAGGCAAAACGTTATGGTGTACATCTACGGAAAACTTAATGCTGGCGGCTTGTAATGATATTAATTGTCGGGTAAAAGACTAAATCTGCAGTAGCAGATATCTCCAAAAATGAAGATTGTAAACAGTGTATTAAGAGTTACCCATCGTTGGCACACAACATTTAAAACTATTCCGAAAATACAATAAAGATGTTGAAAGCATTAGTCGGAAGATGACAAATTCCACTCTATAGACTTTGGTATACGATTGTTTATGCAATGATTCTAAATGCAATGATCACTTCAGGATTACGTGACACTGTCAAACTTAGACGTCATGTTAAAGGTAGTGTCAAGAAAAATCTTTATTCATGTCTGCATCTCATGACAATTAAAAACTGTAATACGAATGAGTTGGAATTTCAATTTATCCAAAATGGGATAAAATGTTAATGGGCGGTGTGAAATCGGCATCGAATCTCATTTCTAAAAATACATTGCATGCACGCACTGCTTGCCGACCTTCGTCTCGTCATTTGGACTCTTTCTAAGTTGAACCAAGTCCAAGAATTTGTATTAACTATGGCGGACAATATTACAATATAGCCTTAGTGAGTGGCGATAATGGCTCTGTGAGTACGTCTAACAATGATGTATTGACATACGGTCTTTAAATAGTTTTCAAGAAATATGAGAATATAAGAACGACGACCGGCGTTCATCGAAACACCCCTTGGTGTAACTTATATAGCAAGAAAATCTTATCTATAGTTAGTATACCATTTGTAGTTGTAGTATAAGCTCTTTAAAAGGTTATAAATATATCGTATTACGTAGTAAAATATACCGTATTACGTAGTAAAACATATCGTATTACGTAGTTAAACATATCTTCTAACAATAACTTTGAACTGAAAAGAAAGAGATATAGGTTTTAATTTCAATTTAAATATTGCTAAACGATATTTAACTCATTAAATGGATAATATTACATATTCGCATATTATCGACATATATGACAAACGATACCATTGCCCGATATTTCCAGATATTTCCAGATATTTATCGGATTTTAAGGGCATGTGAGCAACATTGCAAACAAAATAGAATCGATAACATAACTTGTTTATGTAAAAGTATTAACTTTTTATTTTATTAATTTTATTGTTGGACATTTTCCCTTTTATATCAAACGTTTGCATGTATACTTACATATACATGTATATCTTAATTTAAATATTTTTGTTATACGAATGCTTAACGTGAGTTTGTGCGGTGTATGTCTATGTATGCTTGTAGATGCGAGTCAGTACCATGTGCATGTTTTTATGAATTTTTAATAATCTATAATGTGTGATTATATGAGGGCTTCAAGGAAGATTGGTTTTACCCATTGAGTTGCTTTCTTTGAATAAATATACAACGATAACGTGTCATACTGTCATTAAAGATCACAGTAATGAGTGCAAACACGACATACAGTATATATACATATGAATAGAAGTAACTCAGTATATGTGCTGTAACCTGTTTACGACCACAACCTGAATTCGATCACTTCCAAGACTTATGAATATTGCACACGCATATTTCAACTTCCTGCATAATTTGCAATATTTACAAAATAGACACGGCTCAACCATTCAGTCTACAAAACTACTGACCTGTTTTTCGTAGTTAGGGGAGCAATAAAATCCGGACAGTTACTTCCCCTGTGTAAAATATCGCCGTTTACTTGGAAATATTCTGGGCCGGAATATTAGCGATTTATATTAGTTTTTGATGATTCTAAATGTCATTATTCGATTTCGATGCTTAGAACTGTTATCTCTGCCGATAGTACGTGTTTCACAGTAAGTAAAACTACTGGCCGTTAGATATACATGCATGTATGGACTGTATGCCAAACTCCTCAAAGACAAATATAACCTGTTTTCAATCACATCCTGAAATCGATCACTTCCGAGAATTGTGAATATCACACATGCGTATTTTGACAAACTTCCTACATATATAAATAATATCCATGTGGTCATTGAATGCAATGAAAAAACTAAAAGGTAATACTTCCGATACAAGTACAAGTAAGAAAGTTGTTTCATGATAAATACCTGGAAAATTGTGTTTCTGAATATGTCCAATTTTAAGTTTACATAGAACCTTGAAAAGAATATCGATTTCAACAACGTCTGCTGAAAATTGATGCAATACAGGTCAAGGCCTTAAGTTATAAAAAAAATCGCTTGTGTATGTCGGACGTTATAGAGGTTACGGAGTAGCCTTCTAATAGATTTTTTTTTAAAAAGAAATAAGTTGAAATTAGCTCAGGACCGAAGGAAAATAAGTAAATAGTTGAAAAGGTTTTTTAAAAGAAGTGTAAAAGAAGAAGTGGATATATAAAGATGCATTAATAAAATTTTAAATAAAAAAAAAATCTTTTTTTTTTTGTCTCGCCGCGACGAAGGAGCGAAGGCGAGAATAAGGTGTTGCTTTTCCGTCGGCGGCGGTCTGTACTGATAGAAATATTCACAGACACTTCAAGGTCAATCAATTGCCACGTGATATAACGTTTATTATGCAACTGAACAACAGACAAAAAAAAATAAAGAAACAGTATTTTACCAAATATTGTTATTGAATATTTAGTGTCATTTCTATGCCATCGAGGGCTAAAAGACGATCAGTTAACCTAACCACTGTTACCTAGGATCCAGAAAGGCTAATCAGTACTCGAGCACACCCCATCTCCGCTAGTAACTGATAACTTTCCCACTTGAATCAGCGGTTAGAGACAAATGACAATGAGACACATTGTCGCAATATTTAGTGCTATGCACCAGAAAAACATAAATATTGGCCGAGGCGGCATCATATTGCACAGCTGAAAAGTCCATAATTGTATAATGTTTAATTACAATACGTTCTTAGAAACTATAACGACACCCTCTTGAAATAAATACTATTTCATCGTATAAAACATGTATCTGTGTGATATATGATGTGTGGTTAAATACAAACACGTATAACAGTACATAGATATAACAGTACATAGATATAACAGTACATGCATATTGTTTGTTTTAGTTTAAAGGCAGTATATAACGAAAGAAATGCTATAAAAAAAATTTTTAAAACTGAACAATAATTGATTAAACGTATCTCATTTAATTCACTATCATAAATAAATAAAATCCATACGGTTTGGTATACCAAATGCACCAAAACATGACAAAATCGATGTTTCAGTCTGAGTGGTAAAGTTGAAACGAAATCCCCATTCTAAAAATAGACATTATAAAATACTGCTTTACGACTTTCACATCGTATTCGGACTCTAAGATGAAACAAATTTTACAACGTGTAAACCTCTATCGCGGATCAAATTGATCACGTGACCCATTTGATACGTCACAAACATTGTTTCCTTTTTAAGTGGGAAATTTAATTTAGTCTAACCTAGGCGCGTAGCCCAAGTTAGGAACCCCCTTTTCAATATATTATTTCTGCATATTTAAATAAATATCATTTTGACAATACGGAGTAAATATGTATATATAGGCATGATATATTGGAAAAAAATGTTTTAAACCGATTTAAACTGTTTAAATAATCCAGATATATTCGCTTTAAAGTTGATGTACAGTAATCTTTGTTCTTACGCTCTAAAATCTTTATGTGAATCAGTTTGCCAGGTACTTGCGGAAAGACGGTGGTACTACTCAGATTAATTCTTAGGTCTTCCTCCACTAACAAAACTTGATACACATGAGGTGTGTTGGAAAATAGCGTTAAACACCATTTAAATAAATTAAAGATTTTGTCATTGCGTATACAATAGACCATAGACTATCAGAAACATTCTTGTCCTCTCATTTTTTCTGTATTGCATGATTATTGTAGTAATGTCAATTAAGCAATTTTAGAAAAGAATAAATGTTGCAGCAACAATGAATTATCAATAAATGTGTTAAAGGGGCATTTCTACGTAAATGTTTAAACGACAACGTCAAATTGTTGACCACAAACCATTGAAATGAATTCATCATGTTTTTTGTTTTTTTAATTTATTGTTTATTAAAAATATGTATTATTAAAATATATATACATGTATATTATTTCAACCCGAATCTGTGTTCTAAAATTAAAACAATTGAACGTTAACTAATACTTTATCGAAATCATTGAGTTCCCTTTTTATATGTGTTTAATTCGCACTTGCGAAAACAACATTGACTGGTTTATATTTTCCCATTAATTTTAGATGTACATGTATTTAAAACAAAAACAAAACCAACAACAACAAACACATACAAACACACACGCACGCACGCACGCACGCACGCACGCACGCACGCACGCATGCACGCAAAACAACAACAACAACAAACAAATAAACAACACACACACTAAAAAAACAACAACAACAAACAAATAAACAACACACACAAAAAAAAACAACAACAACAAAACAAAACAAGAACATGTCTGGATTGCTTCCGTATATGTTGGTTTGCATTCTGAATTTTTTTTCGGATGCCCATTAACGGTTTGACTCTTGTCATTTCTTAAAGCTATGTTAAATTCTGATACACGCGTCAATCACAACCACTGTGTACACGGTGTTTCTTTGAGTGTTTACGTTCGATTTTCAAAATAAAGGCGTACTTGACATTTTTTGTTTGCGCACATGCGTGCCTTTTTCAGAGATATGCCCAATATATATATATATGGATACTGATATCACAAACTCTCATTGTGTATCGTATCGTATTACAGTATTGTATAGTATCATATTGTATTGTATAGTTTCATATTGTCATATTGTATTGTATTGTATCATATTGTCATATTGTTTTGTATAGTATCATATTGTCATATTGTATTTTGTTGTGTTTAGCATCGCTTTCAATAATATTCAGCATATTACGACAGTATCTGCTGGGAACTGTATACTAAGTACTTTTCTAGACAGGGATAGCATACCGTTTTTTATACTAACCTATAAATGCAGATGAACATCATACGATGAATCTTCTAGTACAAATATTACAACCCAGGCGGCAGGTGCTAAACCCATATATTTACGCACCACGAGATCACTTGAAACGCTGTTGTAGTTTGAAAAGATTTAGAATGGTAGATATCATAATACTAGTATATAAGAATTTAATATACATTTTATTTGTGTGTTTCATTTAAGCGCCTATAAATATTTAATTTCTTCTAATTCAGGTCTTAATAGTCTGAACAACTCAAAAGCATAAACTGAAGCCAGCTATATTCACAGTAGGCCACAAGGAGTCACCCTAGTATTGGGAGTAAACGATGTTTGAAACAAATGATGGAAAGTAAGTCTTTGATATGACAACTTGGCAAACTGTAGGTACTGTGGTAAACATAGTGGAGTTACCGGAGTACTCTAGTCGGAACCAGCATACTGAAGATGAAACATTCGAATGTTAAAAGTAAAAAAAAGATGTCGACAAAGTCATCAAAACGTGTAATCACACGTGGAACATACCGGAGTTGAACATGCCATCACACGTGAGACATACCGGAGTTGAACGTACCGTCACACGTGGATCATACCAGAGTTGAATCCATTTTGGTATCAGGTGTGTTGGACAAAATTTACAAGTCTTCACGTCCAAACAGTTGCACGATATGGGGAAAGAACGATTTTAGTGTCGTGTGTGCAATACAAAATACAAATTAGTCTGCTTCAAGCAGTCACATGCTGATACATACTAGAGAAACATAAATGTCGTTTGTGTAATTAAATATCTACATTAGATTTAAACCATTACATGCAGATTTATTATGGTAGTAAGCCATTTGATATTGACTTTACACCTATACTCCTGCAGTTTCATACTGGAGATAACTAATTTGCGCATTTGCAAGCCACAGTTGCGAATGCATACTAAAGATAAACCGTTTGGATGCCAGTTGTGTAATAAACTTTTACACGTTCAGTTTCTTTTAAAAACCACATGCGAGTACATATGTGTGATAAGGTATTAGAGTGTCACGTGTGTCATCAGATATGTACAGAGGCTTCGAATTTAAACCGTCATATGCGGATACACACTAGAGATAAACCATTTGAATGTCAAGTATGTAACAAGAAATTTCCACATTCTTCAAGTTTATACTGTCATATGCTGATACATACCGGAGACAAACCATTTGAGTGTCAGGTGTGTAATAAGAAATTTAGGCAGTTTGCACATCTTAGCAGTCACAGACGGACACATAGTGGAGAAAAACCATTTGAATGTCAGGTGTGTAATAAAAACTTTACAGTTTCGTCATCCTTAAAAAGTCACATGCGAGTGCATACTGGAGATAAACCATTTAATTGTCAGTTGTGTAATAAAACATTTTCTCATTTATCTACTTTAAAAAATCACACACGTGTACATACTCGTGATAAACCGTTTGAATGTCAGTTGTGTCATAAAACATTCACACAATCTACGAATCTTACATGTCACATGCTGGTACATGCCGGAGAGAAGCGATTTGAGTGCCAAGTATGTAGTAAAAAGTTTACACAGTCAATACATTTAAACCGTCACATGCGGGTACATACTGGGTATAAACCGTTTGAGTGCAAGGTGTGTTATAAGAAATTTACGCAGTCTGCACATGTTAGAAGTCATATGCGGACACATACTGGACATAAGCCATTTGAGTGTCAAGTGTGTGATAAGAAGTTTTCGACTTCTTCATATTTAACTGTTCACACGCGGATACATACTGGAGATAAACCATTTGAGTGCCAGGTGTGTGATAAGAAGTTTAAGCAGTCTTCACATGTAAGAAGTCATATGCGGATACATATTTGGAAGAAAACCAGTTGAGTGCCGATGTATAATAAGAAATTGTCAATAACATGTACATAAAAAACAGCTGACATTTTGAGTTCCGAGTTTTATGACATTAAAACGAACCTCGAATTTGAACTATGACAATCCCATACAAACTGGAAATAAAACATTTGAAGATCAAGGTTTTAATAAGAAATTTAGGTAATTGCATATCTAATCAATCACAGACGAACATATACTGGAGAAAAACCTTTTTGAATGTCTGTGAATTAAAAAATTTTACAACTTCGTCATCCTTAAACAGTCACATGTTGATGCATACTTGGTATAAAATCTTTAATTGTCAATTGTGTGATAATCATTTACTTATTTATCTACTGTAAACAGTGACCTTTGAATATGAGCGATAAGCCATTTGAGTGTCAGATGTGCCATTACAATTTACACAATCGTTTAATCTGAACAGTCCCATTCTGATGCATATTTGTGATAAACCATAGTAAAAACATTACACATATATTTGTTTTAAATTGTCATATATGGAGATTGTTGAGTGTCATGATGAACAAGGACATTTAGCATCAACTCCAAACAATCGCATGCAGATACAAGCTGGTGATAAATATTTTGACAATTTACATTGTTTCCACATGTAAACATTAACATGCGGTTACGTACTGGAGAAAAACGTTTGCATACCTGGCATGTATATATTGAAAACTGTACAACTCATTCCCAAAAGGTACAATTACATTCAAGTGGGAAACATTTGAGAATTTTACATATATACAGGATTAATACTGGTCAGAAACATTTCAAATATAAGACCCGTAGTTAAATGAATATTGCAGTATTGGGATCTACTACGTATTCTGCAGATACAGATCGTAAAATATATGTAATAGAGTGTCAGTTGCGTAATTGAACATTTAAATCATTATCTCATTTCGGACATAAACATTTGGGTGGTAGGTGCAGATAAAGTGTTTACGAATTTGGCCATTTGCAGCATTGTTTCATATGCGTTATTTATAGACGTCTATATGCGAGGCACACTAAAAGAAATTTGTATTCATTTGCAAGTTGGATCAATGGGTATCTTGTGCATTTCTGTTTTCTCGTAGCATGTTTACGTTTTGCTAAATTATGTCATAGTGATGATGTAAACATATTTTTAATAGTTATGCTTGCTGTATAATGTATTTTTGTTTTGTTGTGCATGTATGTTTCCGGTTTTACGTAAACTGCATTACTGCAATTGGGATGGACTTATGATGAAGTGTATACCGGTTGTGTTTTTCCTGCTTTGGTGTCTGTGTCCTTTGTCGTTTATATATTTAATGCCCCCTAAAGATTGAGCAGATTTATGTCCCTTGTCGGACGATTCCGTTACAGTAACTGTTGATGGGAGTAAAATAATAGTATACTCGTGTTCATGAAATTGTTCTGATATAAAGTGAACGAATTCCATAACTCTCTGACTATAGAAAAAAGGTGTTGCAGCAAGTATACGGAGTATACGGAAATACCCGATGTTTTACGATTGCAGCTAGTAACTCAGTAATATTTGATGTGATAGGGACGGTTGTTCTCAAAGATACCCGGATGTAAACTGCGCCAGTGCATTAACTAATTTCACGCAGTTATGCCCCTTATTTGTGTTAAACTCAGGTTACCAATAATGTTGATGCGGAGGGATTATATATTTTACATCAGTGTCTGCTAAGTTGTCCTGATGTAGACTGGACAGGTTCCATAACCTTCTAAATCTTTTTAATTTTGAATAGAACTTTGTAAAAACACAACTGTCCACTAAGAGGTCACGGTGTGATCTTTGCTTGTAGTCTCACTCGATTTTGTGTAAATGTATGCACCTTGTTCAACATACCAAACTGTAACTGAAATAGAATACTAACAACTATTCCAAAATATATTTGAAATATATATCTTATTTTGGCTCCAACAAAAGTCAAATTAGTAAGACAATATACTTTCGTTAAAAATACAAATACAGGGCCGTCATTAAAAAAAATGTTTGTTTGCTTTGCTCCGACCCAGTATTTTTCATGTGGGTATGTAGGGATCTAATGTTTTTTTCCAGAGTTTGATTTTGTATAGACATTTTAAAGAAAAAATGAACAGATATCATGAAAGAAATTAAGCGCTTTGAAAGGCGTCATCGTCGTCTGTAGACACCCAGGTTAAACTTTTGCGTTTAAGTTTTAGATATCTATACAACCACTCATTGGATATGAATGCAACTTCGCATGTGTGTTCACCATCATCAATGGAACACAAAAAGACATCAGACAAGAGCCATAACTCTGGATTGCATTTTGGCACAGTTATGGCCCTTTTTGGACATAGACACCCGGGGGCGAGTTTTGTTGTTGTCTGACAACTCTTGTTATGTGATACACTATGTCTTATCTCTTTAAACATATTTGTAAGACTTTATATATGTTCATAGTTTTTTTTTGTGACAATAATGAAGTTAAACAGATATGAATTTGCCTTGTATAAGTGATATATGCTATACCGGTATATGAAATATACTTTTTCGGTAATGATATTGTGCACACTTTTAACATCGATCAATTGTTAATATGATAACATTTTTAGATGCAAAAAATGTGATTTATTATTTAGTTGTATGGGAAGAACAGATGCATTGGTGCTTGAGTCGATACATTACGTCGTATCATAACGTTTAAATGTGACACGTACATGTTTGAGCTGTTACAAACCTCTCAGTGGCTTAATTAGTTAAAAACTATACAATATGTCTTGTTGCTTCATATTCAATATAGTTTACTGTTTAACGTGGCTTGATTATATATACACTATACAATATAGTTTACTGTTTAACGTGACTTGATTATATATATATATATACATATACAATATAGTTTACTGTTTAACGTGGCTTGATTATATATACATATACAATATGGTTTACTGTTTAATGTGACTTGACTATATATACACTATAAAACATAGTTAACTGTTTAACGTGGCTTGATTATATATACAATATAAAATATAGTTTACTGTTTAATGTGACTTGATTATATATACAATATAAAATATAGTTTACTGTTTAATGTGACTTGATTATATATACAATATAAAATATAGTTTACTGTTTAATGTGACTTGATTATATATACAATATAAAATATAGTTTACTGTTTAACGTGGCTTGATTATATATACAATATACAGTATATGGTTTTACTGTTTAATGTGGCTTGATTATATTTACAATATACAATATGGTTTACTTTTTAATGTGGCTTGATTATATATACAATATACATTACTGTTTAATGTGGCTTGATTATATATGCAATATGGTTTTACTGTTCAATGTTGCTTGATTATATATACAATATACAATATAGTTAACTGTTTAATGTGGCTTGATTATAAATACAATATAGTTTACTGTTTAATGTGGTTTGATTATATATACAATATGGTTTACTGTTACATGTGGCTTGATTATATATACAATATAAATTACTGCTTAATGTGGCTTGATTATATATACAAAATGGTTTACTATTTAATGTGGCTTGATTATATACAATATGGTTTTACTGTTTAATGTGTCTAAATTATATATACAATATACAATATGTTTTATTGTTAAATGTGGCTTGATTATATAGTCAATATACAATATGGTTTACTTTTTAATATGGCTTGATTATATATACAATATACAATATGGTTTATTGTTTAATGTGGCTTGATTATATATACAATATGGTTTTACTGTTTAATGTGGCTTGATTATATATACAATATAGTTAACTGTTTAATGTGGCTTGATTATATATACAATATTGTTGACTGTTTAATGTGGTTTGATTATATATACAATATGGTTTACTGTTTAATGTGGTTTGATTATATAAACAATATATTTTACTTTTTAATGTGGCTTGACTATGTACGATATACAATTTAGTTTACTGTTTTATCTGGCTTGATAATATACAATATACACTATAGTTTACTGTTTAATCTAGCTTGATTATTTATATAATATAGTTAACTGTTTAATGTGGCTTGATTATATACATATACAATATAGTTTACTGTTTAATTTGGCTTGATTATATATACAATATAGTTTACTGTTTAATGAGACTTGATTATATATACACAATAATTTTACAGTTTGCTGTGGCTTGATTATATATACAATATAGTTTACTGTTTAATGTAGTTTGATTATATATGCAATATAGT
Source organism: Panopea generosa (assembly GCA_029582155.1). Classification (NCBI taxonomy): domain Eukaryota; kingdom Metazoa; phylum Mollusca; class Bivalvia; order Adapedonta; family Hiatellidae; genus Panopea; species Panopea generosa. The sequence goes on along the minus strand of CM055904.1, from coordinate 44,574,805 downwards.
TTGATGTTTAATGTAGCTTGATTATATATACAATATACAATGTAGTTTATTGTTTAATGTGGTTTGATTATATATACAATATAGTTTACTGTTTAATTTGGCTTAATGATATATACAATATAGTTTACTGTTTAATGTGGCTTGATTATATATACAATATAGTTTACTGTTTAATGTTGCTTGATTATATATACAATATAGTTTACTCTTTAATATGGCTTGATTATATATACACTATAGTTAACTGTTTACTGTAGCTTGATTATATATATAATATACAATATAGTTTACTGTTTAATCTGGCTCGACTATATATACAATATACAATATAGTTTTTTGTTGAATGTAGCTTGATTATATATACAGTATACAATATAGTTTACTGTTTAATCTGGCTTGACTATATATGCAATATACAATATACATTTTTGTTTAATGTGGCATGATTATATATACAATATAGTTTATTGTTTAATGTAGCTTGATAATATATACAATATAGTTTACTGTTTAATGTGGCTTAATAATATATACAATATAGTTTACTATTTAATCTGGCTTGACTATATATACAATATACAATATAGTTTTTTGTTTAATGTGGCATGATTATATATACAATATAGTTTACTGTTTAATGTGGTTTGATTATATATATAATATTGTTTACTGTTTAATGTGGCTTAATAATATATACAATATAGTTAACTGTTTAATATGGCTTGATTATATATACAATTTATTATCCACCTAAAATAGTTATACCAATGAGCTTAGAGCATTTGTACCACGTGACTGTGCATAAGAAATCGTTATTGTTCGCTTCAGAGCGGAAGCGTCCCGAAAATCCGGATATATTTATGTTTTGGACGGTTCGACCGTCCCGAAATTCGATAATAATTTCGTATTGGACGTTAAGGAACGGTAACTCTAACAATATAAATAATCTTAGATATAGCATATAAGAGAAATCACTGAGGCACTCCTAATGACTATTGTGCCGTTTAAAACAACAAGCAACATGTATATATATTGAAAAATTGAAGTATACATTATTCCAAAAGATATAAATAGATACTTAAAATATATATAATTTAAGAAAGAAAGAAAATAGTTGTGATAAGGGAATTATATTAATATTGCTATATCTGTTTTTTACAAGAGCAAACTTTGATATTATCGAAAAATGTGATAAACATTGTATTTTTTAAAAAAAACACCTGTTGTTAAGATAAATTGTTTTATAAAATTTTAAGTTGGTTATGTTTCATATAAAAAGAACTCGAGGTGACTAATAAAAAGGTCATTATACAGTTCACTGTACATGGATTTTATTGTACTCGTCCATGTTGCGGCGTCTCGTCCAATACAGGTTTTCACCACAACATTGACTGTATAAATTCATATTATACAGTGAATTGTATAATAACCTTATAATACAATGTAGTTTATTGTTTAATGTGACTTGATTATATACGATACACAAAGACGTGTTTCAAGTAGTTTGATCATATATATCATATACAATATGACGTGTTGTTTAATGTTGCTTTATGATTTATAAAATTTACAATATAATTTGCTGTTCAATGTGGTTTGATTATATAAAACATATATACAATACTATAGGTTACTGATCATGTATGGGAATATATTATTTTGAGCGAATTTCTTTGGTTAAGAACATTTCACGAATAAGAAGTGTACAGTTTCCATGCCAAAATATCAATTCCAAATAATAAATTATATTCCATTACAAGTTCAGTAACCTTATTCTTGCATGTTTTTCGTATTTTAAAGAAGTAAATGCTATTGTTTGTGTTATTTTATTCCCTTTTTATATACCTTTTCTATGTTTTTGTTAGTTTTCAACGATTTCGGTAGCGCGTGCGTTCATTTGTAGTCACGTGCGTTTATTTGTAGTCTATTCCAAAACATGATATCTCCTGAATCGGGTCTATTGTCCCCCAATGAAAAAGGTGTTATATCTGTGCCTGTCCCACAGTTCACAGCATTTGAGCGCTTACTAACTGACACCATTCAAACTTTCAGTTGAAGGAACTGACCAATCAGCGTGCTCAAATCTGGCTTTGTGCTACAGCATCTGATTTTAACATGGTTTATATTTGGTATATATTAATGAATTACTCAGAAAGATAACACATTTAATTAACATTTTTTAAAATTAAAACATACATACCTATTTTTTAAAAACATGTTAATCAACATCATAAACTTTAAAATAATGAGTTTATACTACCGTTTACATGTTGTGCTCAAATTAAAAACTGAACTGTTGAATGGAAATGGTGTTTTGTTTGTCAGAGAAAAAGCATTGCTAGGGTTAGCATTGACTTGATTACCAGCGGGGCTGTTGGATATCGGATACAGTTATATTGGCATTGTTGTTAACATTAAAAGGCTGCAGGGGCTTGGGAAAAATTAGAGTTTTGTAAAATATGTGTCATATTTCTGTGCTTACTTTCTGAAAGTTTAGCATCATAGTGAGTGATGGACTGGATTTTTTCGTATCCAGTTATATTTATTTTTTGTGGTGGAACACCAGCTCTTGACAATGTTGTTTTGCTCATACTGTGATTGATGACCTTTTTCTCAGCCCAGTCTTGACAGCTATTTCCGTGATGAGTGTTCCAAGAGTGTTTTGGCACATTGGCTTGAGATAATACCTGACATAGTTATATATTGTCTATGTAGCCACACTATTTACCAGTTTTTAATGCCGTATTTTCATTATTATATCCTATAAAAACCAGAAATAATAGTTATTTGTCTATTTTCTTTAAGTTGCACAGCTTTTATTCTAGTTTTACAAGTTCCATACTTCAGTCATTTTGGTCTCCTCTCAATGTATTGCTCATAGTGTTTCACTGGATCTCTTTAATAACAGAATATGCAACTTGTATTATTTCAACTATAATGAAAAAAAAATGTAAATCTTTTAAAGGGATTATATTGGCAAGTAGCACAAACATGCTGTTAATACAGACTTTTCCTGTATGCAGTGTTCACAAAATAATGCTTATGTATTGACGTATAACCTTTTTTTACTTGAAAGTTATCAAATTAACAGTTATTGATTATTGGCCAAAACTTTAATACGTCCCGCAATAAAGTATTGCGCATTATTGACATTGGACTCCAAGAACTTCCCGAACAAAGCCTCGAAAACGGGATCTGGAACGAGTCTTCACAATGTTATTCGATGCTTGATTGGAAACCCGAAAGCTGTTCGTTAAAAATGGCGAATATAAACAAAAACAAAAACATGGCTTCACAAACCCGATGTTTGTAATAAAGAAGTTATGCAATTATACACTTAAAACGCGTATATCTCTAAGTTATAAGTATGTCTTCATGCTGGGCGTGTGTATATAGGACAGGGAATTGACGGTAATATGCCAATATAATCCCTATAAGAAAATGAGTTATTACAGAAACTTATAGATTTTTAACAGATAAGAAATATTTAATAATCTGATTATACAGTAAAGTGTATTATATCTACTTTCAAGAATAGATTAGAATTAACAAGTTAAAGTTAAAGTATTGTTTAAGAACACTGTAAAGTTTTGATTTTAGTTATGCTTGGATGACCTGTCATCTTAACCATCAGCTCATGTTTTGGAATTGTGCCTCTTACATCCTTTGTATTGCTACCTTCTCGTCTTAGTGCAGCTTTCATAAAACGAAACTCAAGACAATTGTTTCCACCAATTAATTTTAGCTTCCAAACTTAAGCTGCCTGCCTTCATCCATGTCTCAAACAAAAATAAAAAGCTTTAAAAAGTTATAATATAAGACAGATAGTGGACCCCTTGGAGAGCTATTACTAAAGGCACCTGACTTATGGGTGATATGTTCACTCTTTTGTTCGGGAGTCTCCCAAGGCACTGTCTCTTCAATTCCACTATCTTTGCAGAAAGAGCTACCATGCTCTAAGTGAACACCCGGTCATTCAGTGACGCCGTATATCCCTTTTCTCTTAAACATCGTTCAACACGATTTATTATACCTTCAAAGGATGGAGGCTCGTGACTTGACCCATTGGCGCCTTTTTATTTAAAAACCATCATCTTTAAACAGTTCGTATATCTCGCTTCGTGCTGTTTTCCGTGTTTTTCTTTTTCTGATCTGATATAAATTCATCCACGTTTACATCGTGTAAGTCTCTATTGTTACTTGTATCCGACATTTCCTAGAAAAGACTTTATATTTGGTTCATATATTCAACTAAATATAACATCAACGAACGTATTAATTGTTGCCTGTTTAATGTTTTGATAGCTGACGCGTTGTTTTGTTTATGTTTTGAAAGTACTTTGAAAGTAGTACACGCGCATTAATTTAATCAACTTCCGTACTTAGTTATGAATAATATCGTATTGACTTGTTGTTGTAATGTAATTGTAATGGGGGAAACTATAAAGCTATGCAATAATACTGTTTAATGTGGCTTAATTATATATAAAATATATAAAAACTATAATATGACGTGTTGTTTAATATGTCTTAGTGATATATGAAATATACAATATGAGTTGCTGTTTAATGTGGCTTAATTATATATAAAATATATAAAAACTACATTTGACGTGTTGTTTAATATGTCTTAGTGATATATGAAATATACAATATGATTTACTGGTAAAGTGTCTTAATAATATATAACATAGTTTATACGATTTTGAAACAATTGATAAACATTAATTTATTAAATAACCATCTTGTAACACTTAATAGCAGTGTAAACAAGAGACCCAAATTGTGTCTAGATATGTAACCATCTTGTAACTCTGGGCAGCAGTGTAAACAATAAACCCAAAATGTGTCTAGATGTATAACCATCTTGTAACGCTGGACAGCAGTGTAAACAAGAGACCCAAAATGTGCCTAGATATGTAACCATCTTGTAACACTAGACAGCAGTGTAAACAAGAGACCTAAAATGTGTCTAGATATGTAACCATCTTGTAACACTGGACAGCAGTGTAAACAAGAGACCCAAAATGTGCCTAGATATGTAATCATCTTGTAACACTGGACAGCAGTGTAAACAAGAGACCCAAAATGTGCCTAGATATGAAACCATCTTGTAACACTGGACAGCAGTGTAAACAAGAGACCCAAAATGTGCCTAGATATATAATCAACTTGTAACACTGGACAGCAGTGTAAACAAGATACCCAAAATGTGCCTAGATACATGTATGTAATCATCATGTAACACTGGACAGCAGTGTAAACAAGAGGCCCAATATGTGCCTAGATATGTAATCATCTTGTAACACTGGACAGCAGTGTAAACAAGAAACACAAAATGTGCCTAGATATGTAATCATCTTGTAACACTGGGCAGCAGTGTAAACAATAAACCCAAAACGTGTCTAGATGTATAACCATCTTGTAACGCTGGACAGCAGTGTAAACAAGAGACCCAAAATGTGCCTAGATATGTAACCATCTTGTAACACTAGACAGCAGTGTAAACAAGAGACCCAAAATGTGCCTAGATATGTAACCATCTTGTAACACTGGACAGCAGTGTAAACAAGAGACCCAAAATGTGCCTAGATATGTAACCATCTTGTAACACTGGACAGCAGTGTAAACAAGAGACCCAAAATGTGCCTAGATATGTAACCATCATGTAACACTGGACAGCAGGGTAAACAAGAGACCCAAAATGTGCCTAGATATGTAATCATCTTGTAACACTGGACAGCAGGGTAAACAAGAGACCCAAAATGTGCCTAGATATGTAACCATCTTGTAACACTGGACAGCAGGGTAAACAAGAGACCCAAAATGTGCCTAGATATGTAATCATCTTGTAACACTGGACAGCAGTGTAAACAAGAAACACAAAATGTGCCTAGATATGTAATCATCTTGTAACACTGGACAGCAGTGTAAACAAGAGACCCAAAAATGTGCCTAGATATGTAACTATCTTGTGACACTGGACAGCAGGGTAAACAAGAGACCCAAAATGTGCCTAGATATGTAATCATCTTGTAACACTGGACAGCAGTGTAAACACGAGACCCAAAATTTGCCTAGATATGAAACCATCTTGTAACACTGGGCAGCAGTGTAAACAAGAGACCCAAAATGTGCCTAGATATATAATCATCTTGTAACACTGGACAGCAGTGTAAACAAGAGACCCAAAATGTGCCTAGATATGTAATCATCTTGTAACACTGGACAGCAGTGTAAACAAGAGACCCAAAATGTGCCTAGATATGTAACCATCTTGTAACACTGGACAGCAGTGTAAACAGGAGGCCCAATATGTGCCTAGATATGTAACCATCTTGTAACACTGGACAGCAGGGTAAACAAGAGATCCAAAATGTGCCTAGATATGTAATCATCTTGTAACACTGGACAGCAGGGTAAACAAGAGACCCAAAATGTGCCTAGATATGTAACCATCTTGTAACACTGGACAGCAGGGTAAACAAGAGACCCAAAATGTGCCTAGATATGTAATCATCTTGTAACACTGGACAGCAATGTAAACAAGAGACCCAAAATGTGCCTAGATATGTAATCATCTTGTAACACTGGACAGCAGTGTAAACAAGAGACCCAAAATGTGCCTAGATATGAAACCATATTGTAACACTGGACAGCAGTGTAAACAAAGACCCAAAATGTGTCTAGATATGTAACCATCTTGTAACACTGGACAGCAGGGTAAACAAGAGACCCAAAATGTGCCTAGATATATAATCATCTTGTAACACTAGACAGCAGTGTAAACAAAGACCCAAAATGTATCTAGATGTATAACCATCTTGTTACACTGGACAGCAATGTAAATAAGAGACCAAAAATGATAAAAAAAAAGTTATGGCAAAAGTCTACGAACTTTCCGATCCCCCCTCGTATATATTATTACAAATAAATCAAATCTATGTCCCTTGAAAAAAAAAGTTTTAGCGGAAACGAGACTCCATCCAATATAGCGCAATGAATCGCATTTTCTAGCCGAAACGCACATTCTTTATTAGAGCGCTTAAATATCGCCATTTACACTGTATATATGGGTCAGCGACCAGGAGTCTTACTTACAACGTGCATCTTTGCCAGAAGTAAGTTTTGTTTTATTTTACAGAAGATGATAATAATCGATGATCGGAACATTATAGTTTGCAGATTTGTGACAGAAAACTGCTTAAATTATGTCGAATTTAATTTTATGTGCATATTTCTGTTTTAAACGGTATAATAAAAAAATCCCAAGATAATAGATCTGTCACTATAACCATTTAAGTTTTACCCATAACTTAAGCATTAACGTGGCATCAAATTGTTTTTTATTAAAAACGTAAGTATTTCTTTAATATGAAGTATTTATTCATGTTTATACAACATATCTGTATAATCATACATGTACCTATATTCTATTATTCTTTATTGTTTTCATCACAGGAGCTTGGGGAGTGGATAATAACGTTTGATGGGGGTGGGGGTCCTCTGGCGTATATAAAGAGACAAGGAAAGAAACAAACGTTGACCCCTTCCCCGATCAAAATTTCAACAAACCCGTTCTCGTTATATCGCTAAATGATTTACAATGTAATCACATGCAATAATAAAACAGCAAAACCATACTCTATGTCACTCTTTTTAATAAGACGCCTCTGCGATGAATTTTCAAAGATTTAACATATTCTTTTTTGATGATTTTAAAAATTTTAACATGCTACTTCTGTTTGTATAGTATGTTTTAATATATTTCTCTCTTGTAGTACTATAAGCTTTACATTCAATGATAAAATGGAATTCATCTGCAACATTTTCGTCACAGTATAAACACCGTCTGTCTTGTCTATATAGTATCTGTCTAGCATGTCTTCCCGTTTCTATTTTCAAATTATGAGTGGAAATACGATTCTAAGTTAAACAATATCTCTAACTTTTTGTAGCAATAACATTTAAATTGTTTTCATAACAAAAATGTGTTTTAATATTTTTGTATAACAATAATTTATGATTGTTTTCCGGATATCAGAATACCATTTTTGAATAAAAATAAATTAAGCAGTGTATAGTTGGCCGGAAATAAATACTTAGGGCACCTGTATGTAATTAAGAACAATTAATAATTGACACTAAATGAAACGTCACAGTGTGCTTATATTTCCTACTGATTATATCAGAGGTGTGACTGTAATTAAATTAGTGTCCCGTCATTTATTGAAAAGTGACACGTTAGTTATTTCTTCTTAATTAGTAGAATACGTCTTCGGTAAACTGACCACTATATAATATGTTATAAACCACTTCTAGTTACATTCAACGTTTATTTATATCATGGATTAGTCATAGTAAATCATATTCAAATTGCAACAGACCAGGAACTCTTTAATCAAGGTATGAACACGTGTGCTATGTTTTTTTTCATTAATAAGTATGTTGCTACTATAGCTTTTTTCCTGTATTGAATATTTACAAGTATCACTCAGACATTTGGGTTTTGTCCAATTTAATTTGTCAATCAAATTGAATATTAATGCAATGCAATTCTATGCAAATGGATAAAGGTCCTTTTTACTAAAATGGAAAATTAGTTTTACATTCAAAAGTATGCACGGGCGTATATTACTTGCTTTGTACCTCTCGTTTATGGATAGACAGATGGTCTAAGATATGATATCACTTCTCAAAGTCGATCTAAATAGAAGCGGGGACCTCCTTGTTCACTGGACACATACCCAGTTTCAGAATGTTCAGCATCTGTAATATATAAATAGTTTCACGTTTTATCTATTAGTATGTATTTGTTCTAATGCTAGGTTTCTTATCTTAAAGTTTCAGACACTAGTACATAGTTTCCATTTTTTAAAAGCATTGTCTTATTTATTTGACACACCATTTGCATATAGATTACTGAACTATAGTATAATCTCATGTTGAAGGTCGTGTCCTCAATTCCCGACCGGGTCATACCAAAGACTTGAAAAAAAAAACGGTACTAGAAGCTTGCGTGCTTAGCGCTCAGCATCTAGAGGATAGTTCTAAGTCTTGTCGTGTCGATGTCAGTGTAATGTCCCTGGGTGGATATCATACTATGTGTCTGCGGAACGATACTCCAGGGTGGCAGTGCTCAGAATGGCAGTAGACACCGTCGCGTTATGATTTGAAAAATTGTTGAAAGCGACGTTAAAACCCGTACACCTACAACTGAACTATAGAGATGAATGGTTGAACAGCATAATTCAGCAATAATATGTTAATACGGTCAAAGTAATAAACAGTGATTTTCAGATAAATAATATATAATACGATGTCATATTAGTAACACTATTTTCTTCAAGATAGCCGAAATGGTCTTAAACGCTGCCATCTCAAGATCACTAACTTGTCACCACTGATGTCATGGACTCACTTTGGGAGACAAGTTACCAGTAAATTGCACAAAAAAGTGTTGTTTGCAGTATCAACTTCTACATGCTTCAAAATTTCGCCTTTGTCAATGAATTTAGAAGCTAAATACCAGATACAAGTGACATGTGTTATAAGTATTATGAAATAAGACAACACCTAGCCCATTTGTATATACGTTTGATAGTACATGTAGGTGTGAATCCATCATTGATTTTTGTTCTTTATTCGATAGTTAATAATAAAAGTTTGAAGGCTTGTCATTCATAGACAGACCCAAATGAAAAAAGTGAAACTTACATTTTACTGTTTGTTAACCTCTGCATTATTAAAATATGATGAAAAAAGTAGGGGTCATGTGTCATATAAGAGATAGTTTTGCTGCTCAGTGTGTACACTGTTGACAAAGTGAAAGTAGACTTTCGAAATCGTGTATTCATACCCCAATTTCCAAGCATCATTTTTTTTCTAAATTCACCGTTCAAACATGATAATGCTGCCAAATGTTCAAAATATATCAATTATGTCATTCAAGTAAAATAAAATTGGCATTAAAATAAGGAAAATGCATTTTTAAAGAAGAAAAAAAAAACGAGAATTATTTATAACCGCCATTATGTGACTACCCCACGGAAGCACTTCCTTTTTCCAATGGTGGTATTATGCATATAACTACAGTGTTCACATTGATCAGCTAAACTACACCTCAGCCATGAGATTATCTTGAGATACCGTATTCAGGGTTGGAAATTGAAAAAAAACACAAACTTACAAGTAAACATCTATTTTAAGAGTTTGAACTCAGATAATGTTGGAAATAAAGTGTGATAACACGGATTCCTTGAAAACTGTAGAATCTAAAACTGTACTGAATATAGTTAACCAACCAGAGTCGTCGAACCAGATGAGGACACTTACAAAAGATAAGAATAGCGAGTATCAGACGTTTGATACGAAGTCTACACATTCGTCAACCCCTATACTGATAAATACTAAAGATGACCGATTTAAGTGTCAGATGTGTAATAATAAAATATTTACAAGTTCGTCTGCTTTAAACCGACACATGCTTATACATGCTGGTATTAAGCTATTTAAGTGCCGTTTGTGTAATAAGACATTTACCAATTCCTCAAGTCTGAACGTTCACAGGCGTACGCATAGTGGGGAAAAACATTTGAGGGTCAGGTGTGTAATAAGAAATATACAAAGGCTTCATATTTAAAGTGTCACATGCGGATAAATACTGGAGATAAAACCATATTAATGTAGGGTGTGTAATAAGCAATTTACACACTCTGTATATTTAACGAGTCACATGCGGATCCATACTATGAATGCCAGGTGTGTTATAAGCATTTTGCATCTTCTTCATATTTAAAGGTTCATATGCGGAAACATACTGGTGATAAACCATTTGAGTGTCATGTGTGTAATAAAAGGTTTATACAGACTGCATATCTAAACTTGCACATGCTGATCGATACTGGTGATAAACCATCTTATGAATGCCAGGTGTGTACAAACTATTCCTATTTTAATAGTCACACACGGATACATACTGATGATACAATATTTGAATGTCAGGTTTGTAACAAGCAATGTTTTACATCTTCAATTCTTTATCGTCACATGAGGAGTCACACTGTTGTTAAAACATTTAAATGCCGGGAGTGTAACAAGCAATTGTTCAGAATTAAATATTCACATGCGGGTACATACTGGCGTTAAACCACATGAATGCCAGATGTGTAATAAGCAATTTACTTGTTCTTCACATCTAAAAAGACACGTGGATACACACTGACAAGAAAACATATGAGTGTAAAGAGTGTAACAAGCAATTTATCCAGTCCTCAAACTTAAAAAGTCACATGCAGATACGTCATACTGGAGATAAATTATTTGAGTGTCATGTGTGTAACAAGAAGTTAACACAGTCTTCCAGTCTAACAAGACACATGCGGATACATACTGGCGAGAAACCATTTGAGTGCCAGGTGCCAACTTCCGTTTCCGTTTAGTTACAGCGTATTTGTAAACAAAGCTGAAACTAAAATGTGATATAGTTTCATTTTTAAGGAGTTTGTGGACATATGGACATTATGTGAGTCTTTATAAACAGTATACCCCGTGTAATTTCTGAAGTTTTGAATTTTCTGATTGCTACAAATTGATATTTTGAGGGTGAAAACAGATGAGAGTCCGCCTAACAAAAAAATTACCGTAAAATATAAAACAATTGACAATGAAGAATGGTTCGAGGAACTAAAAATAAAAATAAAAATTCAAACCAGTTGCACCAGTACTAGATACACCAGACCAGCATACAAACACAGCACTCAAACAGGCGTCCAAACAAACGAAACGCAAAAAAATCTCCAGACGTACATTTAGAGAATTTGGAAAAGAAATTTCGCCAGACTGAACAGGACTCCCAACTGTCTGTAATAAACAGTGATTCTAGTGGGTTTGAATGTAGTCTAGAGGGAGGATCTTTAGAAGTTACAATGATGGACAATACGTCGACCGCCGCTGCCGCCACTCAGAGTCTTCTAGTTGGTCAGAGTCATAATCCGCACCAAACACTGACCCCGCAAATAGCTCAGTATGCACCTCTTCCTGATAGCGAAATAACCAGAATCGCAATGAAAATGAAGAATCTTCTGCATGATGAAATAGATTTGCTTGTGACTTCTAAGGTACAAGAAAAAACTGCAAAAGTGGTAGATGAAATTCGTGTCCTACGAAATGAAAATGACATATTAAGACGTCAGATTGCTGAACTTCAGGACAATCAGGATGACTTTCAACAGTACAGTAGAATGAACTGTATACGAATCAGCAACTTTAAAGAGAGTGCTGGTTACGACAAGGACAAAATCGTGCTGAAAGTTGCAGAACAAGCAGGTGTCATCCTAAACTCTTCAGAGATCGATAGATCCGATAGGATTGAAAGGCCTGACTCCTCCGCAAACAAGTCTCGCGAATTCATTGTGAAATTTACCTCATACAAATCGCGAACTGCGTTTATTAAGGGCAGGAAGACGCTACGCGAAAAGAAACCATAAACATTTACTTGAATGAAGACCTGACCAAATTCAGAACATCTCTAGCATCTGAATGCCGCCAACATGTGAAAGACGCGAATAGCTCAATCACGAAGACATGGACCCACGATGGAAACGTTCTTGTGAAAGACAAAAATGACAGAATATCAAGAATACGGGGACTAAGGGACCTAGATGGATACACATAAGAGATCATAGACCGCGGTGCAGTGTTTCCAAAGTGACCCAAGTGATCCTTTAAAATATGTGTTTCCTAAAACGAACTAATTAAAATCTTTATAATAACTTGTATATGTATGCATGATGTAAACAGCTGTATAGACACGATATAGTCAAAATCTCTCAGACTGCTTTCCGTACAGTAGTTTATATTACATTTCTGCCCGCTCATACATGGACTCACATTCGTATTTATTTAAAATGAATTTCTGATATTAATACTGCATTCTTATTTTATGCGAGTACACATGAATACAGTTGTGTCACGCCTGTAGTCACCATACCTCCACTTACATATGGTAGTTTATCTAGAATGCTTAAGATCCATATTAGGATGATATCATGTAACTAGTTGTACGATACCGTTAGATGAGATAATTGGGGTGTTTTATACAGTGTATAACGTATATAGGCATATATCTGCCTTGAGCATGGTAAATTGTAATCAAAACCATGGACCTGGACACGAATAGTATATCCGTGGTTTTAGCTAACTACATCACTTGTGCGGCATAGCCGCACTAAACCGCACCTACAAAGGAAGACTCTCAAACTATGAAACACTTAAACGTATCTTATTTTAAACATATTAAAACATGTAAAAATATTATAGAAACATGTGATTTTATTATCGATGTTATAGATAAAACTGTCTAGGTGTAACACTGTTTATGCGTGACAAACCACACTATGTAATCTCTGCTATATGATATGGTTACAGAACTATACTGATCACAACCGCCACCAGTCTTAGTTGCTGATCTACTGCTGAGTATTCTAAATAACCTTACAGGTTACCTACAAACCAGCAACCGTTTCGGCATTAAGCCTGTATATTTATATTTATTTATCTGCATTTTTTCTTCTTTTGAAACAGTATACATATGTTGTGTTCCTCAATTCCTATTGTTTGTACAATATTACCAGCTACGGACTGTGTTGCTTTTTCATATGTATGTAAATATATTATCTTTCAATAATATGTGTCCATGTGAGCGCGTGTGTGTGTGTGCATGCATATGTAACTTACGTCATTTCGTGCATGCGAGTATGCGTCTAAGTGTATGTATGTGAGTGAGGATAATGCGTAAATATGAATGTATTATGTATTTTCTCAAAGGTACTATTGTACATTTGTCACAGATAAGGTACGAATGAGAAGGATGTACTAGCTGCTGAAGTTAGATCTATAGCAAAATCATAATTACTTTACTTGATTGTTTTTATGTGAGGAACACTTTAAAGTGATATTGATATGAATACTTTTTTTGAAATCAGTATTAGGTTTTTTTATTTGCTATTGACAAAATGTCAAAATATTAATTTTCATTTTGTTCTTCGTTTTATAATCTTCTTATATGACCATTTAGTTTATTCATGGAAAGTGTATCTCTGATATGTAACCGTTTCTGAATTTATTCACATCAACTAATTAACAACTATGAGTATGTTCTAAAATTCTTTCACACTTACTTCTACGAACTTTTTATGTATTACCTTATTATAATAATAATAAAATAATGATAATAATAATAATAATAATAATAATAATAATAATAATAATAATAATAATAATAATGATAATGAAAATAATAATGAAAATGATAATGATAATAATAATAATGATGATGATGATAATAATAATAATAATAATAATAATAATAATAATAATAATAATACTAAGGTTCGATCTTTTATAACTGATTGATTGGTTTAAGTAAGGCACTTACATTTAAGTAATGTGGAGCGCGTGGTCCAGTGGTAGAGCACCGAACCCATGATCGGAGGGTCGTGGGTTCGATCCTCCGCTACGGCTATGTGTGGTGTCCTTGAGCAAGGCACTTTTTCCGCATAATTATGCTTTGTACTGGCACTACCCAGGAAGACTTCGAGCGTGATTTGTCTAAGTTGTAAGAACTTGTTTCACAATCGAAGTAAAATAAATAAGTTTAAAACAAGTAAGGCACACTTTCAATTGACAAGGGTAGCCTTCTCTATATTTTTCTTTTTTTTTTACTTCTTACCTCGAATATATAAAAATTAATAAATGAAATGAGAATATCCACAAACAACTTCCTTCATATAACAACTTAAATGATTCTTAAATCGTTTCAAGTTGTCTTGATTATTTTTATTTCCTCTCTTCTTTCAGACTTCTATTCCTTTACCTCTCTTCATCTCTGTTATGTTTGGGTCATTTTGCTCGTTTTGTCTCACCGGCCGCCTTTCTCCAGTGATTGTTATGACTTTGGAATTACATAATGTGTGTTGATTTAAATATGTACAAGGCGAGAATAGGAACATTCGCCCTTGCTCAATCTAAGACAAAGAGACTTAAGTCTCTCACAAACTTTGAACTATTGTTTTAGTTAGCTATAATCATAATGCAATATGGGGATATTGAATCCAATCCAGGCCCAATCCATACACTTAATTCGCCAGTCAATAACGAAAACACTTCTTATCAACATAATATGTCAATAATTCACTACAATATCCTGAGTTTTTTTTTGCGAAAGATTTACTCTATGCAATATTATTCAACTTCGATATAGTAGCAATTACCGAGACTTGGTTAACAGACAATGTGTCAAACGATGATATAGTCTTTGACAATTATTTAGTCCCATTTCGTAAAGACAGACCATTAGACGCTCATGGCGGTATTATTGTATACGTAAGCGATAAATTCCACGCAATAAGAAGAACTGATCTTGAACCCAATAATATCGAATGCTTATGGATAAAAGTCTACATTAATAATAAAAAATGCTTTGTGGTACGTTCTGCAGACCTCCAAATTTTCCTAAAGCTACATTAACTACTATTGAAGAGTCTATAGGGCTCGCTGTGGATACAGGAATACAAGATATTATTATAATGGGTGATTTCAACCTAGGTGGTCTTAAACCAAATACTAATAGGAAACTAATTAATCTAATGCAGAGATTTGACCTTTCGCAAACAATTGCAGAACCCACCCATTTAACAGAGTATTCTTCATCTATTATTGACTTGTTGTTTGTATCTAAACTCGCAACAATTGCTGCTAAATATCCAAATAGACCAACATTAAGTGTTATCGTAATTTCACAAGCAAAAGTAAGAACAGCTCTACAACAGCTAAAGCTTGGCAAAGCGACAGGACCTGATTTGATAAATAATAGAATTCTTAAAGAACTATCAATTGAATTAACAGTTCCATTGACTATCCTTTTTAATCGTTCGCTTGAAATAAGCGACGTCCCTTCCGATAGGAAGTTGGCCCATGTTTGTGCTATTTTAAAAAAATGACCTATCCGATGTTTTGAACTATCGACCCATATCATTGTTGTCAACTATCGACAAACTAATGGAAAGAATAGTACATAAACAATTATTTATTTTTTTTAACCATAATTAAATTATAACAACCCTCCAATTTGGCTTTGTTCCCAATGACTCTACTACTAATCAACTTGTAGACATATACAATACATTTTGCCAGGCCCTAGACGGAGGAAAGGAAGTTCGTGCTATGTTTTGTGATATATCAAAAGCCTTCGATAGGGTCTGGCATAGAGGACTTGTTCTTGAATTAAAGTCAGTTGGAATAACGGGTCCTCTATTAGATTGGATTACAAATTATCTCCAAAACATGAAACAAAGTGTTGTTATTCCTGGCCATATATCAGACACTACCTCAGTTGAGGCTGGAGTTCCGCAAGGATCAACGCTCGGGCTTCTTTTATTTTTAATCTATATTAATGACATTTTCTCCCAAATAAACTGTCAAATTAAATTGTTTGCAGATGATACTAGTTTATATATTATAGTAGATACACCCGAAAATGCCGCTACGATGATCAATCGTGGCTCAGCCACTATTAATCACTAGGCAAACACATGGCTAGTTACTTTTAATCCTATGAAAACCGAATCAATGGTTATTTCGAGCAAAATTAACAAACCTGTTCACCCTAACAAAATAATAAATAATGAACCCATCAACGAAATAAACACTCATAAACATTTAGGTCTAACTTTATCGTCAAATGGAACATGGCACGAACACTTTTATAGTATTAAAGAAAGGGCCTGGAAGAAAATTAATATTATGAGAAAATCTAAGTTTCAATTAGACCAAAAGCTATTAGAAATTATGTATCTAACATTCATTAGACCCATCTTGGAATACGCAGATGTAGTCTGGGATAACTGTACCAAATACGAAGAACAAGAACTAGAATCCATTAAAACAGAAGAAGCTAGAATAGCAACTGGAACTACTAAACTAATCTCAGTTCCAACACTTTATCAGGAAATTGGCTGGGAATGGTTAATACACAGACATAAGCAACATAAATTGTCCTTATTTTATAAAATGACTCACAACCTTGCCCCATCTCTTCTTACTGCTCTAGTCCCTGCAAACATCGATAATACAGTTATGTACAACCTGCGAAATTCAAATGACAACCTCACATTACCATGTTTTACCCAGTTTTTTTACAAATCTTTTCTTCCCTCGACAACAAGGGACTGGAACGAACTATCAATAGAAATAAAAAACTCAGAATCAATTACAGTTTTTAAGAATAAACTCAATAGCAACCGACCGATTACTCCAAAACACTATTATACAGGGAAGAGATTATCTAAGATCACAAGCTTTTTTCTAACAATACAAGACTATATAATAGCGTTAAAAAGATTCAAGTAGAGCATAAACCACTTAACAGCTAATACTTTTAATATCTTTTCAAATCTTAATTTTTACTAACATTTAACATTAACTTATTTTCGATATATCTGTACATAATTGACCATACCATGAAGTCCCTCGATTGCTATTCCTATTCCTGATGAGACGAACACCCATCCCTCCCTCTCTCTCTCTCTCTCTCTCTCTCTCTCTCTCTCTTTCTCTGTTCGTTACAATATGCATAGTTTCTTGACATATTCTATTATGATATATATATCTCTATATATAATATGTAATGTAAGAACATCTACAGATCCTTATACTATCATTCATTACATATTCAATAGATTGGTTTTGGGTATGTGCAAAACAATCTATCCAGTCTTCACATTTAAAAAGTCACATACAGATTAATATTGGAGATTAATTATTTGAGTGTCAGGCGTGTTATAAGAAGTTTACATGGTCTTCTGGCCTAAATAGACACAAGCGAGTACATACTGGTGAGAAAACATTTGAATGTCAGATGTAAAACATGCAATTTATTCAGTCTTCAAATTTAAAGATACACATGCGGATACATACTGGCAAGAAACCATAATAATGCCAGGTGTGTAATAAGCAATAAATTTGTTCACCAAATTTAAAGATTAACCCAAAGATACATATTGGAGATAAACACGTTTAGTGTAAATTGTTTAATAATAAACTACATATTCTTTAAATCTAAAGAGCCACATGCAAAAAGAAACTGGTAATATTCCAGTAGTGTATTGAAGATTTTATTTCAATCAGCACATGCGAAATCACCAAGAATATCATTGAAGTTCAAATTCAACACATGAACGAAGCTCAGTTTTATCAGTAAATATCTGTTTTAAGAATTAAAAAAAAAACACTAAGTAAATGATGGAAATAAAGTGAGAAAACACGGATTCCTTGAATACTGTATACTCTAAAAGTGTAATGACTATTACGACTTACCTGGATCATAGAATCAGAACAAAAATGAGGTAGAAAACCCAAGTGCTTGTGTAGGAGGATACGAAACTGGCATCTCCTGACTAAATGTTGATGAAATGATAAAATAGCATACGAAGGATTAATACTTTGTAAATTAATCCTTCATAATTCACAAGCAACTAGTTTCCTGTACATTAATTGTTTGGTGTATGTTTGAACATTTTTTGATCACGCAAACTTATCTGGAATTAAATACATTGAGGTTAAAAGGAAAATTTATCTTAATTTGTCTTATTTTAGATGCAGTAAGTTTATAATCTAATCAAAAGCACTTCAACAATTTTAAACAAAAAAATTCTGGAAATGTTGTTGTGTTGATGATAATTTCATTCTGCAATGTAAGAATTTTGATTTGTGTTCCTAAGATGAATGGAAGTTAAGATAATTGAAAACGTGATAAATATGTAAACTTCATGACTAAATAAAATTATATTTTCATGATCAAACTCTAACAGTAATAATAGATGTAAGAACACGATTTTTAAACTATTAAAAATATTCAAGAAATATAATGAAGAAGGATATTGTAGTTTAAATGTTCATGCTAACAAATTTGTTCTTTTCAACGAAATTATACCACTGATTATGAATGAAGTCACAAAGTGGCATGAGTAGGTAGATAGAGATGTTTCACAAAGAGTAACGGTGGAAATGAACTTTGACTTTGTACACAATTTAAACATGAATATATTATTGGTCCCTACTGTAAATTATTATACAAAAGACGCCGTAAAGGTGATTTAGCAAACTTTAGAAGTGGAGCATATTAGCCATATATTTAGTTAAAAAATGCTGAAAAAATATGTTTTTAAGATTACATAACCTATATGTAATGTGAATGTGAAACTAAACATTTTCGCTATATGCTGGGATATTGGTAAGGATAAGCTTGTACGTTTAGTCTGAGCCGATATTCCAGTGTATAATAAATACAAACGTATTGCAATTATGCAAAACCGAAAAAAAACCCACCTAATTAATGCATTTACGTTTTCGTTTCATGATGAGAAAAAAACACGAAATATTCAGTTAAAAACGCTATATGCTGGGATATCGGTTAGGATCAGCTTGTACGTTTAATCTGAGTCGATATTCCAGTATATAGTGAATATAAACGCATTACCATCCTGTGTGTGAGATGTGATTTTCTTACAGTCTGAACAGGCAAACATTCACAAACATGTTTAAATATTATTTGAGAAGTCCAAGTATGTTTCAATGTTTACACTTTCGAGAAAAAATTGCAACAGTTTATATATTTGGAAATATTTCAGAAACACTAAATTATGATTGAAATATATGTCACCTTCTCCGCATAATTATGTTTTGCGTGCCTGTACATCTTCATGCCATACTGAGCCAATGTCAGATCGCAACTTCCAGCCATGCTGGTTCAAGGTCAGGATCGTACTGAGAGGTCAAATGTCTGATATGCATTATTTCGCTTCCACTCCATATCGTTTCAACTGCTTTGGGGGTTTTATCATTACCTGGTACAAATGTGAATCTAAATAGATTTATAAAATATCTTAAGATAGAGAGCGTATACAAACAGAAGAGAACAGAACATATCTTTATTCCGACTTGTACATATAACATCGTCGTATTATACAATATAACTTCGATGGCTCGAACCCGACGGGACTGGACAAAATAGTTCGAGTTAAGGGTTGTTCGAGTCAAGTATTGTTCAACATCATTTTCCATACATGTACATGTATATACATCGAAATAGGAATTCGAACGGGGCCAGATAAACGTTTTGAGCTACATGTGTATATGTAGGGTTCCATCAATCTGTGTTCCAGCCAACGAAGTTCTACTGTATACTGATTTATCATATGTTCTACTATTTGATCTTTAGAAAGGATTTTGTTTATAATGAGTCGGTTGTGATGACGTTCGATTACTTTTTTCTTTGCCTGTTCTTAATTGCTGTATACATAGATCGCCACCTTAGAAGTCTAGTTGGTGTGTTAATTTCAATAGTGACCTGTTGGTGACAAGATACTGATAGATCTTTGCGCCGTTAAGTCATGGCAAAGCATGGTGGAATACCACATCGTCATCAACATATTTTATTTCGTATATTACAACATTACAATATATTTGTACACACTATAAAAAGGATCAGAACGAAATATTAGATCTTTCAGAGTTCTTATCCAAGAAGTTTGATTTTATCACAACTCTTTACAGAGGATAGACCAATATCTATGTACCGTTATTGTTTAAATTATTCATTTTGACTTTTGGACATTTTTTTAAAATAAACTTTGTACATGCAACTCATTTAAACGCATACAGTCAAACCTGTTTAAGTGAGCATCTCTATTAAGCAATCAATTGTCTTCAGCAGCCACATTTGCTATTTCCCAAATTAACCCGTATTACGGAACACACTGTCTTAAAATATCACTTTTGTTACTTCTTTTGACTGGTTGTTAAAGACAGGGTTGACTGTATAAACACATTTGAAAAATTGAAGTTTCATCCGAAGTTTTGTAATGTCCGATTAAGACTCAAGTTTCAGTGACAGCTGACACACGTGTTCACATTCAGATCATTAGTATATGTCTTGATTATCTCAAATGAACACTTTCATCATTAAAGTCTCACTACAAAGTTGCGCCCCTTTCTTGCCACGGTAGCAAGAATCTTGCACTAAAAAAATCTCTTTGTTTAAATTTTAAAATGGGTCATGGGGGGGCTATGATTGATTGCTGCAGATGAGTAAAGCAAAAGCTGGCATAGCATAAACAGTCAAACCTGTCTTAAGCAGCCAATCAAGGAAATGAGCAAAAGTGACCTCTTAAGACAGGTGGTTGCTTAATACAGGTTGATTTGCCATAAAAGCATAGAAATGGGAAATAGCAAATATGGCTGCTTAAGACAAGTGGCTGCTTAATAGACGTGACAACTTACACAGGTTTTACTGTACTGCAATAAGACATCACTGGTGTTAAAAAAGTAACATTTATTTTTTAGATTTTAACAGATGCATGCATTTATGAGCATGTGAGGACTTCCCTTTTAAAAAATCTCCGGGTGTCAGTGCACTGTCTTTAAAAATGCACAAGCTAACCAACCCACCAGTTATTGTGCATTTTTATGTGCGGATACATTCCTGCTATGGAAAGATTTTATGTCGAAAAAAATGTTTAACATATGCTGGGAAATCCTAGACCTTATTTTATATAGAACAAAGAACAAAATTAAGTGTAGTGAGACCTGAAGTTTAAACGTATCTATCTTACTTCAGTTGTGAAACAAGTTATTTCAACTTAGAAAAATCACGCTCGAAGACTTCCTTGGGTAGAACCAGCACTAAGCGTGTACGGATATTAAAGTGTCTTGATCAAGGACACCACTCAAAGCCCGGTGTGGTGGAGGATTGCTCCACGAGTCTCCGATCCTGGGTCCGATACTCTACCACTGGACCACGCACTCAACACTTTTCAATTTAGTTTCCTTGAATCTCTCTACCACTCTATCACTTGAACTCTGACATTAATATAAATACAAAGCTTACACAATATTATAAATGAAGGGGTCTTGGTTAATTGAATGTTTAGCGTTTTTCAGTTTATGGAATCGAGGTTTAACAGGCGACCAGTTACCTAACCAATCTTTCCTGTGATCCTCGAACCAGTCGTCGATCACACCCGTACTCACATGTAACTGATAACTTTTCCACTTGAATCAGAGGTGAGAAACGAACAGCAAATGAGACACAATATCAATAATCACGGACACTGTAGCCGGGTGGGAATTCGAACACACGACCGCTGGATTGATAGTCTGAGCTAATCGGTTCCGGCTGAATAAAGGGAGGTTAGCATTCAAAAACCACATACATTAAAAATAAGCTAGTTATCTTTCTTTTAAGCTAAGCACTTAGAGACGTACTAGAAAAAGGGCCTGGTCCGAGTGGGTCAGTCGGTAGCGCGTCAGACTGTCAATCCAGTGGTCATGAGCTCAAATCCTCGCCCTTTTACAGCCTCCAAGAGTATTGGTATACTATAATGCGTGTATGTTTAGTTTATCTAAACGTTAAACGTTTCACAACACCATTAAAGTGCTCATTCCCGTTGTTGGTATTTGAGTCGGTGTCGGTGCCACATTAGTTATGGAATTATTATTATTTTTTGTTTTTGTAATAACGGTTGGCATCAAACAATAAATTTCTTAAATTTCATTTCATTTAAAGCATCCAGTTATTAAACTTCTCAAATCAAGCACATTTCAATTTAAATGTTACAATGCAATGTTACTTTGAAGAAACTCTAAATGTTGACATTCGGTTTTCCGAAAATTGTGTACAAATTTAAAAAACGAAATAATGATTTTTATTGTTAAGGTATGTCCCTGTATGTTAACGATTTCTTATCAGTACATATCGGTAGATATCGGTTTCAGCAGCAACTTGTTCAGTTATAAACATATTTACCAGTTGTCTGATAAATATCAAAATACAAAAAACCAAAGTGTTTGATTTCATTTTTTAACAATAGAATGCACTTCTACGTGTAGTTTAATCCTACCAGCGTAACCAAGGGTTATGTACGTAACCGCATTAACCCCATTTGATCAATCGTGAAACATCGGGTATTTCCGTATCCTCCGTATAATAGCTTTAGCATAAAGGCCGAGGCGATCAGATTACCACTTGACATGTGATTTTCAAGTGACGTATTCTGTATTTTCTGAAGATTTGCCAACGCCATGATACAAAGATTAAAATCAATAAGCGTCTCATTTTCACCACATATTCAAGTAGGAAAGTTTTCATGCTCATATCATATACATGTATTTCACAACCTATTATGAAACGATAATATTGAATGAATTAAAAACGTGACGCAGTGGCTCGAACCTACAACCTTGTCGATGCGAGGTAAATGATCTTGAGACGGAAACTTAGACCACTCGGCCACTGAGGATCCGTCCCTGCTGTAAACAAAAAATCATATTTCAAAATATATTTTGTATCTGCAATCAATCCTACTGTTGACTATATACCTAATGTGGACGGGTATTCAATGGGAACAATGAAGTGTTATAAGATCCAAAACCTACTATAGATAATTTGTTAACAACGGTTGCTAAATACACATACGAATGACGCACGTTCAACGGACCGATAAATAAATCAACATAAAGCTGTGACATTATGTATTCAACGAAAATGCACTATAGTGGGCAATAAAACATTTTGAATGGATTATACCTTTGTTCAGTAGCAGTTATTCTGGAGGACAACTGCCTTAGATACTGGTATACTTGGTACATATATATGATAAATGGAACCGTTCATTTCATTGCCTTGGTTAAAGGTGAATTAATCGTTAGTAGGTTAACTAGTTTTACTATAAAATTGTATTGTACTCGTTAATATGTCGTCTGTGTGGGGTGTACCTCATATTACAAATTATGACTTTTTACAACAGTAAAACATGTGAACTAAACGTCTTGTATTTGGAATAAACAGCGGAACACTATGTAGAAGGTAGGTAAACACAGATTAATATACATAATACCGTGTAGAAGGTATGTTAACACAATTAAATACACATGATAGTGTGTAGAAGGTAGGTAAACACAGATTTATATACATAATACTGTGTATAGTGGTTAGGTAAACACAGATATATATACATGATATTGTGTAGGGAAACACAGATGAATAACACAATACTGTGTATAGTGAGTAGGTAAACACAGATAAATATACACAATACTGTGTATGGTGAGTAGGTAAACACAGATAAATATACATAAAAATGTGTATAGTGGGTAGGTAAACATGGATAAATATACACAATATTGTGTATGGTGTGTAGGTAAACACAGATAAATATACATACTGAGAATAGCGGGTAGGTCAACATGGATAAATATACACAATAATGTGTATAGTGGGTAGGTAAACACAGATATATATACACAATACTGTGTATGGTGAGTAGGTAAACACCGATAAATATACATAAAAATGTGTATAGTGGGTAGGTAAACATGGATAAATATACACAATACTGTGTATGGTAGGTAGGTAAACACAGTAAAAAATATACACAATACTGTGAAGAGTGGGTAGGTAAACATGGATAAATATACACAATACTGTGTATAGTGGGTAGGTAAATACATATATATATATATATATATATATATATATACACAATACTGTGTATGGTAGGTAGGTAAACCCATATCAATATACAAAATACTGTGTATAGTGGGTAGATAAACCCAGATCAATCAACACAATACTGTGTATAGTGGGTAGGTAAACACATAAATACTGAGTATAGTGGGTAAGTAAACACAGTTCAATATACACATTACTGCGAATGTTTGGTAGGTAAACACAAATAAACAAACATAATTATGTGTATGTTGGGTAGGAAAACACAGATAAATATACAGAAAAATGTGTATTGCGGGTAGGTAAACACAGATAAATATACACAATACTGTGTATAGTGGGTAGGTAAACACAGTCAATATACACAATACTGTGCATGTTTGGTAGTTAAACACAGATAAACATACACAATACTGTGTATGGTTGGTAGGTAAACACAAATCAATATACACAATACTGTGTTTGGTGGGTAGGTAAACACAGATAAAAATACACAATACAGTGCATGGTGGGTTGGTAAACACAAATCAATATACACAATACTGTGTATGGTGGGTAGGTAAACCCAGATCAATATACACAATACTGTGTATATTGGGTAAGTAAACACAGATAAATATACACAATATTGTGAATAGTGGGTAGGTAAACCCAGATCAATATACACATTACTGTGTATGATTGGTAGTTAATACAGACAAAAATACACAATACTGTGCATGGTGGGTTGGTAAACACAGATAAAAATACACAATACTGTGCATGGTGGGTTGGTAAACACAAATCAATATACACAATACTGTGTATGGTGGGTAGGTAAACACAGATAAATATACACAATACTGTGTATAGTGAGTAGGTGAACACAGATAAATATACACAATACTGTGTAAGATGGGTAGTTAAACACAGATAAAAATATACAATACTGTGTATGGTATGTAGATAAACACAGATAAATATACACAATACTGTGTATGGTGGGTAGGTCAACACAGATAAATATACACAATACTGTGTAAGCTGGGTAGTTAAACACAGATAAAAATACACAATACTGTGTATGGTGGGTAGGTAAACACAATCAATATACACAATAATGTGTATGGTGGGTAGGTAAACACAGATAAATATACACAATACTGTGTATAGTGAGTAGGTGAACACAGATAAATATACATAATACTGTGTAAGTTGGGTAGTTAAACACAGATAAAAATACACAATACTGTGCATGGTGGGTTGGTAAACACAGATAAAAATACACAATACTGTGCATGGTGGGTTGGTAAACACAAATCAATATACACAATACTGTGTATGGTGGGTAGGTAAACACAGATAAATATACACAATACTGTGTATAGTGAGTAGGTGAACACAGATAAATATACACAATACTGTGTAAGATGGGTAGTTAAACACAGATAAAAATATACAATACTGTGTATGGTATGTAGATAAACACAGATAAATATACACAATACTGTGTATGGTGGGTAGGTCAACACAGATAAATATACACAATACTGTGTAAGCTGGGTAGTTAAACACAGATAAAAATACACAATACTGTGTATGGTGGGTAGGTAAACACAATCAATATACACAATAATGTGTATGGTGGGTAGGTAAACACAGATAAATATACACAATACTGTGTATAGTGAGTAGGTGAACACAGATAAATATACATAATACTGTGTAAGTTGGGTAGTTAAACACAGATAAAAATACACAATACTGTGTATGGTGGGTAGGTAAAGACAAATCAATATACACGATACAGTGTGTGGGAGTTAGGTAAACACAGTTAAATATACACAATACTGTGTATGTTAGGTATGTAAACACAAATAAATATACACAATACAGTGTATGGTGGGTAGGGAATCACGGATATATATATACACAATACTGTGTATAGTCGGTAGGTGAACACAGATAAATATACACAATACTGTGTAAAGTGGGTAGTTAATCACGCATAAATATACACAAAAATGGATATGGTGGGAAAGTAAACACGGAAAATATAAACAATAATGTGTATGGTGGGTACGTAATCAAGTATAAATATACACAATAATGTGTATGATGGGTAGGTAAACACAGATAAAAATACACAATACTGTGCATGGTGGGTTGGTAAATACAAATCAATATACACAATAATGTGTATGGTGGGAAGGTAAACACAGATAAATATAGACAATACTGTGTATATTGAGTAGGTGAACACAGATAAATATACACAATTCTGTGTAAGTTGGGTAGTTAAACACAGATAAAAATACAAAAAACTGTGTATGATGGGTAGGTAAACACGCATAAATATACACAATACTGCGTATGGTGGGTAGGTAAACACAGATAAATATACACAATACTGTGTATGGTGGGTAGGTAAACACAGATAAAAATACACAATACTGTGTATGGTGGGTAGGTAAACACAGATAAATATACATAAAACTGTGCATGTTGGGTACTTAAACACAGACAATAATACACAATACTGTGTATGGTGGGTAGGTAAACACAAATCAATATACACAATACTGTGTATGGTGGGAAGGTAAACACAGATAAATATACATAATACTGTGTATAATGACTAGGTGAACACAGATAAATATACACAATACTGTGTAAGTTTGGTAGTTAAACACAGATAAAAATACCCAATACTGTGTATGGTGGGTAGGTAAACTCAAATCAATATACACGATACTGCGTGTGGGAGTTAGGTAAACAAAGATAAATATACACAATACTGTGTATGTTAGGTAGGTAAACAGAAATAAATATACACAATACAGTGTATGATTGATAGGGAATCACGGATATATATATACACAATACTGTGTATAGTCGGTAGGTGAACACAGATAAATATACACAATACAGTGTATGGTGGGTAGGAAATCACGCATAAATATACACAAAAATGGATATGGTGGGAAAGTAAATACGGATAAATATAAACAATAATGTGTATGGTGGGTACATAATCAAGGATAAATATACACAATAATGTGTATGGTGAGTAGGTAAACAAGGATAATTATACACAATAATGTGTATGGTGGGAAGGTAATCATGGATAAATATATACACTACTCTGTATGGTGGGTATGTAATTACGCATATATATACACTATACTGTGTATGGTGGGTATGTAAACACAGATAAAAATACACAATACTGTGTATAGTGGGTTGGCAAACACAGATAAATATACACAATATTGTGTATAGTGGATAGGTAAACACAAATCAATAACATAATACTGTGTATGGTGGGTAAGTAAACACAGATAAAAATACACAATACTGTGTATAGTGGGTTGGCAAACACAGATAAATATACATAATATTGTGTATGGTGAGTAGGTAAACACAGATCAATATATACAATACTGTGTATAGTGGGTAGGTAAACACATATAAATATACACAAAACTGTGTATGGTGGGTAGGTGAACACAGATTAATATACGGAAAACTGTGTATGGTGATCAGGTAAACACAGATAAATATACACAATACTGTGTATAGTGGGTAAGTAAACACAGATAAACATACGCAAAACTGTGCTTGGTGGGTAGGTAAACGATATCAATATACACAATACTGTGTATGGTTGGTAGGTAATCACGCATAAATATACACTATACTGTGCATGGTGGGTAGGTAAACACAGATAAATATACATAAAACTGTGTATAGTGGATAAGTTAAGACAGATCAATATACACAATAATGTGTATGGTGGGTAGGTAAACACTAATCAATATACACAATACTGTGTATGATGGGTAGGTAAACACAGATCGATATACACAATACTGTGTTTAGTGGATAGGTAAACACAGATAAATATACACAATAATGGGTATAGTGGGTAGGTAATCACGGATAAATATACTCAATAATGTGTATGGTGGGTAGGTAAAATCATATAAATATACACGATAATGTGTATAGTGGATAGGTAAACACAAAAAAATAAACATAATACTGTGTATGGTGGGTAGGTAAACACAGATAAATATACACAATAATGTGTATGGTGAGTAGGTAAAAAAGGATAAATATACACAATACTGTATATGGTGGGTAGGTAAATCGAGATCAATATACACAATACTGTGTATGTTGGGTAGGTAAACACAGATAAATATACACGATACTGTGTATAGTGGGTAGGTAAACCCAGATAAATATACACAATACTGTGTATAGTGGGTAAGTAAACAAAATTAAACATATGCAAAACTGTGTATGGTGGGTAGGTAAACACAGATAAATATACACAGTACTGTATATGGTGGGTAAGTAAACGCAAATAAATATAAACAATACGGTGTCTGGTGGTCATGTAAACATAGATAAATATACAAGATATTGTGTCTGGTGGTCAGGTAAACACAGATAAATATACACAATACTGTGTCTGTTGGTTAGGTAAACCCAGATCAATATACACAATAATGTGTATGGTGGGTAGGTAAACATAGATAAATATACACAATACTGTGTATTGTGGTCAGGTTAACCCAGAAAAATATACGCAATAATGTGTCCGGTGGTCAGGTAAACACAGATAAATATACGCAATACTGTGTATGATTGGTAGGTAAACACAGATAAATATACACAATACTGTGTATAGTGGGTAGGTAAACATAATTAAACATCTGCAAAACTGTGTATGGTGGGTAGGTAAACACAGATAAATATACATAATACTGTATATGGTGGGTAGGAAAACACAGATAAATATAAACAATACGTTGTCTGCTGGTCATGTAAACACAGATAAATATACAAAATATTGTGTCTGGTGGTCAGGTAAACACAGATAAATATACAAAATAATGATGTATGGTGGGTAGGTAAACACAGATAAATATTCACAATACTGAGTATTGTAGGTAGGTAAACACAAATAAAATATACACAATACTGTGTATGGTGGGTAGGGAATCACGGATAAATATACACAATACTGTGTATAGTGGGTAGGTGAACACATATACATATACACAATACTGTGTATGGTGAGTAGGTAATCACGCATAAATATACAAAAAAATGGATATGGTGGGTAGATAAACACGAATAAATATGCACAATAATGTGTATGGTGTGTAGGTAAACACGGATAGATATACACAATAATGAGTATGGTAGGTAGTTTATCCAGAAATAAATATACACAATAATGTGTATGGTGGGTAGGTAATAACGCATAAATATACACAATACTGTGTATGATGGGTAGGTAAACACATATTAATATACGTAAAACTGTATATGGTGATCAGGTAAACAGGGATAAATATACACAATATTGTGTATAGTGGGTAAGTAAACACAGATATACATACGAAAAACTGTGTATGGTGAGCAGGTAAACCAGATCAATATACACAATAATGTGTATGGTGGGTAGGTAAACACAGATGAATATACATAATACTGTGTATGGTGGGTAGGTAAACACAGATGAATATACATAATACTATGTATGTTGGGTAGGTAGACACAGATAATATACACACTAATGAGTATGTTAGTTAGGTTAACACAGATAAATATAAACAATACTGTGTATGGTGAGTAGGTAAACACAAATCAATATACACAATACCGTGTATGATGGGTAGGCAAACACAGATCAATATGCACAATATTGTTTATAGTGGGTTAATTAAACACGATAAATATACACACTAATGGGTATGGTGGGTATGTTAACACAGATGATATACACAATAATGATTATGTTAGGTAGGTTAACACAGAAAATTATACACAATACAGTGTATGTTGTGTAGTAAAACACATATAAAAATAAACAATACTGTGTATGGTGTGTAGGTAAACAAAAATCAATATAAACATTACTGTGTATGATGGGTAGGTAAACACAGATCAATATAAACAATAGTTGGTAAGTAAACACTGATGAATATACACAATAATGTGTATGGTGTGTAGGTAAACACAAATAAATATACACAATATTGTGAATGGTGGTCAGGTAAACACATATAAATATACACAATAATGTGTATGGTGGTAAGGTAAACACAGATAAATATATGCAATAATTTGTATGGTGGGTAGGTAAACCATGGATAAATATAAACAATAATGTGTATGGTGGGTAGGAAACACGGATAAATATACACAATACTGTGTATGGTGGGTAGGTAATCACGGACAAATATACACAATAATGTGTATGGTGGATACGTAAACACAACTAAATATACACAATAATGGGTTTGGTGGGTAGGTAAACACGGATAAATATACACAATAATGTGTATGGTGGGTAGCTATAAAAGGATAAATGTACACAATACTGTGTATGGTGGGTAGGTAAAAAATGATCAATATACACAATAATGTGTATAGTGGGTAGGTTAAAAAAGATAAATATACACAATACTGTGTATAATGGATAGGTAAACACAGATCAATATACACAATACTGTGTATGGTGGGTAGGTAAACACAGATAAATATACACAATAGTGTGTCTGGTGGTCAGGTAAACACAGATATATATACACAATAATGTGTATGGTGGGTAGGTAAACACAAATAAATATACACAATACTGTGTCTGGTGGTCAGGTAAACACAGATAAATATACGCAATAATGTGTCTGGTGGTCAGGTAAACACATATAAATATACACAATTCTGTGTATGTAGGGAAAGTAAACACAGCTAAATAGGGACAATACTGTGTATGGTGGTCAGGTAAACACAGATAAATATACACAATACTGTGTATGGTGGGTAGGAAAACACAGATAAATATACACAATACTGTGTTTGGTGGTCAGGTAAACACAGATAAATATACACAATAATGTGTATGGTCGGTAGGTAAACACAGATAAATATACACAATTCTGTGTATGTAGGGGAAGTAAACACAGCTAAATAGCACAATACTGTGTATGGTGGTCAGGTAAACACAGATAAATATACACAATACTGTGTATGGTGGGTAGGTAAACACAGATAAATATACACAATACTGTGTTTGGTGGTCAGGTAAACACAGATAAATATACACAATACTGTGTATGGTCGGTAGGTAAACACAGATAAATATACACAATATTGTGAATGGTGGTCAGGTAAACACATATAAATATACACAATAATGTGTATGGTGGTAAGGTAAACACAGATAAATATATGCAATAATTTGTATGGTGGGTAGGTAAACACAGATAAATATACACAATACTGTGTCTGGTGGTCAGGTAAACACAGATAAATATACGCAATAATGTGTCTGGTGGTCAGGTAAACACAGATAAATATACACAATTCTGTGTATGTAGGGAAAGTAAACAGAGCTAAATAGGGACAATACTGTGTATGGTGGTCAGGTAAACACAGATAAATATACACAATACTGTGTATGGTGGGTAGGTAAACACAGATAAATATACACAATACTGTGTTTGGTGGTCAGGTAAACACAGATAAATATACACAATAATGTGTATGGTCGGTAAGTAAACACAGATAAATATACACAATTCAGTGTATGTAGGGGAAGTAAACACAGCTAAATAGGCACAATACTGTGTATGGTGGTCAGGTAAACACAGATAAATATACACAATACTGTGTATGGTGGGTAGGTAAACACAGATAAATATACACAATACTGTGTTTGGTGGTCAGGTAAACACAGATAAATATACACAATACTGTGTATGGTCGGTAGGTAAACACAGATAAATATACACAATATTGTGACTGGTGGTCAGGTAAACACATATAAATATAAACAATAATGTGTATGGTGGTAAGGTAAACACAGATAAATATATGCAATAATGTGTATGGTGGTCAGGTAAACACAGATAAATATACATAATATGTGTATGGTGGTCAGGTAAACACAGATAAATATACACAATAATGTGTATGATGGGTAGGTAAACACAGTAAATATACGCAATAATGTGTATGATGGTCAGGTAAACACAGATAAATATACGCAATAATGTGTATGTTGGGTAGGTAAACACAGATAAATATACGCAATAATGTGTATGGTGGGTAGGTAAACACAGATAAATATACGCAATAATGTGTATGGTGGGTAGGTAAACACAGATCAATATACACAATACTTTGTATGGTGGGTAGGTAAACACAAATAAATATACGCAATAATGTGTATGTAGGTCAGGTAAACACAGATAAATATACGCAATAATGTGTATGGTGGGTAGGTAAACACAGATAAATATACGCAATAATGTGTATGGTTGTCAGGTAAACACAGATAAATATACACAATACTGTGTATGGTGGGTAGGTAAACACAGATAAATATACACAATACTGTGTTTGGTGGTCAGGAAAACACAGATAAATATACACAATACTGTGTATGGTCGGTAGGTAAACACAGATAAATATACACAATTCTGTGTATGTAGGGGAAGTAAACACAGCTAAATAGGCACAATACTGTGTATGGTGGTCAGGTAAACACAGATTAATATACACAATACTGTGTATGGTGGGTAGGTAAACACAGATAAATATACACAATACTGTGTTTGGTGGTCAGGTAAACACAGATAAATATACACAATACTGTGTATGGTGGGTAGGTAAACACAGATAAATATACGCAATAATGTGTATGGTAGTCAGGTAAACACAGGTAAATATACGTAATAATGTGTATGGTGGGTAGGTTAACACAGATAAATATACGCAATGTGTATGGTGGGTAGGTAAACACAGATAAATATACGCAATAATGTGTATGGTGGGTAGGTAAACACAGATAAATATACACAATTTTGTGTATGGTGGGTAGGTAAACACAGATAAATATACGCAATAATGTGTATGGTGGTCAGGTAAACACAGAGAAATATACGCAATAACGTGTATGGTGGTCAGGTAAACACAGATAAATATACGCAATAACGTGTATGGTGGGTAGGTAAACACAGATAAATATACGCAATAATGTGTATGGTGGGTAGGTAAACACAGACAAATATACACAATAATGTGTATAGTCGGTAGGTAAACACAGATAAATATACACAATAATGTTTATGGTGGGTAGGTAAACACAGATAAATATATGCAATAATGTGTATGGTGGTCAGGTAAACACAGATAAATATACGTAATAATGTGTATGGTGGGTAGGTAAACACAGACAAATATACGCAATAATGTGTATGGTCGGTAGGTAAACACAGATAAATATACGCAATATTGTGTCTGGTGGTCAAGTAAACACAGATAAATATACGCAATAATGTGTATGGTGGGTAGGTAAACACAGATAAATACACATAAAATTGTATCTGGTCGTCAAGTAAACACAGATAAATAAACGCAATAATGTGTATGGTGTGTAGGTAAACACAGATAAATATAAGCAATAATGTGTATGGTGGGTTGTTAAACACAGATAAATATACACAATATTGTATCTGGTGGTCAAGTAAACAAAGATAAATATACGCAATAATGTGTATGGTGGTGAAGTACACACAGATAAATATACACAATATTGTGTTTGGTGGTCAAGTAAACACTGATAAATATACGTAATAATGTGTATAGTTGGTAGGTAAACACGGATAAATATACACAATACTGTGTCTGGTGGTTAGGTAAACACAGATAAATATACGCAATAATGTGTATGGTTAGTAGGTAAACACAGATAAATATACACAATTTTGTGTCTGGTGGTCAAGTAAACACTGATAAATATACGCAATATTGTGTATGGTGGGTAGGTTAACACAGATAAATATACGCAATAATGTGTATGGTGGTCAGGTAAATACAGATAAATATACGCAAGAATGTGAATGGTGGCCAGGTAAACACAGATAAATATACGCAATAATGTGTATGGTGGGTATGTAAACACAGATAAATATACATAATATGTGTATGTTTGGTAGGTAAACACAGATAAATATACACAATAATGTGTATGGTGGTCAGGTAAACACAGATAAATATACACAATAATGTGTATCTTTGGTAGGTAAACACAGATAAATATACGCAATAATGTGTATGGTGGTCAGGTAAACACAGATAAATATACACAATACTGTGTATGTTTGGTAGGTAAACACAGATACATATACGCAATAATGTGTATGGTGGTCAGGTAAACACAGATAAATATACACAATAATGTGTATGGTGGATAGGTAAACACAGATAAATATACACAATACTGTGTATGTTTGGTAGGTAAACTCAGATAAATATACACAATAATGTGTATGATGGTCAGGTAAACAGAGATAAATATACACAATATTATGTATGTTTGGTAAGTAAACACAGATAAATATACGCAATAATGTGTATGGTGGTCAGGTAAACACAGATAAATATACACAATAATGTGTATGGTGGATAGGTAAACACAGATAAATATACACAATACTGTGTATGTTTGGTAGGTAAACTCAGATAAATATACACAATAATGTGTATGATGGTCAGGTAAACAGAGATAAATATACACAATATTATGTATGTTTGGTAAGTAAACACAGATAAATATACGCAATAATGTGTATGGTGGTCAGGTAAACACAGATAAATAGACACAATAATGTGTATGGTGGGTAGGTAAACACAGATAAATATACGCAATAATGTGTATAGTCGGTAGGTAAATACAGATAAATATACGCAATAATGTTCATGGTGGGTAGGTAAACACAGATAAATATACGCAATAATGTGTATGGTGGTCAGGTAAACACAGATAAATATACGTAATAATGTGTATGTAGGGTAGCTAAACACAGAGAAATATACGCAATAATGTGTATGGTCGGTAGGTAAACACAGATAAATATACGCAATTTTGTGTCTGGTGGTCAAGTAAACACTGATAAATATACGCAATATTGTGTCTGGTGGTCAAGTAAACACAGATAAATATACGCAATAATGTGTATGGTGGGTAGATAAACACAGATAAATAAACACAAAATTGTATCTGGTGGTCAAGTAAACACAGATAAATAATCGCAATAATGTGTATGGTGGGAAGGTAAACACAGATAAATATACGCAATAATGTGTATGGTGGGTAGGTAAACACAGATAAATATACACAATAATGTGTATGGTTGTCAGGTAAACACAGATAAATATACGCAATAATGTGTATAGTGGGTAGGTAAACACAGATAAATATACGCAATAATGTGTATGATGGGTAGGTAAACACAGATAAATATACACAATAATGTGTATGGCAGGTAGGTAAACACAGATAAATATACGCAATAATGTGTATGGTGGGTAGGTAAACACAGATAAATATACGCAATAATGTGTATGGCCGGTAGGTTAACACAGATAAATATACACAATGTTGTGTCTGGTGGTCAAGTAAACACAGATAAATATACGCAATAATGTGTATGGTGGGTAGGTAAAAACAGACATATATACGCAATAATGTGTATGGTCGTTAGGTAAACACAGATAAATATACGCAATAATGTGTATGGTGGGTAGGTAAACACAGATAAATATACACAATAATGTGTACGGTTGGTAAGTAAACACAGATAAATATACGCAATAATGTGTATGGTGGGTAGTTAAACACAGATAAATGTACGCAATAATGCGTATGGTGGGTAGGTAAACACAGATAAATATACGCAATAATGTGTATGGTCGGTAGGTAAACACAGATATATATATGCAATAATGTGTATGGTGGTCAAGTAAACACAGATAAATATACACAATATTGTGTATGGTTGTCAGGTAAACACTGATAAATATACGCAATAATGTTTATGGTGGGTAGGTAAACACAGATAAATATACGCAATAATGTGTATGGTGGGTAGGTGAACACAGATAAATATACGCAATAATGTGTATGGTGGGTAGGTAAACACAGATAAATATACGCAATAATGTGTATGGTGGTCATGTATACACAGATAAATATACGCAATATTGTGTATGGTGGTCAGGTAAACACAGATAAATAGACGCAATAACGTGTATGGTTGTCAAGTAAACACAGATAAATATACGCAATAATGTGTATGATGGTCAAGTAAACACAGATAAATATACTCAATAATGTGTATGGTGGTCAAGTAAACACTGATAAATAATAACAATAATGTGTATGGTGGTCAAGTAAACACAGATAAATATACGCAAAAATATGAATGGTGGTCAAGTAAACACTGATAAATATACGCAATAATGTGTATGGTGGGTAGATAAACACAGATAAATATACGCAATAATGTGTATCGTCGGTAGGTAAATACAGATAAATATACGCAATAATGTGTATGTTTGGTAGTTAAACACAGATAAATATACACAATACTGTGTATGTTTGGTAGGTAAACAAAGATAAATATACATAATAATGTGTATGGTGGTCAGGTAAACACAGATAAATATACGCAATAATGTGTGTGGTGGGTAGGTATATACAGATAAATATACGCAATAATATGTATGGTGGGTAGGTAAAAACAGATAAATATACACAATACTGTGTATGTTTGGTAGGTAAACACAGATAAATATACACAATAATGTGTATGGTGGTCAGGTAAACACAGATAAATATACACAATACTGTGTATCTTTGGTAGGTAAACACAGATAAATATACGCAATAATGCGTATGGTGGTCAGGTAAACACAGATAAATATACACAATACTGTGTATGTTTGGTATGTAAACACAGATAAATATACGCAATAATGTGTATGGTGGGTAGGTAAACACAGATAAATATACACAATAATGTGTATGGTGGATAGGTAAACACAGATAAATATACACAATACTGTATATGTTTGGTAGGTAAACTCAGATAAATATACACAATAATGTGTATGGTGGTCAGGTAAACACAGATAAATATACTCAATACTATGTATTTTTGGTAAGTAAACACAGATAAATATACGCAATAATGTGTATGGTGGTCAGGTAAACACAGATAAATATACACAATAATGTGTATGGTGGGTAGGTAAACACAGATAAATATACAAAATACTGCGTATGTTTGGTAGGTAAACACAGATAAATATTCGCAATAATGTGTATGGTGGTCAGGTAAACACAGATAAATATACACAATAATGTGTATGGTAGGTAGGTAAACACAGATAAATATACACAATACTGTTTATGTTTGGTAGGTAAACACAGATAAATATACACAATAATGTGTATGGTGGTCTGGTAAACACAGATAAATATCCACAATAATGTGTATGTTTGGTAGGTAAACACAAATATATATACACAATAATGTGTATGGTGGTCAGGTAAACACAGATAAATGTACGCAATAATTGTATGGTGGGTAGGTAAACACAGATAAGTATACACAATATTGTGTCTCGTGGTCAGTTAAACACAGATAAATATACACAATATTGTGTCTGGTGGTCAGGTAAACACAGATAAATATACACAATACTGTGTATGGTGGTCAGGTAAACACAGATAAATATACACAATATTGTGTATTTTGGGGAAGTAAACCCAGATCAATATACACAATATTGTGTATGTTGGTTAGGTAAACACAGATAAATATACACAATACTGCTTATGTTGTTTAGGTAAACACAGATAAATATACATAATACTGTGTATGGTGGGTAGGTAAACACAGGTAAATATACACTATACTGTGTATGGTAGGTAGGTACAGATAAATATACATAAACCGTTTTTAAGATTTATAGAGTGTTGATAAAGAAATATGATAAATTTTTCGCCGCGTC
This sequence comes from Panopea generosa, assembly GCA_029582155.1. Lineage (NCBI taxonomy): Eukaryota > Metazoa > Mollusca > Bivalvia > Adapedonta > Hiatellidae > Panopea > Panopea generosa. The sequence continues at coordinate 44,536,377 of CM055904.1, read as the reverse complement.
CCTGTTATAAACGATCAATTTTATACATGTTTGGACTTTTCAGTTGTGCATTCTTATAGTTTGTTGTAAGTGATTTACCGCGCATTCTTACGGTTTGTTGTAAGTGATTTACATCGCATTCTTACAGTCTGTTGTGATTGATTTACCACACATTCTTACAGTTTGTCGTAATTGATTAACCATGCATTTTTACAGTTTGTTGTAAGTGATTTACTGCGCATTCTTACAGTTTGTCGTAAGTGATTTACCACGCATTCTTATAGTTTGTTGTAAGTGATTTACCGTGCATTCTTACAGTTTGTTGCAAGTGATTTACATCACATTCTTAGTCTGTTGTAATTGATTTATCGTGCATTCTTACAATTTGGGTGTAAATAATTTACCGCGCATTCTTACAGTTTATTGTAAGTGATTTACCGTGCATTATTACTGTTTGTCGTAAGTGATTTACCTCACATTCTTACAGTTCATCGTAAGTGATATACCGCGCATTTTTTACAGCTTGTTGTAAGTGATTTAACGCGCATTCTTACAGTTTGTTGTGATTGACGTCACATTCTTACAGTTTGTCGTTAGTGATTTACTGCACATTCTTACAGTTTATTGTATGTGATTTACCGCGCTCTCTTACTGTTTGTTGTAAGTGATTTACCGCGCATTCTTATAGTTCGTCGAAAGTGATATTTCGTGCATTCTAATAGTTTTTTGTTAGTGATTTACCATGCATTCTTACCGTTTGTTGTAAATGATTTACCGCGTATTCTTACAGTTTTGTCGTAAGTGATTTATTGCACATTCTTACAGTTTGATGTAAGTGGTTTATCGAGCATTCTTACAGTTTTGTCGTAAGTGATTTACCGCGCATTTTACAGTTTGTTTTAAGTGGTTAACCGCGCATTCTTACAGTTTTGTCATAAGTGATTTACCGCACATTCTTACATATTTGTTTTAAGTGATTTACCACGCATTTTTACAGTTTTATTGAAAGTGATTGACCGCTCATTCATACATTTTCGTTGTAAGTGATTTACTGTGCATTCTTACAGTTTTGTTGTAAGTGATTTACTCCGCGCATTCTTACAGTTTTGTTGTAAGTGATTTATCGCCCATTCTTACAGTTTTGTTGTAAGTGATTTACCATGCATTCTTACAGTTTTGTTGTAAGTGATTTAACACACATTCTTACAGTTTGTGTGTAAGTGATTTAATGCGCATTCTTACAGTTTGTTGAAATTGATTGACTGCGCTTTCTTACAATTTGGCGTAATTGATTTACTGCGCAATCTTACAGTTTGTTGTAAGTGATTTACCGCGCATTCTTACAGTTTGTTGAAAGTGATTCACCGCACATTCTTACAGTTTGTTGTAAGTGATTTACCGCCCATTCTTACAGTTTTGTCGTAAGTGATTTACTGCACATTCTTACAGTTTGTTGTAAGTGATTTACCGCCCATTCTTACAGTTTTGTCGTAAGTGATTTACTGCACATTCTTACAGTTTGTTGTAAGTGGTTTACCGCGCATTCTTACAGTTTGTCGTAAGTGATTTACCGCGCATTCTTACATTTTTGTTTTAAGTGATTTACTGCTCATTCTTACAGTTTTATTAAAAATAATTGACCGCGCATTCTAACAGTTTTGTTGTAAGTGATTTACCACGCATTCTTACAGTTTTGATGTATGTGATTTACCAAGCATTCTTACAGTTTGAGTGTAACTGATTTAACGCGCATTCTTACAGTTTGGGTTTTAGTGATTTACCGCACATTCTTACAGTTTGTCATAAGTGATTTACCACGCATTCTTACAGTTTGTTGTAAGTGATTGTCTGCGCATTCTTACAGTTTGTTGTAAGTGGTTTACCGCACATTCTTACAGTTTTGTCATAAGTGGTTTACAGCTCATTCTTACATTTTTGTTTTAAGTGATTAACCGCTCATTCTTACAGTTTTTTGAAAATGATTGACCTCGCATTCTTACAGTTTTGTTGTAAGTGATTTACCGCGCATTCTTACAGTTTTGTTGTATGTGATTTACCGCGCATTCTTAGAGTTTTGTTGTAAGTGATTTAATGCACATTCTTACAGTTTGAGTTTTATTGATTTAACGCGCATTCTTACTGTTTGGTTTTAGTGATTGACCGTGCATTCTTACAGTTTGTCGTAAGTGATTTACCACGCATTCTTACAGTTTGTTGAAAGTGATTGTCTTCGCATTCTTACAGTTTGTCGTAAGTGATATACCGCGTATTTTTACAGCTTGTTGTAAGTGATTTACCGCGCATCCTTACAGTTTATTGTGACTGACCGCACATTCTTATTGTTTGTCGTAAGTGATTTACCGCTCATTCTTTCAGTTTGTTGTAAGTGATTTACCGCACATTCTTACAATCTGTCGTAAGTGATTTACCGCGCATTCTTACAGTTTGTTGTAAGTGATTTACCGCGCATTCTTACAGTTTGGCGTAATTGATTTTCTGCGCATTCTTACAGTTTGTTGTAAGTGATTTACCGTGCATTTTAACAGTTTTTTGTAAGTGATTTACAGCGCATTCTTACAGTTTCTCGTAAGTGATTTGCCGCGCATTTTACAGTTTGTCGTAAGTGATTTACCACACAGTCTTACAGTTTGTTGTAAGTGATTTACCACGTATTCTTACAGTTTTGTCGCATGTGATTTACCGTGCATTCTTACAGTTTGGCGTAATTGATTTACCGGGCATTCTTACAGTTTGTTGTAAGTGATTTACCGCGCATTCTTACAGTTTGTCGTAAGTGATTTGCCGCGAATTTTACAGTTTGTCGTAAATGATTTACCACACAGTTTTACAGTTTGTTGTAAGTGGTTTACTATGTATTCTTACAGTTTTATCACAAGTGATTGACCGTGCATTCTTACAGTTTGTTGTAAGTGATATACTGTGCATTCTTACAGTTTTGTTATAAGTGATTTACCCCGTGCATTCTTAGAGTTTTGTTGTAAGTGATTTATCGCCCATTCTTACAGTTTTATTGTAAGTGATTTACAGCACATTCTAACAGTTTGGCGTAATTGATTTACCGCGCATTCTGACAGTTTGTTGTAAGTGATTTACCGCACATTCTTACAGTTTGTTGTTAGTGATTTACCACGCATTCTTACAGTTTGTTGTAAGCGGCTTACCGCGCATTCTTACAGTTTTGTCGTAAGTGATTTACTGCGCATTCTTTCATTTTTGTTTTAAGTGATTTACCACGCATTCTTACAGTTTTATTGAAAGTGATTTACCAGGCATTCTTACATTTTTGTTGTAAGTGATTTACTGCGCATTCTTACAGTTTTGTTGTAAGTGATTTACCGCGCATTCTTACAGTTTTGTTGTAAGTGATTTAACGCACATTCTTACAGTTTGAGTGTAATTGATTTAATGCGCATTCTTACAGTTTGGGTGTAAGTGATTTACCGCTCATTTTTACATTTTTGTTGTAAGTGATTTACCGCGCATTCTTACATTTTTATTGTCAGTATTTACCACGTATTTTTACATTTTTGTGAATGTAGCTTGGCACAAGGGTGTATGCTTATACTTTGAGGCATTATGAACCAATAAAGGGCTGCTATTTTCAAGTTCGAGGCAAAATATCGTTGTAAAGATGAGAAATTTGGCTCATATTTTTATGTTCTACTTGTACACATATCATTGTATCTACTATTTTGCTGATATTAAAGATGGTTTTATTGATAGAAATATATCTGTTGGTATATATCAAATATTGTTTTGTGACGAGGGTAGAATAGTCGAGTTAACGTTTGAAATGTTGAAATTGATGATTTACACGTTTTGTCATACATTTGCATAGCACAGGTCTACTGTTCTTTATATTCCATAATGCGTGTATCTATTCTTGCAAAAAGGAAATTTAGAGGAATGTGAATTAATCTTTTATTAACTTTATGATTTTAAAACTTAGAATTTATTAATGTTATTGATGTTGATTAATGGCTGTGGTACATATTTTAATTACTTGATAAATAACAAAGTATGATTTCTCTGATATGAACATACTTTTTGTAATAAAAGCCAATAATTGATCATTGACAGTATGCATAAAAGGATCCCATTGGAAATAAGTTTTCGGAAAAAAACTTTATGGGTTATCCTGTGGAAATATATATGTCTCTAAATTATGAATCAATATTTTAACTAAGTTAAATAGACTACTTGTGCAACAAGATTCAAATAATATCAACTAAACAAGCAAATTACTATATTCGTTTGAAGAATAAAATAGTTTTAATGTTTTAATAACAGAAACTGTTACAGGATCACTTTCCTTACCGATAATTGTATTTTTTTTCACACGACAAAAATGTAAGATTTTGAGTCTGATATGTGTGTTGTATTTGTGTTGATAATCTAAATACCGATTGTGTTTATGTTGTTTTGGTGGTTGTGTCCTCTCATGCTGTACATATAATTATATATTTTTCATACTGATATCTATTATCTCATATTTTTCAGATCAGAGGTAAGGAACTAAAGATCGGACACCGAATAAAACAGCAACGAGCATCCCAACTGTTTCTGGATTACCTGAAACAGCAGTATTTTACAATCGGTTTAAAACGCAGACAAGCTTATAACGAAAGATTGTTAAGCCGATTAAGGTTTCAAACGGAACATGTATTTAATTACTTAAGGCATCGCGTTCTTAACAATGGTGTTTCCCGCACATTGTAGGATTATAAAGGTTGAATCTTGCAAAATGGAAAAAACAGACCTATCGCAAAATCTTTCTGAAGGTATGAGCAAAAGGGGACAGTGTGCATTAAAGACTCAGTTACTGAGGAAGAGAAGTTTAATTGAAGAATTTACAAATATGTTTTTTCTAGAATATGATACGATAACAACCGGGGGTAGTGCTGAAGGAACTAATTTATCAGAGTCCAGTGATAGAGATATGATGCGTGTATTACGAGATGTATTAATTGTAGAACCGAATGATAAAAGCATTGAAAACTTTATTGAATTAGACAGTGTCACAAATGGCTGCCTTCCCGGGTATGCTATACTTCATTCCAAGTTATCCTATGAAATAATTCAATTGATTGCAAATAATTCAAAATTTAAAGATTGTCGTTGGATTTTAGAAAGTTATATTAACAAAGATGGGTTCGGAAATGTGATATCTAGTGAAAAGTTCAACGAAGTAAACCTGCACCTGTGTGATTTTCCTGCTGACAGTTTTGAAGAGACTGGCTTCACAGCAAATGGACCAGCCAAAAAAATAAAGACAGAGTTAATGGACGTCGATTATGTTCTAGCACTAGAATTCAAGGATTGGCCCGAGTCAGCAATCAAGTGGCGGTGGAGGAAGCGAGTAAACAATTGGCCTTCTCCTAAACTACTTGACAGATTATATGAAGACGCAAAATGTTACATCGTGCCAACAGGGGATAAGCTTTCAGAACATGTCGGAGTCCAGTGGAGACTTTCCTTTGTCGCTATAGAGCGAGAACTGATTTGGAGCATGAATGATACGCAACTGCAATGCTTTTACCTGCTGAAAGAAATATTGGAAAAAGAATTGAAAAAAATATGGAAAAACTCAAAGTTTCAAGATCAAATAACAACATACCACATGAAAACCATCACATTCTGGTTATGTGAAGAAATTCCGGCTGACTCGTGGAGAGAAGACAACCTTGTTGAACGTGTCCGTGAAGGTCTAACAAAACTACAAGAGTGTATAAAAGAAAGAAATCTGCCCCAGTATATCATCCCAGAAAACAATCTGTTTCGAAATGTGTTAAATGATAAAACGATTCAGGAATCAGTATTGAAAGAGGTTAAATGTCTTCTTAAGGGTCTTAAGGGTTATCTGAATAAAATTGTTGAAGAAATTAACAAAACATTATTAAAACCTTCTTCTGTCGTTGACTGCAAACATATGTTAGAGTTATGGAATTACGTTTATACTTGCAGAATAGGCGTTCCATATCGACCTAAGGACATTGTTACCTCTTGTGAGGTCAAAAAATATTACAAAGATTTTAAAAGAAAGTTTCACGATGAGAAACAATTATTACCTTCAATATGCCTGGCAATCGGTAGAACAATGTACCTGGAGACAGTAGATCTAAAACAGAGTGACAGTCGAAAAGAGAAGTTGGAAGAAGCAATTAACAAGATAAAAACGGCAGAGATAATGGACATGCTATCGGTTCCCTTGGAAATAGCTATGGTGTATGTTAGAGAACAGAGATATAAACTTGCTCTGAAACATTTAGAAAAGGCAATTCCCAAAGAAGGGCTTTATCTGTTTATTGGAGGAGTCACAGAAGATAACCACTATCTCACATTTCCCGCTGCAAATAAAAATGAAGAACCACGTAACTTAAGAAATATCCGAAAATGCAAATGCAACCTTATTTCCGATGTTATTGTGGGCCCTAGAGAAATTGATTTAGTACCAAATCCGATAATATTAGAATGTATTAAAATAAGAGCTGGTATAATTTACCATCAAGTTGTGGTTGCTTATTTTCTGCGGTTCATATCAGAACATCACCTTGGGTGTGTCGCTGAGAAAAAATATACGTTAATGCTACTTTCGTCTGCCGTTATGAATACACATAAACACAAACTATATCATGCACATTTAAATGTACTTGGATACTGTTATCACATTATAGGGAAATTAGAAATGGCTTTCCATATGTACGTTCTTTCACTGAGGAAATATCCGTCGGTGGTTAACTCTGCTGCTTATCTGCTGGCTTTCATGGCAAATGATAAAATCAATGGTAACCGTTATAAAACAACATTGGCATTTTTTCCTAAAATGGCTAAAAGGTAGACATGTACTATGGCAAGATACAGAAATGTGATAAAGTGTGAAAACTTGCCTGACATTGTGCTAGAACAGGTCAAAGGGCAGCATCGTGATGCATTTTATGTCATATTAGGGTATACTGTGGTTTGATGCAATATAATAAAAAAAAAATCATTTCACGTGTTACTTATTTTACTCATTTAGGCAAGTCCCTTTGACAACCACCGCTGATACTTTCAAACTTGTCGAAACGGCAAATGGTTTTGATCAATGATGAAAAGAAATGAAGATATTTTGATATAATACCCATAATTATACCACTGATACCAGTGAGATACCGAAATACTTGTTCATAAAATAGTTTGCTGAAGGCTATGTAAAAATGATGAAAAGCGCTAACAGAGGAAACTATACTTATGATGCGTGTAGACCGTGGGCTAAGACCCAACATTTAACAAATTGGTACCAATCAAACTGGCGAATTCTTAAACTATTTTTTGAATAGATACATATCTGTAGTGTATGAAAAAGTTAGGGGAGGGGGTACCTTTGATGTATAGCTTAGTGGGTGATTTTAGTGAGTTTCTATCATGGTAACTGTAATTTCATTAAAATCATTACAAATAATTTCTTATTTTTTGGTATACAAAACAGTTGTATAAGTATGGTGAATAATTGCTTTATGTATTACATAATGATGTTTAAACAAGGGCAGACGTGTTTGTCTGGTATAAAATACCACTTTAAGCAATTATTTTGCAATCTTTTTTTTTTACATTACAATTACATTTGATATTACTTTTTAGAAGTAATATTGATTTCCAATATTTCTATTGAAGGTGTAATCCCACCATTGATTTTTGTTCTTTATTCTATAGTAAATAATAAAAGTTTGAAGGCCTGTCAATCATAGAGAGACCCAAATGATAGAAGTGAAACCTACATTTTACTGTTTGTCAACCTATGCACTATCAAAATATGATGAGAAAAGTAGGATCATGTGTCATGTATGATTTTTTTTTCTGCTCAGTGTGTATACTGTTGACAAAGTGAAAGTAGATTTCCGAAATCATGTATTCATACCCTATTTTCCAAGCATAAATGTTCAAAATACTTCAATAATGTCATTCAAATAAAAAAATGAGCATTGAAATAAGGAAAATGCATTTTTAATGAAGAAGAAACGAGGATTATTTATAACCGCCATTATGCGACTACCCTACGGAAGAACTTCCTTTCTCCAGTGGTGGTACTATGCCTAAAATCCCTTCATAGATTTGTTTATAAAATATTAATTTAACATCAACAAAAAGTCATATTAAATCAAAGCTGTATCGCCTGTACTCATGTACTGATTTTCTTGTTCATGTATACAGCAATAGTACTCTGGTACTGATATCCCTGTTCATGCATACAGCGCCGGTTATCTGGTACTGATATCCCTGTTCATGTATACAGCGTCGGTATTCTGGTACTGATTTTTCTGTTCATGTATAAAGCGATGGTACTCTGGCACTGATATCCCTGTTCATGTATACAGCGCTGGTACTCTGGTACTGGTATCCCTGTTCATGTATACAGCGTCGGTACTCTTGTACTGGTATCCTTGTTCATGTATACAGCGTCGGTACTCTGAAACTGATATCCCTGTTCATGTATACAGCGCTGGTACTCTGGTACTGATATCCCTGTTCATGTATACAGTGCCGGTACTCCGATACTGATATTCATGTTCATGTATACAGCGCTGGTACTCTGGTACTGATATCCCTGTTCATGTATACAGCGCTGGTACTCTGGTACTTATATTCTTGTCCATGTATACAGCGATGGTACTCTGGTATTGACATCCCTGTTCATGTATACAGCGCTGATAATCTGGTACTGATATCCCTGTTCGTGTATACAGCGATGGTACTCCGGTACTGATATCCCTGTTAATGAATACGGCGCTTGTACTCCTGTACTGATATCCCTGTTCATGTATACAGCGCTGGTACCCAGCTTTTGACATCTCTGTCCATGTATACAGCACTGGTACTCAGGTACTGATAAATCTATGCATGTATACAGCGCTTGTTCTCTGGTACTGATATTCCTGTTCATGTATACAGCTCTGGTATTCCGGTACTGATAACCCTGTTCATGTATACAGCGCTGGTACTCTGCTACTGACATCCCTTTCAATGTATACAGCGCTTGTACTCAGGTATTGATATATGTATCCATGTATACGGCGCTTGTACTTTGGTACTGATATATTTGTTGATTTATACAACGCTGGTACTCTGGTACTGATATCCCTGTTCATGTATACAGTGCCGGTATTTAGGTACTGATATCCCTGTTCATGCATACAGCGCCGGTACTCTGGTACTGATATCCCTGTGCATGTATACAGTGCCGGTATTTAGGTACTGATATCCCTGTTCATTCATACAGCGCCGGTATTCTAGTACTGATATCCCTGTTCATGTATACAGCGCTGGTACTCTTGTACTGATATCCCTGTTCATATACACAGCGCCGTACTCTGGTACTGATATCTCTGTTCATGTATACAGCGCCGGTACTCTGGTACTGATATCCCTGTTTATGTATACAGCGTAGTTACTCTGGTACTGATCTCCCTGTTGATGTATACAGTGCCGGTACTCCGGTACTGATATCCCTGTGCATGTATACAGCGCTGGTACTCCGGTACTGATATCCCTGTACATGTATACAGCGCTGGTACTCTGTTACTGACATCTTTGCCCATGTATATAGCGCTGGTACTGAGTTATTGATAAATCTATTCATGTATACAGCGCTGATACTCTGGTACTGACATCCCTGTCCATGTATACAGCGTTGGTACTCAGGTATTGATATATTTATTCATGTATACAGAGCTGGTACTCTGGTAATGTTATCCCTGTTCATGTATACAGCGCAGGTATTCTGGTACTGATATCCCAGTTAATGTATACAGCGCCGGTACTCTGGTACTTAAATCCCTGTTCATGTATACAGCGATGATACTCTGGTACTAATATTCCTGTTCATTTATACAGCGCCGGTGCTCTGGTACTGACATCTCTATTCATGTATGTAGCGCCCGTATTCTGGTACTGATATCCCTATTCGTGTATACAGCGATGGTACTCTGGTACTGATATCCCTGTTCATGTATACAGCGATGATACTCTGGTACTGATATCCCCGTTAATGTATACAGCGTTGGTACTCCGATACTGATATCCCTGTTCGTGTATACAGCACTGGTACTCTGGTACTGATATCTTTGTTCATGCATATAGCGCCAGTACTCTGGTACTGATAATTCTGTTCATGTATACAGCGTCGGTACTCTGGTATCGATATCCCTGTTCTTGTATACAGAGCCAGTACTATTTAACTGATATCCCTGTTTATTTATACAACGCTGGTACTCTGGTACTGATATCCCTGTTTATTTATACAGCGCTGGTACTCTAGTACTGACATCCCTGTTTATTTATACAGCGCCGGTAATCTAGTACTGATATCCCTGTTTATTTATACAGCTCTGGTACTCTAGTACTGATATCCCTGTTCATGTATACAACGTCGGTACTCTGATACTGATATCCCTGTTCATGTATACAGCGCTGGTACTCTGGAACTGATATCCCTGTCCATGTATACAGTGCCGGTACTCCGGTACTGATATCCCTGTTCATGTATACAACACCGATACTCTGGTACCGATATAGCTTTTCATGTATACAACACTGGTACTCTGGTGCTGATATCCCTGTTCATGTATACAGTGCCGGTATTCTGGTACTGATATCCCTGTTCATGCATAAAGCGCCGGTATTCTAGTACTGATATCCTTGTTCATGTATACAGCGTTGGTACTCTTGTACTAATATCCCTGTTCATGTTTACAACGCCGTACTCAGGTACTGATATCTCTGTTCATGTATACAGCGCCGGTACTCTGTTTCTGATATCCCTGTTGATGTATACAGCGTAGGTACTCTAGTACTGATATCCCTGTTGATGTATACAGCGCTGGTACTCCGGTACTGATATCTCTGTCCATGTATACAGCGCTAGTACTCAGTTATTGATATATATATATATATTTATGTATACAGCGGTGGTACTCTGGTACTGTTATCCCTATTCATGTAGAAAGCGCTGGTACTCAGGTATTGATATATCTATTCATGTATACAGTTGTGGTACTCTGGTACTGTTATCCCAGTTAATGTATACAGCGTCGTTACTCTGGTACTGATATCCTTGTTCATTCATACAGCGCCGGTACTCTGGTACTGATATCCCTGTTCATGTGTACAGCGCCGGTACTCTGGTACTGATATCCCTGTTCATGTGTACAGCGCCGGTATTCTGGTAGTAATATCCCCGTTCATGTATACAGCGCCAGTACTCTGGTACTGATATCCCTGTTCATGTATACAACGCCGGTATTCTGGTTGTGGTATCCCCGTTCATATATACAGCGTAGGTACTCTGGTACTGATATCCCTGTTCATGTATACAGCGCCGGTACTCTGGTACTGACATCATTGTTTATGTATACAGCGCCGGTACTCCGGTTCTGATTTCCATGTTCCTATATACAGTGCTGGTACTACTATCCCTGTTCATATATACAGCGCTAGTACTCTGGTGCTACTATCCCTGTTCATATATACAGAGCTGGTACTCTGGTACTACTATCCCTGTTCATATATACAGCGCTGGTACTACTATCCCTGTTCGTATATACAGCGCTGGTACTCTGGTACTACTATCCCTGTTCAAATATACAGAGCTGGTACTCTGGTACTGATATCCCAGTTGATGTATACAGTGCTGGTACTCTGGTAGTGATATCACTGTTCAAGTCTTTATAATATATCAGGATTGTTTAAAAGTTGAAAATATTTTCCCCAATACATAATGGCTATGTATACTCACTGACATTTTATTGACAAAAGAATATCTGTTTAACGAAAATAATATAGTGAAAAGGGATTTCCTAAATTTGGCTACCCGCATGCTTAAGACTAACAATAGATTTCCTGCTTTAAATTGCATAATATTTCATGACGTATTAAACGAGTTACCTGATTTCATTTTGTTATGAATCTGATCCATTTTACGATATACGTAGTAAAAATGAGATTTTTTTTATCAATTTTAATAATTATTTTATTTTTTAAGACATTTATAGCGAGATTTCCTTTAAAAGACCTGTTTAGTACAATTGATGATGAAATGTTATGTTAAGAAACCCTTATCATATTAAGTAATATTGTTTAAGTATTGCATTTTAATAATATTCAGTGTCATCAATTAAAGAAGCATAACCAGTACTTTATACAGAATAAACATGTATGTTTATGAAACATTTTGGGGGAATTCCTATGGCCTAATTAACTTAGCCGCTTGCTCAGTTTTAATCGGTTATGCCCGAACATTTTCCAACGTTTACCAATTTAACTACTAAATCATTTGCGTTATTTCCAGGATCAGGTCAAATTCAAATATTTGTGATAATTGCGAGATAAAAAACATATGTTTGTCGATTGGCAACGGTATATTGATCAGATATGTTCCAGATTGCTACAATGTTTTCTATATATTACAATGATACTAGTTATTTATTAATTAAAAGATTTGAAAATACTTGTAATGTCGCTTTAAAACACGACCTAAAACCGAAAGGGAATATACATGTATTTGAAACGATCAGGATTAAACAGAAAGTTACTTCCCCTGTATAAATTATCGCCATTTACCTTATAAAAAATGTTAGAAAGGAGGACGATCAGCTTCTCTAAATTATCGACTATTGATGAATGGTGGTACTTTATATTGATGTTAAAACCCTCCAGTAAGTGTTTTACAGTGAGAAATACTTATTTGTAAGATATCAGACATTGAACTGTAGACCAAATACGTACCAATTTTATTTCGGATTTTAGTATGGTTTGATTTTTTCTACGAAGTGGCAATATTTTATAATTTCTGATACAATTAAAACATTGACTTAATTACATGTGTATATGTCTTTGATTACAATAACAGTCTAGATAATTATAAATTTGTATTAGCATTTGAAAGTTTTCAAATTTGTCAAAATATTGTTTACACAGCTTCTCCTTCATCCATATACTGAGCTGGACTTATGATAGAACGTATGTAGCTCAACGAGACTGGGCGTGTTGATGGTGCACAGTGTCGGGTGAATCCCTGAGTCCTTGTGATCTGAAGGCATCCAAGGTAGGCGCAGATACTGTGATGGCTGGGAGAGTATTCCATTATTTCGCTGTCCTTGGGAAGAAGGAGTTTGTTATGTGCTTCTGAAACAATTAAATTTAGAAAAAGTACTAATACTACGATAATTCGGGCAATGTAGTAAACTGTATGGTGGCTGATTTCTGCCATGTCGTGTTGATGTGACAAAAACACGACAAATAAAACGTGCCAACACAATTGATTTATTTGTCTAGCTTTCATGTTAGTGAGTATAAATATGTCATGTTGGCATGGTTTATTTGTGCTGTTGTGTTGATGGGGCGAAACCACAAATACAATTTAGCACTACAAATATGCTGCTATATTTGATATATACATACACAATATGCTGCTATATTGGATATACGCTTATACATACACTATATGCTGCTACATGTATATTTGATATGCGCTTATACATACACTGTATGCTGCTATATTTGATATACACTTATACATACACCATATGCTGCTATATTTGATATATGCTTATACATACACTATATGCTGCTATATTTTATATACGCTTATACATACACTATATGCTGCTATATTTGTTATGCCCTTATACATACACCATATGCTCCTATATTTGATATATGCTTATACATACACTATATGCTGCTATATTTGATATATGCTTATACATAAGCTACATGCTCCTATATTTGATATACACGTAAACATATGCCATATGCTCCTATATTTGATATGCTCTTATACATACACCATATGCCCCTATATTTGATATATGCTTATACATACGCCATATGCTCCTATATTTGATATACGCTTATACATACACCATATGCTGCTATATTTGATATACGCTTATACATACACTATATGCTGCTATATTTGATATATGCTTATACATACGCTACATGCTCCTATATTTGATATTAACTTATACATACGCCATATGCTCCTATATTTGATATGCTCTTATACATACACCATATGCCCCTATATTTAATATATGCTTATACATACTCCATATGCTCCTATATTTGATATACACTTATACATATGCCCCTATATTTGATATACACTTATACATATGCCCCTATATTTGATATATGCTTATACATATGCTATATGCTCCTATATTTGATATACGCTTATACATACTCCATATGCCCCTATATTTGATATATGCTTATACATACGCTATCTGCACCTATATTTGATATATGCTAATACATATGCTATATGCTCCTATATTTGATATCGCTTATACATACGCTATATGCTCCTATATTTAACAGACGCTTATACATATGCTGCTATATTTGATATGCGCTTATACATACGCCATATGCTCCTATATTTGATATGCGCTTAAACATACACTGTATGCTGCTATATTTGATATACGCTTAAACATACACTATATGCTCTTATATTTGATATACGCTTATACATACACTATATGTTGCTATATTTGATATACGCTTATACATACACTATATGCTGCTATATTTGATATGTGCTTTTACATACACTTTATACTCTTATATTTGATGTACACTTACACATACACTATTTGCTTCTATATTTGATATGCACTTATACAAACACTATTTGCTCCTATATTTGATATATGCTTATACATACGCTACATGCTCCTATATTTGATATACAATTATACATACGCCATATGCTCCTATATTTGATATGTTCTTATACATACACCATATGCCCCTATATTTGATATATACTTATACATATGCTAAATGCTATTATATTTGATATATGCTTATACATATGCTATATACTACTATATTTAACATACACTTATACATATGCCATATGCTACTATATTTGATATACGCTTATACATACCCCATATGCTACTATATTTGATATACGCTTATACATACACTTTATGCTCCTATATTTGATATGCTCTTATACATATGCTATATACGCCTATATTTGATATACGCTTATTCATTACGAATATGCTGCTTTATTTGATATACTCTTACACATACACAATATGCTCCTATATTTGATATGCACTTAAACATATGCGTTATGCTCCTATATTTGATATGCTCTTTAACATACACTATATGTTCCTATATTTGATATATGTTGATACATATGCTATATGTGCCTATATTTGATATTGGTTTATACATACCTTTATGCTCCTACATTTGATAAATGCTTAAACATATGCTATATATTCCTATATTTGATATACGCTTATACATAGGTATATACTCCTATATTTGATATACGCTTAAACATATGCTATATGTTCCTATATTTGATATATGCTTATACATACGCTATATGCTCCTACATTTGATATGCCATATGCATATGCTTTATGTGCCTATATTTGATATATGCTTATACATATGCTATATGTTCCTATATTTTATATGCACTTAAACATACGCTATCTGCTCCTATATTTTATATACATTTATACTAGGCTATATGTGCCTATATTTGATATGCACTTATACATACACTATATGCACCTGTATTTGATATGCTCTTATACATACATTATATGCGCCTATAATTTATATGTGCTTATACATACGCTATATACGCCTATATTTGTTATATGTTTATAGATATGCTATATGCTCCTATATTTGATATGCGCTTACAGATATGCTTTATGTGCCTATATTAACTATAGGCTTTTACATACCCTATATGCTGCTGTATTTAAAATACACTTATACATAAGCTATATGTGCCTTTATTTTTTATACACTTATACATACGCTATATACTTCTATATTTGATATGCGGTTATACATATGCTCCTATATTTTATAAACACTTATACATACGTCATCTGCTACTATGGTTGATATGCATATACACATGGTATATGTTCTTATATTATATAAACACTTATACATACGAAATCTGCTCCTATATTTGATATGCTCTTATACATACGCTTTATGCTCTTATATTTGATATGCGCTTATACATATACTAAATGCTCCTATATTTTATACACCATTATACATATGCTATCTGCTCCTATATTTTATATACACTTATAGATACGCTTTATGCACCTATATTTGATATATGCTTATAAATACGCTATATGCCCCTATATTTGATATACATACGCTCTATGTGCCTATATTTGACATATGCTTATACATATGTATATGCTCTTGTATTTGATATACGCTTATTCATACGTATATGCTCCTATATTTAATATTAGCTTATACATACGCTATATGGTCATATATTTGATATGCGCTTAAACATACATGCTATATGTGCCTATATTTGATATACACTTATACATACAACATATGCTTTTATATTTGATATATGCTTACACATATGCTCTTATATTTGATATGCACTTATACATACAATATATGCTCCTGTATTTGATGTATGTTTATAGATATACTATATGCTCCTATATTTGATATGTGCTTTAACATACGCTATATGTGCCTATATTTTATATACGCTTTTACATAAGCTATATGCGCCTATATTTTATATACGCTTATACATATGCTCCAATATTTCTTATTTGCTTATACATATGCTGCATGCGCCTATATTTGATATACTCAGATATATATGCTCATATATTTGATATAAACTTATACATGCACTATATGTGCCTATATTTGATATATGCTGATACATACGCTATATGCTTCTATATTTGATATGAGCTTATACATAGGCTATATGCACCTATATTTAATATGCGCTTATACAAACGCTATATGCGTCAATATTTGATATGCGCTCATACATATGCTATCTGCTTTTATATTTTATATACACTTATACATGTGCTATATGCGCCTATATTTGATAAAGGCTTATACATATGCTCCTATATTTTAAATATGCTTATACATATGCAACATGCGCCTATATTTGATATATGCTTATGCATATGCTATATGCATCTATATTTGATATGCGCTTATACATACGCATTATCGGCCTATATTTGATGTGCGCTTGTACATACGCTATATGCTACTATATTTGAATTACGCTTATAGATACGCTATATGCACCTATATTTAATATACACTTAAAGATACGCTATATGAGCTTATATTTGATATGTGCTTATACATACGCTATATGCTCCTATATTTGATATACTCTTATAGATACACTATATGCTGCGATATTTGATATATGCTTATATAAAGGTATGGTATTTATGTATTCACTCCTGTGTGAATTGCCATCAAAATCTCAACAAATAGTGATTCGTTGTACTTTCGTGTCAGCAAGGTGAAGACATGAAAACAATATAGTACGACTAATAAGGGGGCCAACATGAAATACTAACCTGCCAACATGAAAGCTTGATAAACATATAATGTCGTGTTGGCACCCTCTAAACATCCAGTTTTATCCCTAGAATGTGTCGTGTTTTTATATCTTTGTCCCGCAAACACAAAAACACTAAAAACTAGACAAGTAAGTTACTTGTAGAGTTTTTGTGTTTTTTGTAGTCATGTTTTCGTCCAGCCAACACAACATGACAGAAATCAACCACTATAAAATTGTTATATTATTAAAAGATTAATGACAGATTTCATATTAGTTTCTCTATTTTCTTTCAGTTAGACGGAATAGTCTAAAGATGCTGTCATCTCCACGGCACTTACTTATCACCACTGACGTCATAGATTCTTTTTCTCAAAAAGTTTGCTAGTTATGTGCACCAGAATTGTTGTTCACAGCGTCTTGTATAAGCTTCAGAACAGTTGAATACCATATACTTGTATCACGAGTTGAAAGAAGCTTGAAATACAAATAGTACAACAACAATAAGCTCACGTGACAATAGTTGATGTGTGGAATGCTGTTTTAAAATAGATCTTATGCATGCAAAAGTAGATATTTAAAGAATTTTAAGAACTAAGCAAATGATGGAAATAAAGTGTGATAACAAAGATTCCTTGAATACTGTAGAATCAAAAAAAGTAGTGAATATAATTAACTCTTCAGAGTCATGGAATCTAAACAATATGATGAGGACAAATGCCAGAGATAGAAATGTTGAGGCTCAGGCCTTTGATACAAAATGTACACATTTGTCAATTATTGACTCTCAGATGCAAGTACATACCGGAAGTGACTCATCTGAGTGTCAACTGTGTAATAACCAATTCAGAAATGCTAATACCGGTTATAAGCCATTTGAGTGTCATTTGTGTAAAAAGAAATTTGCAGAGTCTTCATATCTGATTAGTCACATGCGAATACACACTGGCAATAAACCATTTGAATGTCAAATCTGTAATAATACATTTGCCCAGTCGTCACATTTAAAATTTCACATACGGACACACACTGGCGATAAACCGTATGAATGTCAAGTGTGCAATAAGACATTTATACAGGCTTCACAGTTAAACAGTCACATGCGGATACATACTGGTGATAAACCATATGAATGTCAGGTGTGTAATAAAAAATGTACACAATCTTCACAGCTAAGCTGTCACATGCGGATACATACTGGTGTTAAACCATATGAATGCAATGTGTGTAATAAGAAATTTACACTGTCTTCAAATCTAAACAGACACATTCGAATACATACTGGCGATAAGCCATTTGAATGTCATTTTTGTAATAAAAGTTTTTCACACTCTTCACGTCTAAACAGTCACATGCGGATGCATACTGGTGAGAAACCATTTAAGTGTGTTTTGTGTAATAAACAATTTGCAGTGTCTTCAAATCTAACCAGGCACATGCTGATACATACCGGGGATAAACCATTTGAGTGTAAGACGTGTAATAAGAAATTTACACAGTCGTCACATCTAAAGAGAGATATACAGATACATACTGGAGATAAAACATTTGAGTGTCAAATGTGTAATAAAAAGTCTTTAAATCCAGAGTGATATCCAGGTACATAATGGAGATAAACACCGTTAGTTCAAGTGTTTGGGTGTTGGGTGGCAGACCTTTAATACTATATTCTCTACACATTTAGCAAGTTTTAACTGTCGTGTGCAAAGGTTTACTTGATATATTTGATGTGTAAGCCTATATTTACAAATCGCTATGTATAAACCATCACATGTATGCACATACTGGGGACAAGCAATATTGGTGTAATTTGTGTAAGGAGCAGTTTAGACATCCTGCAACTCTAAAACGTCACAGGCGACTAAAATACTGGATAGAAAAATCAGCTTCAGATGTAATGTCAGCTATTTACAGTATCTTTAAATGAACGTCACATGCAGATACATACCAGAGATATGCCATTTACGTGTTATTGTGTAAATAGTAATGTATGTAGTTATATTAAAAGAGTCGCACACAGATGCATACTGCAGGAGAAATTCGATTGTCAGGTGTACATTGTCAGGTGTATAATCCGAAAGTTAACCAGGTCTTCACGTGCAAACAGTCACTTACGGATACATATTTGTAACTAGTCATATGCATGCCAAATGTACGATTAAAATACTTTAGATTTAATCAAGCACATGCGGATACATACTAGTGAGAAACCATTTAAGTGTCCTGTGAGTAATATAGATATTTGCAAATTATTTAAATCTTGTGAAACCATTAATGTGCAAAGTAGTGTAACACGCAATTGAACTTGTCTTCAAAATCAAAGAGTCACATGTAGATACATACTGGAGATACACTATTTGAGTGAAATGTGTTATTTATACAATCTTTAAATTTAAACAATCGTATTAAGATTGATAATGACGATACACCAATTGAGTGTTGGGTGTGTAATAAGCGATTTACGTACTCTTCATATTTAAAGAGTAATATGCAGATAACTTCAAAGTTTTAAACTAGTGACAAGCCATTTTAATGTCAAGTTTGTTATATGCAATTGACAGATTTAATATTTAAAGATTAACACATGAATACATACTGTTGATAACCTATTTGAGTGTCAGTTGTGTTATCAATAATTTCACCATCTTCAAATTCATATTCTTTATTTCAAAATATGTTCATATGAACATCGTAAGCATCAATATACTAATTTCTATTTTGTAACATAATGGGGACATGTATATACAATATAGCTTCAGGTAACGGCTATGTAATAAGTTTAATATGAAATATCGTTAAAGTGGTGCTCATTTTAAATGTATAAATATGTACCATTTAGTTTCTCTCCTTAATGCTCTTTTAAAACGCATTTACCATAATAAAAATGTTTTAAAAAATGTTTTGCTTATCATTTTTACTAGCAGATAGTATTTCTTGTTCAGTTGTTGTCTACTTGGGACAGTATTCTGAGCACTGTCACACTGGAGTATCATGCGCGGCAGTCACATTATACTGACACCAGGCCGACCAGACCTAGGACTTTTCTCTAAGTGCTGAGCGTCAAGCGAAACAGCTTCTAGTACCATTTGTAAAGTCTTTGTTATGACACTGTCGGAGATCGAATCCACGATCTTCCGCATGGGAGTCGGACGCTTTACCACTAGACCATGCTGCGGTCTTTCTTGTTCAGTTATTGGTATGTTGATCTCGTCATTTATTGTATTTAGTATGTCATTATAGATTAAACGTTTGGCTATATATTCATCTTTATTTCTTTATTAAAGTCTCATCTATGTACAAACATATAAATAAAACATACACTAATCTATACAACGTACATAGCCATTCTAAGTTAGAATTACAAGAGACTACCCTTATAAAATTTATTAATATAAAATATAAACATCTGTCACAGATTATACATGCCTTATATTAGAATAAGAAGTATAGTATATATAATTATTGAAAGAACGGCGCTAATCTTGGCGGTAGGCCTAAAAGCGTGTTAAAATAACTTATTAAATCATGAAAGGAAATATAAATGCAATGCATCGCTATATTGTCAAAAGCTTTTTAAAAACCTTGTCAAAATATTAGTTATCACCCCAGCTCAGATCTGGTCATAAATATCAGTTATCACCCCAGATCACCCCGAATCAGATCTTGAATGACCTGATTAGCACCGACTTCTAAACATAATATAAAAATAATTTGTTTTACATTTTAAGATATATTACATTATTTATATCAAATATCTTCGTTTTTGTAGTATTTCAAAACGGGTTTTGGCACATATTCTTATATCTTTATTGGAAAAGAGAAACTTTATTTTATTGACTTGTTTAAAGTATTTGTATAATTCTTCCTATAGTACTTCTGTTTTTGAACAGTTTTTATTTGAATTAATAATTCTCCAATACTGCTTTAGATTTGTTTTTCGTATTGCTTTAAATAGTACAATTTTGTCATCGTTGCATTTTTTCAATGTTATATTTAATGTACTTTATATTGTTTACTAACATATTTTAACAATATTTATAATAATCAGTTTATATTTGTTAAAAGCTTTCCGTGTTTTATGATATACATTTTTCATATTCTCATATTCTTACATGTCTGGTTACACCATGTTTATTAAATTCATTTCTTTTTCTTTTTCATATATTGTTTACTGTGCCAAATGATTCCTTCGAATATGTTTGAAAATGGTTTGCAATATCTGCAGCTAAATCATTTATACGTGCAGGTGTTTTTTCATTATCATCAATGAGTTTATCAAGTTTATATCTTTTTTCTGCAAGTGTTATAATATCAAAATTGTCCATGTAAAGCTCTTGCTTTCCCGGGGCCTGTTTCACTAATCTTCATAATTCTTAAAATTTTCGTACGATGAATGTGACACATAGAAACGTATCATTGGCACGGTATTTTTTGCAAAAAGAATCTTATTAACAAAGCTTATGAAAGTTCGAAAATGATGAAGCAAATCACTAAATGAATTTCCCCGTGTTATTTTTTCGTACCTTTTTACACACTAAGTTTGCAAACGTACGAACCTTAGTGAAATGGGCCCCCGTATTCCAAAACTGTGTGTTTGGTCTATTCTCCGTCTGTAATTTAACAGTTTGGCGTGGATTACATATGGTTTTTAGTGTCATAGAAACTTGACAGTGCAAATACGAATATAAACTACACAACTCTTCGTCATTTAGCTCGGATATTTTTATAAACAAAAACGATGTGGCGAGGACATAATCCATCGTACTAGAAAGTTTGCATGTTAACTTTCGAGAATCAGTTCTTCCATTTAAAATAAACATTTTTTTTAATTTTTACAAACCTCTATCATTTGGTATTCATAATTATTTACGTTATTATCTTTCGTTGTTCTTTTATTATAAATGTCAACTTTATTAAAAACTCAGCTTCTTCACCATCTATTTCTTGTAAAGCATACATGTCAGAAATACAATTGGTAAAACTTTGATTTGAAATGTGCTCTGTTAATTTACTTTTGATTTGATAAGTTTTAGGCGTATATACAATAATTTGCTTTGAATTTTGCTGAACTATGCTTATTTTATGTCCTAACAAATCTTTGATTTTGATAATGTAATAAAATTTAAAATGTTTGCATGTTGTTGTTTTTTTCTATACCAGAAATTTCATTCTCGTCACAGTTATCCTTAAGTGAAGAAATTATCATTTTGACTTTTTATTTACAACGGCACGTGTATTTAACGTCACCCAGTGACCAATCAACTAACTGCATTCATTATTTAAACGTGCAAATAACACCAATATTATAGTTAACGAGTAACACGTGCATATTATAATACGACCCATTAGCAACTCTTTATAGTTATTGTACTCTATAATAAAGGAAGGTAAATGGCCAATAATGTGGTTAAATATAGTCGATTTATTCCATGTGTGTCAGTTTAATATGATTTTAATATCCTAAATATACTGTAAAACATTGTTTTATTAATATATATTCAACTTTATAAACCATTTACACAGTATTTTCCACCGGTTACGAAATGACCAAAAATATAGATACGAAATGACCAAAAATATGGATACGAAATGGCCAAAAATAATCGGTTACGAAATGACCGTATTCCATCGTGTGCATATTTGAGTCTCTGGGAGAATATAAACTTAACCACATTTAAGATCTTTATTTGTACATAGTGTAACATAATATTATTTTATTGTTTTTAAAATACATATAAGCAAATTGGCTGGGCCACAAGTTCTATCAACATTTGTTACTGTCCTTCCCTACACAAAATGACAATTGCAGATAAACAACATGATTATATATAAAACAGTTTAAGTTAAATCCCAGATAACTGTTATAGAGATAAGGGATTTAAATAGGAAGAAAGGGGATATGAAGGTTGTATACTGTAATAATAAGATAATCTAAATAGACCGTTTCACCTACGTGGAAATTTACGTACGGATAGACGGCACAAAGAAGATATGCCACGTCATTTTATTTTTCAGTCCGACAAAAGTTGAGGTTGCTATGGCGACAATAATGGTAAAATTACAGATACAACATGGGTCCTGTGGGAACACAACAGATATCTAAGCCATATTTGTGAAACTTAGCATTTTGGATAGATAAAGAAACATTTAAATAATTTTATTACTTTTTCATTCTTACAAAAACTGTGGTTGTTACGGCAAAAAAAGGTAAACCGTAAAGGTTAAGTACTGGTGTAGTGTTTGCAGTGTTGCCACCAAGGCTTTGTGAAATTATTATTACAAAGACTTACTAACATTGTGCTATTGATTGGTTGCTGTAGGTCACATGTTCAAATCAAGTGATTTACCAAAGTAATGATATAGTGGTAGAGCGTCCGTCCGGTTAAATCATACTAAATCCTTGAACGATGGTACTTGAAGCCTCCTCATTTGGCGCTTAGCATTTAGGTCTGTGGCATGATACTTCAGTGTGGCTACGCTCAGAATAATGTCTCATGTAGAGTCCGCCACGATATGACTGAAACAATAATTGAAAGCAAACGACGCTAAAGTCCATAAACAGAGAAAAAAACATGTATTAAAAAAATTGTCATTAATGCAACTGCTATTCTATACGCCATTCGTTAAAAGAGATAAATAGACTTCCATAGAGATACCATGGCTTCCATAGAGATAACATGGCTTCCATATAGATAAAATGGCTTCCATATGGATAACATGACTTCTTTATAGATAGCATGACTTCCATATCGATAACATGGTTTCTATAGAGATAGCATGGCTTTCATAGAAATAACATGGCTTCCATAGAGATAACATGGCTTTCATATAGATAACATGGCTTCTATATAGATAGCATGACTTCCATAGAGATAACATGGCTTCCATATAGATAACATGACTTCTATATAGATAGCATGACTTCCATATCGATAACATGGTTTCCATAGAGATAACATGGCTTCCATAGCGATAACATGGCTTTCATAGAGATAACATGGTTTCCATAGAGATAGCATGGCTTCCATAGAGATAACATGGCTTCCATATAGATAACATGACTTCTATATAGATAACATGACTTCCATATCGATAACATGGTTTCCATAGAGATTACATGGCTTCCATAGAGATAACATGGCTTCCATAGAGATAACATGACTTCTTTATAGATAGCACGACTTCCATATCGATATATGGTTTCCATAGAGATAACATGGCTTCCATAGAGATAACATGGCTTCCATATAGATAACATGACTTCTATATAGATAACATGGCTTCCATATAGATAACATGGCTTCTATATATATAACATGACGTCCAAAGCGATAACATGGCTTCCATATAGATAACTAGGCTTCTGTATAGATTATATGGCTTCTATATAGATAACATGGCTTCCATATAGAAAACGTGGCTTCCATATAGATAACATGGCTTCTGTATGGATAACATGGTTTCCATAGAGATAACATGGCTTCTTTATGGAAAACATGGCTTTCATAGAAATAACATAGCTTCCATATATATAACATGGCGTCCATATAGATAACATGGCTTCTGTTTAGATAACATGACTTTTATATAGATAACATGACTTCCATATAGATAACATGGCTTCTATATAGATAACATGACTTTTATATAGATAACATGGCTTCCATATAGATAACATGGCTTCCATAAAGATAACATGGCTTCTGTATAGAAAACGTGGCTTCATGAGCGATAACATGACTTCTATAAAGATAACATGTATTGACTTTTATATAGATAACATGGCTTCCATAGAGATAATATGGCTTCAATGTAGACAAAATGGCTTCCAGTGGGATAACATGACTTCTATATATATAACTTGGCTTCTATAGAGACAAAATGGCTTCCATAGTGATAACATAGTTTCTATATATTACATGGCTTCCATAGAAATAATATGGCTTCCATAGAGATAACATGGCTTCCATACATATATATATAATATGGCTTCCATTTATACACCGTTTATACATCGTGGACTAACGATTCCAATATAGAAATAACGTTGTATCGTGCCGTAAAATAATGTATACACAGATAATAAAGCTAGATTAGGTTATAACATTTCATCTCAATTTACAACCTATTTAGTTTGCACATAAACCCTTATGCAACTTACAACACTGAAGTACAAATTCGGCATCTGATGTAATGTCAAAGCGGTTTTGAAATATATAGCGTATAATTATCTAATGATTCGACTGATATGTTGATCAACCCCTGTCGTAAATCGATTACATGTATTAACAATGTCCATTGGTGTTTGTATTTTTTCTAACAACATAAGTTAAAATTGCGTAGTTTATTTCGCATTATTACACATTCTGTCTACAATGAATCATTATTAATATGCCTCTGATTTATATAAACATGACGTTTTACATAGTGGTCAAAACAAAGCTACTGTTCTGTTTACGTTGTTTTATAAAATTTATTAAAATAATTTATTATAAAGGTCTAAGTTAAAAGTTATTGTCATAATAAGTCAAATATTTTTCAGTTCTCGCATTTTAGTCAAAATATTGTAATCAAACGATCGTAAAGGCGAACGTATATAGGACCGAAACAACCACGAGTAATTGAAGCGTTATCTCCCCTATTCAACAAATCGCCATTTACTTAATAAAATATTGGCCAACAGCGTATTGTCGATTTATTTTAATCATCGGTTAGTCTGATTGGTGGTACGCTTTTTTATGTTAAGAGCTTTTGATGTACAGTAATCGCTACCAGTGGTAAGTGTTTTTAAGGATATATACTTCTTAGTTAGAATAAACATACAGTTTGTGCCTGTGATAAACACGTCTTTCTTCCTATGACCTGAATAAAAATACCAACTTTGATGGAGCTATCTTTTCCAGAAAAAAATTTAAGGCACAAAACATTTAAAAATGTAACAAGTGTAATAAAACCTACTCGTTTTATGCAGACACATATTAGAGATAAACCACTTGAAAGTCATGTATTTATTAAGAGATTTGCACATATGTAACATGTTAACAATCAGATGCTGGTACATTCCTCAGAAAACCATTTTCTGTGTCGTGTACTACTACTACCCCGGATACTTGAATTGATGGAATAATATTTATTCTATACCAAGTTAAATATTGTGAAACCATCTTTTCAGTTGATGGGTATAAATACGCTGTTGACATTTTCTTTATATTTTGACAATAGTCGCATTTAGCGTCATTTTCCCCATGTCCCTGCATAACATTTACCACGGGTTCCATCCTAAAATGTTGTTTAAAAAACAGCGCGAAAGGAAAAACTTAACGGTCATTATGCAACACGAGGTTCATTATGCACTTTTAACTCCCACAAAATATCATGATTCCATTAGAGTAACCGATATCAGGCTATTTTCTTTGAAATTAAATGATACGAAAATTAATACATAAATACAATAACGTCGACGTTTTATACAATTTTAACGTTAACGTCATGTTATGATGATTCGAGGTACCATTACTGTGTGCAGCGACTCTGTATATTATACAAAACACACTTTTCCTAAAATAAATGTTCGGTACATACTTTAAGAATATATCACTTCAGCATTTCAGAGAATTTAACTCAAACAAATATATTACACACAGTATCTCGCCTTCTGATTCTCTTGAATATTATTATAATGTCTCTCTCTCTAAGATGTCTGACTTAAAATGACCACTGTTTGCATCTAACCACTACACACTCACTGTATGTTTTGTTTAGAATATGTATTATTTCACGGGTGAACAGTCAAGTTAACAAAATAGTTCCAATCTCATTATCATATATGTATTTAAAGCATTTTCATTGGACAATGTCAATTTTTTTAAAGACTTTTATTTTTCGATAAAACCCTGGAGCTGGACTACTTTTACGTTCCTCGCCTAAACAAAGAAGCATTGGCATTTTGATGGTCGGTTTCACAATGTACGAACTTATATGACATGCACAACGGTTCCACGTTTATTTTAATAATAAAATATAACAAAAACAAATGTTAGCTCTAGCTGTTTTATTCGGTTTATTGTTTTATAGATTTCTTTGGTTCAGCGATTTAACCGGGCACAACTATCAGACCAGAAACAATGAATTCGATCACAAAATGTTCAGATTTGAGATGTATTTTGTAGAATTAAACACAATGTTTACCGAATGTGAATGCTAGCTGTTGACAAAAATTTCCACAGACCAATTTATTCAACAGGAAAAATGAAATAAAAACATGTACATGTAGTTGAAGTTCAGAAGCAAACGATCGTGAAATAATGTAAATACACAAACCTTGCACGTAAAAGTCATTTAAAACGTTTCAAATTCGGATTCCCCATTTATATGACTTTCGTAAATATTGACACATTTTTAAGAACAATCGTGTAGACAAAAACTAAACGATGACATCAGCTCTACACTGTGTGGGTATTTCCTGGAGTTATTGATTTTTTATTTGTCTAAATCAAGAGATAAAAGGCGGGTGTTTAATTTTTTTACCTCAAAATAATTCGTCATTTTACAATAAACCAGCTAATGATACAGAGTTCATCTGATAATGGAAATAGTAGCCGTTATGATATTATTGGAAATAAGATCTAGAGAATTTGATGTCAACCATGACAGAGGTGATGTATTCTTACGCGTTTACTTTGCAGCGTATAGTTATTTTTGTTTTGTTTTTTCATTTACTTGAGGAGTTTCAAATTAAATATAATCATCAGAATTGGAATTATAAGGATTAAATTCATTTTTTCTGTTTTTTATGCATGTGTAAAGAATGTTGAATCATGCACAAATCAAATTAAGTCCGAAATAAAATCCAAAGGACTTTATGTCATATTGTGTTTGTTCGACATGTAAATTACACATGCATAAAAAACAGAAAAAAGAATTAAATCATATAATAATAATACAGGTGCGTATGAAACCTGAATGTGACATTATTTCTAGTTCAAGCAGTAGTTCTTAATCTTGGTTATTTTTGTTACGACGTTTTATAAGCAACCCATCTCAAATGTTTTATAAATGACCCATCTCGAATGAATAGCAGAAACAACATTTAGAACGAACACTAATAGGGCCGAATTTATATGAGAACGAACTGTTATAAGACCGAAACATCCCGGATTACAGTTACTTCCCCTATTTAAAAATCTCCATTTGCTTTGTAAATGTAAACCTTTGAAGCCCGGAACTGCCAGGTTTTTTAGTATTATGTTGGACATGAATATATATATGATCTTTTCCTATTTGGATTTTAAAAATCATAATCTATTCGCAGAATTTCTTTTTCAGATTTTGAGAAAGTAAAAATTGTTTGTTATGTTTAAATAAATTGATAAATAGATTTTATTATTTTATATAGGTCTAGTAATACATTATAAAATCGTTTGTAGATAATCTCTCTATATATTGTCTAAAATTTCTAAATTCGTTTTTTTATTCAACTTAGAATCTCTGGTAAATATGTAATTAATGTTTAATATATAACTTATGAAATCGTGAAACATCATGTATTTCCGTATTCTCCGTATAATAATTGCGTAGCGTAAAGGCCGAGGTGATCAGATTGATAACTTACGCATTAGTCATGTTATCTGATGCACTTGGGTGTTCTCTGTTAACAATGGTATAATTATAAATCACGTCATATAAACAGAATAAGGTCATTATAAAGCAGTGTAGAGTTGAACAGAAATACTCGTGTCACTTGTATGTAATTAAATACAATCAACAGAAAAACATGTCCAAGTTTGATGGTTTACGTTAAATTTCAATGCAATTACTTTTATTTACTAATGCCTCTGAGCGTAAATTAATACTTAAATTAATGTTAATTGTGTCATACTCCTTAACACTGTGACTGAGGTTACCGGTTGACTGTGAGATGTCTAATGTCCCGATACAATGTCATCTTACGTTAATCGAGACAATCTATATGTTTCAGGTTAAGTTGGGATCACTTTAGATCACATGTTCAAGACGAATTGTACTTTTAAACTAATGCAGTGACGTTATTTCTTTTGTTTTAAAGGAATGGGGCGGTCCCTTTTATAGGAGTTATAACGACGTGATGATGAAAAGGGGGGAAATTTAACTATGGTAATCATAAATGATATACATTTAAAACAGTTAAGAGGTCAATATTATTGTTTGAAATTAGTATTAAACCCCGCTAGAATAATAATAAAAATATAATTAAAAACACTACAGAATTTTGTCATAAATTAGGGGGAAAACATGTGTATGGGATGGGGAGTGGCGACGATCATCCCAAAACAGTCCAAAAAATATTAATAACGTAAATTAAGTACAACGGGAAGCAAAAAGTAGAGCGAGAGTTAGGACATTAATTTCATAGTTCTACTTACTGTACATTGATCGGTATTCCAATTAATTTGGCTGCAATAACTTCGATATTTTATTTTCATTTCAGATTGTTAACTGGACTAATACGAGAATATGATTGAAATTGTTTTCAAATGAAATTTGAGATTATATCAAAAATTTCTTCAAAGGAAACCAAGTATTATAGAAAGTAAAGTCAACATGTCAAGTTCTGGTGATGAAACATTTCAGTGCCAGATGGGTGATAATATGTTTACATATTCGTCAGCTCTAAACAGTCACGCGTGTATACATACGGGTGATAAACCATTTGAGTGCCAGTTGTGTGATAAGAAGTTTACACAGTCGTCAAATCTAAACAGTCACATGCGGATACATACTGGTGATATTCCATATGAGTGTCAGTTGTGTAATAAGAAGTTTGCATATACGTCAGTTCTAAACAGTCACATGAAGATGCATATTGGTGATAAACCATTTGAGTGTCATATATGTAATAAGACGTTCACACAGTCGTCAAATCTAAACAGTCACATGCGGATACATACTGGAGATAGACAATTAGGGTGTCAAGTGTGTAATAAGAAGTTTACACATGCATCAGCTCTTAACAGTCACATACGGATGCATACTGGCGATAAACCGTTTGAATGTCAAGTGTGTAATAAGAAATTTACACAGTCATCAAATTTAAACAGTCACATGCGGATACATACTGGTGATGTACCATTTGAGTGCCAGTTGTGTAATAAGAAGTTTGTACATTCGTCAGTTCTAAACAATCATATGAAGATACATACTGGTGATAAACCATTTGAGTGCCAGATATGTAATAAGACGTTTACACAGTTGTCAAATCTAAACAGTCACATGCGGATACATACTGGAGATAGACAATTTGAGTGTCAGGTGTGTAATAAGAAGTTTACACATTTGTCACATCTAAACAGGCATATGCGGATGCATACTGGCGATAAACCGTTTGAGTGTCAGATGTGTAATAAGAAGTTTACACAGTTGTCAAATTTAACGAGCCATATGCAGATACATACTGGTGAAAAACCGTTTGAGTGTCATATTTGTAATAAAAGTTTTATACAGTCGTCAAAGCTAGTCAGGCATATGCGGATACATACTAGTGACAACTGATTTGAGTCTCAGGTGTGTGATGAGATGTGTACAGAGTTGGTATATCTAAACAGGCAAACTGGCGATAAACCATTTACAGTGTCAGATATGTAATAAGATGTTTACACAGTCGTCAAATCGAAGCAGTCACATGCGGATACATACGGGTGAAAAAAACATTTGAGTGTTAGGTGTTTAATGTGATGATTAGACACATGCATATAAATACTTAACTCATGCTAGCAAAAGAAAAATCACTGCAGTACAAAGCCCTGAAAAAAGAAGAAAAAGATAACTGAAGTTTTACTTCTACCTCCTTCATCTGTATAAAGCTAAATGCATCCCCATATCTGACCTAGTTCTGAAATAAACTATGTTTGAGTGACATATGGTATCAGTCAAAATGCTGCTATTTCTTGTAAAACAGGTAGAATTCACAACCATACAGTTTTATAATAATTATGTCTAAAAAGAGCAGAAACTTTACCAACTACATGATTAAGTGAAGGTGTCTGAAAATAGAATAAAAACATACATTTTGATTACAAAAAATGATACTGTGGAACAAAAATTATTAAACATAACATATTTTAGATAAAATTTCAATATCAGAATGATATTGTAGCAACAAAAGCAAACAATTCAAGCTATTTCCATGAAAAAGTACTCCTTTACCCTGTCTACAAACAATTCCAGTAAAGAAAGGGCAACACAGGCCCAATAGTTAATGCATACATGTTATTCAATGTAAAATTCTGCATATCTATAGGATTTTCTATAAAAATGGAGAACAAAACAAAAACTACGCTAAATTTAATAATTTGACGCATAATTTAATGCGATGACAACTGAAAACAACCGAAGTTACTTGTAAACTGGCCTCTTGGTAAGATTGCAACTACTGCCTTTTAATAATTAAACAATAGAAAATAGTACAAACTCCCAGTCCACTATTAGTATGCAATTTATTTCATATTGAAGACAATTCTATTTTTGTATGCAGAAATAACTGGGTGGAGTAATACATAAATGTAAAAATCAGCAAAAATAAAATCAGTAAAATTTACGATCTGAGTAATAAGCATGCCCATGGGAATTTAGTGTGATCTTGCAGTTATTTCAACCTGAATTAAGGGTTGGTAGCTCTATAGAAATATGGCAAAACCATATGAAGGAGAGAATGTCACAAATGGGATTGGTCTATACTATGAGGACAGGTGTTCATGAAATATGAGACTAAAAACTGCTTATAAACCTAAACCTATGGGCATGGAAATACCAAAATAACCATTTACAGAGTAAACCAGCATTCTGCCATACATTAGACATGATGTATCTCTCTTTTTGTTTCCAAATTTAACAGAATAATAAATCATACATGGATAGTATGAATATCAAGAAATTGTCTTATACAAAATTTGGTCAATGTGTGTAATCTCTATCATAAATGCATGAAAATAAATTGCAAATCTGCACCATCAGTTATATTGAAATGTTTTAAAACTCAGATTGTGTTCAACTATTCATACAATGTCCATATTATAGTTCAATACCTTCCATTTAAAGAAATCAGTATCCCTCAACACTGCAACATGCAGATCTGTCAGTTTCTGTTAACGTCTCACACGGAGTACTCAAGGGACGTACTAGTGGTGTGATTCCATACACTCGTAGCCTGTGAGGTTCCGACTAAGAATATAATCACTGTCTATCTCTGCAGAGAGTTGGAATCATCCGAATGGGTGTCGTGTTCATTTTATTATTTTTGTCATGTTCACTATTGTGGTTGAATTACCAACGCCTCTGTGGTTCCAGGGACATATGAGAAATGGCAAGAATAGGACCACTGTGGCTCATGCATGTCGAAGGAAGCGACAATTTGAGTAATGCGATAGAATTTTCTGAAACTCTGCCGTTCTGCAGGTATCGAAGTTCTAGGTTCATTCTGCATATTCATTTGTTGATGTATTTTTAATCAGTATGTTAATTTGTTGTTTATGTACATGTAGAGTGAACCTGGAATCTTCCTTTGTGTTGGGGTTGTATAAACAATGTATATAGCTAGATGTAAGTTGCCTAAATGTCCGTTCTTTTGGGCTCTAAAACTTAGGTTAATTTTTTTTTATTTAGCTTGGGTTTGAAACGACATGCTACCAGTTTTCGGATGTCTTTCTGAGTCCCCTCTTTTAAAATTAAAGATTTACATGCTTGGTTAAATTTTTTTCAAACATGATGTTAATATCCTTTTGTTTCTACTTTTGATGAAAGAGTGGATTAGTCCCCTCATTTAAAAAAATGTCTCTTCATATTTGATGTTTCTATTTTTCACTTCAGCGTCATGAGTTAGAAAATAAAGAGGAGACTGGTCCCTTCCATGCGATTTATTTAAAATTGATATTCAGATTTAAATTTCTTTCTGATGAAAGAGGTGACCAGTCCCTTGTTTCTGAAAACAATGGTGTTTTTGCTTTGATACACTTTTTCAAGACCCCTCTTTTATACTTTTATAACAAAATTCAGCCATTTTTCTTTAAACAATGACATGTTACCAGATTTAGGATTTGTTTCTGATGAAAGAGAGGAATACTAATTTTAATGCTTGGTTACACTTTAGTTCAAAACATGATGTTAATATACTTTTGGTTTTACTTTTGAGGGAAAGAGGGGACCAGTGCCCTCATTTTAAAATGTCTTTCCAAATTTGATATTTCTACTTTTCACAACAGCGTCATGTATTAGAAATGAAAGAGGGGACTGGTCCCCTCAATGAAATGTTAGTAAAGTAATCGATGCAACTTTTTAAAATTTTCATTCTACCATATTTGGAAAACAAAGATGTGGAGAGAGGGGCTGCGCTGTTTTTTACTTTCGCCCAATTTCGGATTTCATTTTGACGAAAGAGGGGACTAGTCCTTTCTTTCTGAAAATAATGATTTAAAGTCTTGGTTATACTTTTTTTCAAAACATGATGCTGTTAATATACATTTGTTTTTATTTTTGAGTGGAGGGAGGGATCTGTCGCCTCATTTGAAAAACTGTATTTTCATAATGTATGTTTCTAATTTTTACTAGTGTGTCATATATCAGAAATTAAAGAGGGGACTTGTCCTCTCCTTGAAATGTAGATACAATGATAAATGCGATTTCTTAAAAATTGACATTCTACCAGACTTAGATTTCCTCCTGATAAACGAGTGCATCAATCCCCTCGTTCTGAAAACAACGTATGCTTTGATACACTTATTCAAGATTGGAAAGAGGGGCCCGGTCCCTTCTTTTATAACAAAATTCAGCTTATTTCTTTGAAAAATTACATTTTACCAGATTTAAATTTCTTTCCAATAAAAGAGGGGATCAGTACCCTCATTTTGTTCCAAACCTTCATGTCTATATACTTTAGTTTTTACATTTGTGTTAATGAGGGGACTGATCCCCTCGTTTAGACATTTCTTTCCAAATTTGAAAAAAATGAGATTTGTGCTTTTTACTAGAGGCAAATATTTTAGAAATGAATGAGGGGACTGGTCCCCTCTTTTAAAAGTTGGTGTAACTAACTGTTCAGGTGATTTCTTTCAAATTGACTTTTCATCAGATTTTAAAGAGGGGATCAGTCCCCTCATTTTGAAAATGATATTATTCCTTAAATAACATTTCAAGAAGTTGGTGTTTATTTGTTTATATATTAAGTATACTATTAGGCAAATGAGAGAATCTAAAACTTGATGAATGGTGATTTCTTTAAATTTGACAGTTTATCATGGGAGAGGGGATCAGTCCCCTCATTTTAGATAAAATGCAATTGCTTTTGTGTGTATATTTGTTTCCAAATCTTGATGTTAATATACTTTTGAGTGAATGAGGGGACTGGTCCCCTCGTTTAGAAAGTTATTGTCTAATTTGGGAAATTTGAGGTATGTACGTTTTACTTGAGGCAAATATTTCTCGTTTAGAAATTTCTGTCTAAATTTGGGAAATTTGAGTCTTTCCAAATTGTAGCAATTAGAGGTTTGTACTTTTTACTAGAGACAAAAAATATCTTAGAAATGAACGAAGGGAATATTATGTACTATTTTGGTACAAATGTCTATTTAAGTGTACATGTATATCGAAGTGATCGTATGATTTGTAGGTCAACACCTGATGTAAATTGAATACACGTATTAACCATTTCCATTGGTGTTTGTTTTCCGTCTATTGTGTGTAATAAAAACAACAAAATAAATTAACATTTGATATTTTTTCCATATTATTACACATTCTGTATACATTGACTACATATAGATACAGTGCTCCAGAAAAACCTTTCTTCTTCAAATGAGTATTTTACCCCCTAAATTAGTATGCAATACTTATTTTCAAAAATGTTCAGGGTAAAAAATGAACATTCTTATCAAATGCTATTTAAAACTAACTAATCAACATTAAAATTGAGAATAATCAATGTTTATTTTATTCCTTAATTTAAATTTCAATGCTTTATTCAGAAATTGCAATGCTTAAATATAATCAAATAGTGCTTATCTGGAGCACTGTAGATGTGTCTGTGCTTTATATATAAATATGACGTATTAATGACGTATTGAATGGCGAACATTACGTCAAATGAAATATAATATTTTGTCTATGACAGTTGTAATAGTTGTCAAAAACGATTTATAATAAAGGTTTAGTTAAAATAAAAAGTGACCTATTAAGGCATTTATTAGCTCGACTATTCGTAAAATAGGCAGGCTATTGTACTCACTCCGACGTCGGTGTTGTTTTTTCAGGTTATTTTTTTTTCTGGTAAAATATCTATGCAACCGTTCATTTAATATGAATGAAACTTCATATAATTGTTTAGCATCATCAATGGAACACACAGAGACACGAATCATAACTCTATGTTGCATTTTGGCAAAGTTCTGGCCCTTTTGCACTTAATTTTTCAGATAATAGTTTTTAATCAGGTAAGATAGTTATGTTACCATTCATTGGATATGAATGAAATTTCACATTATGTTCAGCATCATCAACGGAACGCACAGAGACAAGAACCATAATTCCGGGTTGCATTTTGGCAGAATTATAGCTCTTTTGGGCTTAGATAATTTGGTTAACGTTTCTGACATGGTTAAAGATTTAGAGCACATTTGATCATTCTATCATTGGATATGAATGAAACTTTACACATGTGTTCAACAACGGAACGCACATAAATAAAAACCATAACACTCTGGGTTGCATATAGGATATAGGGAGTTATGGCCCTTTCGGCCATAGAAAATTTAACTAGGGCTTTTTTAGCAGGTTAAAGATTTTTAGTTGGTACAAGAAGAGATGAAGAAATGTCTTTAAAAATAAAATAATTATTAAAACGGATGAAAAGCATCTTATTGTCATTGATAAATCTAATCTGAATGGTTTGGTATGGCAAATCCACCAAAAAGTGACAAAATCGATATTTAAATTGGAGGGTAAACTTGAAACAAATCCCCATTCTAAAAATAGACAGCATTTCACTACTGCCTGAAGTCATTCGGACCCTTTCAAAGATGAAACAATTTTTACTACGTGTAAACCGGTATTAATGGCGGATCTACTCTTTGTAAAATCCGGCGTACGCCCTCTCCCCCTTTAACTCCCATATATATAATGCATCATTTTTTTTTCAATGTATTCTATTAATAGTTATCAATTGTAATGACGTTTGAAATACTTATTGTTAGTTAATCAGAGTAATGTAAATGTGTAATTTCATTTTAAGTTTGTCAATAATTTTACTTTTAAAATTGGCTAAAAAACACGCCGGTTGATCTGCCATTGATACGGGTTTTACGCGTAGTGAGGTTGTTTCGTATTATAAAGAGTCCAAATGACGTCAAGCAGTATTTAAGTGCTGTCTATTTTTATAATGGGGATTTCTTTTCAAGCTTACCATTCCAATTTAAATATCGATTTTTGTCACGTTTTGGTGAATTTGAAATACCAAAACCATTCGGATTTATTTATTAATGATAATAGGATGCTTTTAATCTATTTTAATAATTATTTTATTGTTTAAGACATTGATAGCGTTTTCCCTGATATGTTCCCTTCAAAGCAAAACAAACAAAAATTCTGTATGGAAGTTTCAAATTTACCTTTGCTTTTGTTCTATGATGTACTTATATACTTTTCTGAACAGAGTAAGAAGTGAAAGTGTTAAAATGGCCTTAAAAGAATGATCACACAGAGGTAGATTAATAACGAAGTGAATAAACACGAAGTGGTTAATCGTATTTGGTAAATATCAGTGAACTATATTTTTAAGATATGTACTAGGTAGTTCATCGTTAGAAGAGTAATAAAACAGTAAGTGTTCTATGATTCTGTATGTGATTGTCTCCTCCTTTTCGTGCGAACGGAATGTAGGTCATGTACAAGCAGAATTGCATATTTTGCAATTGTTTATTTACATTGACGCCAAGTTTGCACAAAATGTATTGTTATGGGATTTGAATTCAAATGAAATTTAAAACAAGCGATACGATTCCATTTAGATTAAAAATAATCACATTACATATTGTTTGTTTCTGTACATATATTTTTCAATGGGGTTTAACGCCATTTTCAAGGCATTTCTGGTTATACATGTATACGGCATATCCCGTTTTATTGGCGGAGGAAGAATCTGAGTGGATCCACCGTCATGAATAGTATCATATTCCCGAGCAGCAACATTGAATGAGATAAACAAATCAGAAATAGTAACAAGATGGAGTTGATACAAGCATCAAAGCCGACCGGAATGTATTACACACGATTGTATGGCTGAGAAATCAATCATGCAAACTAGCTAGACTATGCCTGCATTGTAAATCCCATGTCGCAAAAGTAACAGTTGAGGCATACATAATTCAAATTGCCTGTACTCGATTAATATGCAGATGCCAGACACTTTTATTCAAGCATTGTTATAACCGGTAATCAAACAGACCAGGATATGTCGTTATTACCTTCCACATTTAAAACAAGAAGCAATGTTTTATAACAAACCCTATGTTTGTGTTTGCTAACTTATAATCATTTATAATCATAAATACATTATAATTATAAGCATATAAAACTATAAAACTAACTGTAATATATTCTTTACTTATTCAAATATTTACTGCATCCTATATCTCGTAGTCTGGTTCCCCTATCCACCAAATATCGGTAAAAGTTCAGAGAACCACACTATGCATTACGTCATGGCACGACAGTACAATAGCACCGTGATAATCACATGTTAGGTACCAACATTACACAACACAAGCATCAACTACACTATTAAAGCACTAATGGCATTTGTACCATACGTTTGGTACATACACCTAGACAGGCGTTACCTACATGATAGTGTTTGGTACTTAAATTACACAAGACATGCACGCACCTACCACATGGGAACCACACCTAAAACACAATACAAATGTTACCTGCATGGTAAATAGGTAGGTGTTTGGCACTAAATTACACAAGACTAGCACCAAATCATTGATAAGCACATGTTTGGTACCTAAATTACACAATTAAAGAACAAACGGTATGTGAACCATATGTTAAGTACTTAATTACACAAGAAAAGCATAATAAGCAGACGTTTGGTACCTAAATTATACAAGAAAAGTGTAACCTGCATGATAAGTATGTGGCACGTGTTTGGTATTTAAACTAGACAAGACAAACACCAACTGCATGATAAACAAACGTTTGGTACCTAAATCACAAAGTGAAAACAGCAATGGCATGAGAACTACACGTTTGGTACCTAAATAAGCACGTGTTTAGTACTTAAATTACACAAGACAAGCACCAACCTAATGAGAACCTCACGTTTGATACCTTAAATATACACAACAGCTACCAACGGCACAATTACCACATCTTTAGTAACTAAATTCCACGTGACAAGCACTACCTGCAGTATTACACTATTAAGGCATTGACGGCATGGGAATCGCGCGTTTGGTACCTAAATTACACAAGACAAACGCTACCTGCATGATATGTACATGTTTGGTACATAAACTACACTATAAAAGCATTGACGGCATGGGAATCGCGCGTTTGGTACCTAAATTACACAAGACAAACGCTACCTGCATGGTAAGCACGTGTTTGGTACCTAAATTACGTAAGACAGGCATAAATCGCATAAGAACCACACAAAAGGCAAGCACTACCTGCATGATATGCACACGTTTGGTACCTACATTACTTAATAAAAACACCAGCTTCATGATAAGCACACGCGTACCTATATTACACAAGATAAGCGCTACCTGCATGATAAGCACGTGTTTGATACTTAAATAACACAAGACAAGAACCAATGGCATGAGAAACTCACATTTTGTACCTAAATTACACAAAAAGAAGCATGAAATGCAAACGTTTGGTACTTTAATGTGATATCTAAAATACACAAAAACATGGAACGTCCACAGTATTCCGTTTTCGCAGCATTATAATTGTTACCTATTCAAAACGAATGAGTGATATCACCTATTCGAAATAAATTTAGACAATGATTTCTCCCAAGGATGTTAATATATTTAATAAAATATAGATGTAGATCTATAACGAGAATAAAATGGAAATATCAAATATATTGTGTAAAAAAATATTGTGTTATAAAATAAATATTATTGTGAATGTAGAATATTTATTGGCTTATTATTTAATCATTTTAAAAGACCATTTATTTTGGCGGCTGAGGGTCCTCTTCTGTCGGCTGCAATCAAACAAGATGGCTACCGGTTCCATGCAAGACATGATAAATATAGCCCTCGCTGCCGTTGATAATGAAATTAACATCTTTCCGCGAGAATAATACTTTTTTTTATAAATTCTAAAATACGCTCTTTTGCTGCTTCAGCCATATTTCATCATATATTCACTGCTGAATCACATCTATATCTGCTGAATCATTTTCATCATGTCTTCACTGCTGAATCATTTAAACAGGGATCAGTCTGTTTTTCTTGTTTGATAAATCGAATAACTGATATCACTTATTCGAATATGAATAAGTGATATCACTTATTTGAATGAGTGATATCACCTATTCGAATGAGTGATATCACTTATTGAGGTTAAATAGTAAAACGGCACCCCAAACTATACATCTTCGCCTCGCAGACGATACTATGCCAGCTATACGACCTTCTACATTAACGATGCGCTAGTTCCCGTTGTCATGCCATCCATAAGGTCAAAGTGATTACGCTCCTGCACATCGTACACGGAGGACGACTGTTTACCTTCTGACAAACAACGTTCTAGTGGTTCTCCGACGGACGGCGGGTCCGTACACGTGTGCCTCCGCCAAGAAATGTCGGAGAACCGTATTTGTACCATAGTGTCGTATATGAGGCGTATACGTCCAGCATGCATTGCGAGCGGGAAACCATACACGCAGTTTTGGTTTGCGACCTACATTATTCTATTTATGTTGCTTTGCTTATTATCACGTGAAATTGCTTATTGCTTCTATTTATTGGCGGTGGGCTTGGTGCTCTACTATTTATCATTTTATTATACATAAATTATTGTACTGTTATGCACATTTCCCAATAATAAACTATTTACTTACTTACTTATACTTAGACTCTAATTATCTTTTTGTTCCCCGCTTTTGAAATTTTAATACAATGTTTATAATGACAAAACACAGGCTAACTTTGATTTTAGGGGTTGTGGTATTTGTCGATCTACAGTTATGTTTTCCGTGCAATAACTTAAGAATGCCGGAATCAAATCTTTTGAAAAAAAAGCGGGGGACATAAATTCACTGAAATTACTTGTTCTTCTTGTTGTTATTAAAATACTAAGTCAATCCTTTAATATATGAGTATTAAATCCATCAGCTAGGATTAATGTAACATTTTTTAATACAATTTTTACAGCAAACTTTTGAATAGTTATTGACACATCATTTGTTATGAAATTGTGTTCATTCATACTTTCCTGTTTAATACATGTGTTAAAACTCTTGTACATATTGTTGAAATAAGAAAGTCATTCGGAACACCTCGCCGATTATCTTAATTAATACCGAATGATGACGGAATTTACCGAGTATGTACGCTTGATAAGAAAGTCTGACCTTTACACATGTAGTTACACCGATATCTGACCTACCTAATAAATTTCGAAGAACGCTTTTTATGAATATATTCTCAGTTGGGGTGTCCACGTGCAACAAGTGGACGCCGTGCTGTCTGCAGAAGTTCTGGAACAAAAACTCCTCTCATAAATAAAATAAAACTTAATTCATTTACATTAAGATTGGTTTTCATTTTCTATCAAGAGTGTGTGGTAAATTATATAGACTCAATCTAGATTTGTGTCAATGCGCATGCTCAAACGACAGTTCCGTCTATCTCAAGAAATAATTTGTTTCCATCATGATGCCTAAATTCTGTAAAACAAATAGTTTATATGAAACGATGAAAACTGTTTGTATTTGATAGATGAAAAAGAAAATTGCCTTTGGTTAATGAAGGTCGAAGTAGTTCGACTATTTTCATATCTTTCTTTTTTTTTATTATTTATATACGTTTACTGACGGAATTTGGTTTGACGCCATATTCAACACAGTTAAGGTATTATATGGCAAATCCAGACTTCGGAATGAATCTGGGTAGAACCACCGTCCGTCCGCAAGTAACCGGCACACTTTGACAAGCGGTGAGAGGTAGTGAATTTGAGACCGCGCCTTGGACCACTCGGCCACGGTCGACCCTATACCTATATACTGACCGCGCCTTGGACCACTCAGCCACGGTGGACCCTATACATATATACTGACCGCGCCTTGGACCACTCGGCCACGGTGGACCCTATACCTATATACTGACCGTGCCTTGGACCACTCGGCCACGGAGGACCCTATACGTATATACTGACCGCGCCTTGGACCACTCGGCCACGGTGGACCCTATATCTATATACTGACCGCGCCTTGGACCACTCGGCCACGGTGGACCCTATACCAAATTTCAGTACATCATATGACCAACTCTGTGGACAATCTTTAAGTAATCTTCATATCCAGTGTTCTCTGTGGTAAATTTTATCTTTGCATTTTGAATGACTTCATTTTATTTGTGTGTGAATTCCTGACAGCAAAATACTTATTCTGTACACGTGCTGTTCAATTTCGTTGTAAGTATTACTAGATAGTTAAGCACGAAGTGCACGTGTATATCGCGACACTATTTGATTGAATGAGCAGATTTTAACCAGTGCGTGTTATTTTCACATGATATATCATTTTTTTTGTAATCGATATATTTTGGACGTCATTATACAAAACTATTTTCAGGCAGTATAGTTAACATATTCTTAATATCATTATTAAGAAATTTCATTTTAAACATTTGCGAAAATGGACAAGTGTTGTTCAGATTAAAGATATAAGTTCCAATTCAGTTGTCTAATTTAACATTTGCAAACATTTGTTCAGCTGTTGATTCTGAACTGAACATAATCCACATCAATTAGAGAGATTACTAAGGGGAGATAACTTTATATATATTCGTTCTTACCTCTGCCTCAGTAAAGTGGACATTTTCATGAGAAAACAGATAACAGGAGTCACCAAACACCACCCATCCGTCGGGACAATTTACTTGTACATGTACCATGTCTATTGCAAAAAATAAATACAGTAATTATAACTTGGTACCTTTTGTAAGATCTAATCTGATGTAAACATGTACTGGCGAAAAAGAAATAACAAGCGTAAACTTTCGGTCATTCAACACATCGGCATACCACGATGAAGCATATCATAACTCAGCATAGCATAACACAACACAGCATATCATAACACAACACAGCACAGCATAACATAACACAGCACAGCACAGCACAGCACAGCACAGCACGGCACGGCACGGCACGGCACGGCACGGCACGGCACGGCACGGCACGGCACGGCACGGCACGGCACGGCACGGCACGGCACGGCACGGCACGGCACGGCACGGCACGGCACGGCACGGCACGGCACGGCACAGCACAGCACAGCACAGCCCAACACAAGTAGAGCTAAATGAGGTCGTTATCGTGTCTACATGAAACATTTAATATTTACGTATGACAATGACAATATTTTATTAATACATAGTTTCTTTATTTTAGATCAGATATTGAAAAGTGACAACAGTGTTACAAATATAAAACGTATATTAATAGTTAGATAACAACTGATTTGCATTTGTTTACATGGTAAGTGATTGGAAAAATAAATTTCTTTAATTAAGTACTTCGAAAACAAATTTACGAAGTGTTTTTAATTGTTGTTCATTTGTTATACTATTAATCTGTAAAATAAATGTATATTAGTAACATTCAGAAGATGGTAACGGTATTCGCTGTATAAATCTTCATAATAGGAACATTTCGTGCATGCATGGCTTTCATCATCAACTTCTCCAGTTGCACACAGTATACACATTCTATCTTCGTAAGAAACATTATTGTGTCTTCTAGTTGCTACATATAATTTGTCAACTGACCATTTCAATTTGGCAATGCAATTTTAAACTTCAGAGGTATGAAAAAAGTAAGAAACATTTCAACATTGAAAGGAGATTTAAAGTTTTCATAATGAACAGCTTTATGTGACTGAGAAAAATCAGACCACCAAGAGCACAATCAATAACTCGTTGTTTGAATACTGCAAAAAACAAATTTTCATTTTCAGCATAATCTGAAATCCAGGCGAAGCCAAAATCGTATCCAAATAATAGAGATTGAACATGTTAAGCCTAAGTCCTGCTATCAATAACATCAAGTTTTCTTAACATAATATAGCATTGTTTAGGGTTTCTTAATGTTCATAAGTGTTTTTTCCAATATATCAGCCCTATATATTCTCACTGATTCCGTATTGCTTATATATATAATTAAACCTGTCAAAATAATAAATTAAAAAGGGATTTCCTAACTTGGGCTACGCGCCTAGGTAAGACAAAAATAGATATCCCGCTTGGAAGGGCAATAAATTTTGTGACGTATTAAATGAGTTACGTGATTTCATTTTGATTTCAAATTGATCCGTTACACAGGGATGGATCTAGGATTTCAGTTTAGAGGGAGTGGGTTGGCAACACAAAATCTGAACGTTTTCAGTATAAATATAATGCATCTAAATAACATAATTTATGGGAGTTTCGTCGAAGTGGGAGTACGCTGGATTTTTAAAAAGGAGTCGATCCGCCATTGATACAGGTTTACACGTAGTAAAAATTGTTTTATCTTAGAAAGAGCCCGAATGACGTCAAACAGTTGTTAAGTGCTGTCTTTTTTAAGAATAGGGATTTTGTTTCAAGTTTACCACTCCAATTTAAATTTTGATTTTGGTGGGTTTGCCATATCAAACCATTCGGGTTTGATTTATGATAATGAGATGCTTTTTATCCATTTTAATAGTTATTTTAGTGTTAAAACATTTCCTTAAATGTCGGATCCATACGTAAGAATTGATGAGACAATCGTATCATTTTTTTACAGCTCTTGATATTCAAAACATTTCGCTGAAGTTTCGAAACAGAAATAATATCTGTTTTACTTTGTATTGCTAATGTTTCTTTGGCTTTGGTGTCGTAATGAGA
Organism: Panopea generosa; assembly: GCA_029582155.1. Lineage (NCBI taxonomy): Eukaryota > Metazoa > Mollusca > Bivalvia > Adapedonta > Hiatellidae > Panopea > Panopea generosa. The sequence goes on along the minus strand of CM055904.1, from coordinate 44,491,833 downwards.
CCCATATATTTGTATTAACACGGAATAGTTTAAATATTATTTCCATTGAACGTTTCATTACCTCTGAGGTAGCCCCCATTTCTAAAAACAATATTTTTTTTCTGTAGATTAGCAGACATACCAGTTCTATTACAAAAAATTGAAATTACATTGATTTTTATTTGTAGTTGTCTAACTGTGTCAGTACAGTCGGAGTCAAAGTACACAAGTAAAACAAAAGCTGATATTTCATAGTGTATGTGTAAAGATTTTTGATAAATTACGCGAGATGTCAATCAATGCGATAGAACGCCGCGAACTACCTTTGTTGATACAAAGCTGTATTCATGGAATTCGTGTAACTGGTTAGTTTTCATTTTAGCTGTGTACTTTGACCATTGGGATCCGACTTCAACAACCCTTTTAAGAGACGTCCATACAATTCTATTTGTAAAATATCTAAGGTTTATGATTGAACTTTCACAGGTCTTTTTTTAATTTCTTTTAAGTTGTACCTATAAGCCCTGTGGCGGGGAATTTTTGGTCGCATTGTGCTAGTTCAAGAACTCGTCCGAAATCCCAATGTTATATAACTGTTGGCAAGTTTAGATTTAATAAAATTGGGAATGCTAGAGCGTCTACACAACATTTTCCTTATATAACTCCTTGTAAAACGGTGACCCCCTATGGCGGCCCCAAATTTCTCTCCGGGGAATATCGATCTAAGGTCCTTGATTTGAACATTCACAGAAATGTTTTTTTTTAAAGTTTCCTTTAAAATACTATTTTGGCCAGTAGAGCAAAACGCCAATTAATTTTCCAAAGAGATACAGACATTTAGATAGCTTTATCATAATTGTTATAATTTTATTTAAAATTGGCCACCTACAGAAATATACTGGAAGAAATACTAGTATTGTATTGGCAATGCAGTGTAGAGTGGCATAGTACGAAACAGTAAAATACCAAACTCACTTCCTTTAACAAAGATGACGAAAATAATAAAGCTAATTAAAAGCTAGCTCGAACAAATGAAATAACATCTCTTTTAATTGTTTGACAATACTTTCATACAGGCGGTGCATATAAAATTTATTTGAGTTATATATACTTACATGATGATACTAATGACCACTGGTGAGTAGCCAATCGTTGTCAAAACATGCTGTTTTATGAGCATAATTACTGTTTTGTGTAATACGATTTAATGAGTATAATTACTGTTGTCAAAACGTTATTAAATGAGCATAGTTACTGTTGTTGTGTAACAAGGTTTCATAAGCGTAATTACTGTTGTTGTGTAAAATGGTTTCATTAGCGTAATAACTGTTTTTGTGTAAAATGGTTTCATTAGCATAATTACTATTGTTGTGTAACATGGTTTCATTAGCGTAATTACTGTTGTTGTATAAAATGGTTTCATAAGCATAGTTAATGTTGTTGTGTAACATGGTTTCATTAGCATAATAACTGTGTTTGTGTAACATGGTATCATTAGCATAATTACTGTTTTTGTGTATCATGGTTTCATGAGCATAATTGCTGTTGTTGTGTAACATGGTTTTAAAAGCGTTATTACTGTTTTTGTGAAACATTGTTTCATTTGCATAGTTACTGTTGTCGTAACATGGTTTCTTTAGCATAATAACTGTTGTTGTGTAACATGGTTTCATTAGTATAGTTACTGTTGTTGTGTAACATTGTTTTACTAGCGTAATTACTGTTGTTGTGTAAAATGGTTTCATTTGCATAATTACTGTTGTTGTAATACGTGGTTTCATTAGCATAATTACTGTTGTTGTGAAACATGGTTTCATTAGCGTAATTACTTTTGTTGTGTAAAATGGTTTTATTAGCATAATTACTGTTGAGGTGTAACATGGTTTCATTAGCATAATTAATATTGTTGTGTAACATGGTTTCATTAGCGTTATTACTGTTGTTGTGTTACATGGTTTCATTAGCGTAATAACTATTGTTGTGTAACATGGTTTCATTAGCGTTATAACTGTTGTTGTGTAATAACATGGTTTCATAAGCATACTTACTGTTGTTGTGAATCATGGTTTCATTAGCGTTATAACTTTTGCTGTGTAACATGGTTTTATTAGCATAATTAATGTTGTTGTAATACATGGTTTCTTTAGCGTTACATGGTTTCATTAGCGTAATAACTATTGTTGTGTAACATGGTTTCATTAGCATCATTACTGTTGTTGTGTAAAATGGTTACATTAGCGTAATTACTGTTGTTGTGTAAAATGGTTTTCATTAACATAGTTTCTGTTGTTGTGCAACATGGTTTCATTGGCGTTATTACTGTTGTTCTTTAACATGGTTTCATTACCATTATTACTATTGTTGTAATACATGGTTTCATTAGCATAATTTCTGTTGTTCTGAAACATGGTTTCGTTCTCGTAATAACTGTTGTTGTGTAAAGTGGTTTCATAAGCATAGTAACTGTTATTGTGTAACATGGTTTCATTAGCATTATTACTTTTAAGTTGTAAAATGGTTTCATTAACCTAATTACTGTTGTTGTGTAAAATGGTTTCATTAGTTTAATTACTGTTGAGGTGTAAAATGGTTTCATTAGCATACTATTACTGTTGTTGTCTAACATGGTTTTATTAGTGTAATTACTGTTGTTATGTAACATGGTTTCATAAGCATAGTTACTGTTGTTTTGTAACATGGTTTTATTTGTGTAATTACTGTTGTTGTGTAAAATGGTTTCGTTAGCATAGTCATGTTGTTGTGCTGCATGGTTTTATTGGCCTAAATAGTGTTGTTTTGTAACATGGTATCATTAGCATAATTACTGTTGATGTAATACATGATTTCATTAGCATAATAACTGTTGCTGTGTTACATTGTTTCATTAGCGTAGTTACTATTGTTGTGTAACATGGTTTCATTAGCATAATTACTAGTGTTGTGTAAAATAGTTTTATTAGCATAAGTAATATTGTTGTGTAACATGGTTTCATTAGCTTTATTACTGTTGTTGTGAAAAACTGTTTCAATAGCGTAATTACTGTTGTTGTGTAAAATGGTTTCATTGGCATAATTACTTTTAATTTGTTACATAGTTTCATTAGCGTTATTGCTGTTGTTGTTTGAAATGGTTTCATTAGCATAGTTACTGTTGTTGTGAAATATGGTTTCATTTGCATAGTTACTGTTATTGTTTAACATGTGTTTATTAGCGTAATAACTATTGTTGTGTAGAAATGTTTTCATTTGCATAATTACTGTTGTTGTAATATGTGGTTTCATTAGCATAATAACTGTTGTTGTGTAAAATGGTTTCATTATCATAATTACAGTGGAGGTGTTACTTGGTTTCATTAGCATAATTAATGTTGTTGTGTAACATGGTTTCTTAAGCATAATTACTGTTGTTGTGTAATAACATGGTTTCATTAACATACTTACTGTTGTTGTGAATCATGGTTTCATTAGCGTTATTACTGTTGTTGTGTTACATGGTTTCATTAGCGTAATTACTATTGTTGCGTTAAATGTTTTCATTAGCGTAATTACTGTTGTTGTGTTACATGGTTTTCATTAGAATAGTTTCTGTTGTTGTGCACAGGTTTTATAGGTGTAATTACTGTTGTTGTGTAACATGGTTTCTTCAGCATAATCACTGTTGTTGTAATTCATGGTTTCATTAGCAGCATAATTTCTGTTGTTGTAAAACATGGTTTCATTGTCGTAATTACTGTTGTTGTGTAAAATGTTTTCATAAGAATAGTAACTGTTGTTGTGTAACATGGTTTCATTAGGATTATTACTGTTGAGGTGTAAAATGGTTTAATTAACCTAAATACTGTTGTTGTGTAAAATGGTTTCATTAGCATAATTACTGTTGAGGTGTAAAATTGTATTAGCATATTATTACTGTTGTTGTCTAACATGGTTTTGTTAGCGTTATTACTGTTGTTGTGTTACATGGTTTCATTTGCATAGTTACTGTTGTTGTATAACATGGTTGAATTAGCGTAATTACTGTTGTTGTGTAACATGGTTTCATTAGCATAATAGCTGTTGTTGTGTCACTTGGTTTCATTAGTGTAATAACTGATATTGTGTAACATAGTTTCATTAGCGTAATTACTTTTGTTGTAATCCATGGTTTCATTAGCGTAATAACTGTTGTTGTGTCAAATGGTTTCATTAACATAGTTACTGTTTTTGTGTAACATTGTGTCATTAGCGTAATTACTGTTGTTGTGTAACATGGTTTCATTAGCGTAATTATTATTGTTATGTAACATGGTTTCATTAGTGTAATAACTGTTGGTGTGTAAAATGGTTTCATTAGTATAATTACTGTTGTTGTGTTACATGGTTTCATTAACTTTATAACTGTTGTTGTGAAAAACTGTTTCATTAGCGTAATTACTGTTGTTGTGTAAAATAGTTTCATTAGCATAGTTACTGTTAATGCATAACATTGTTTCATTAGCACCGTTACTGTTGTTGTGTAGAATAGTTTCATTAGCGTAATTACTGTTGTTGTGTAACATGGTTTTCATTAGCATAATTACTGTTGTTGTGCAACATGGTTTTATTGGCGTTACTACTGTGTTGTGTAACATGGTTTCATTAGCATATTTACTGTTGTTGTGAAACATATTTCATTTGCATAGTTACTGTTGTCGTGTAACATAGTTTCATTAGCGTAGTTACTGTTGTTGTGTAACATGGTTTTATTAGTATGGTTACTGTTGATGTGTCACATGGTTTTATAAGCGTAATTACTGTTGTTGTGTAAAATGGTTTAATTTGCATAATTACTGTTTTTGTAATACGTGGTTTCATTAGCATAATTACTGTTGATGTAATACATGATTTCATTAGCATAATAACTGTTGCTGTGTTACATTGTTTCATTAGCGTAATTACTATTATTGTGTAACATGGTTTCATTAGCATAATTACTAGTGTTGTGTAAAATAGTTTTATTAGCATAAGTAATGTTGTTGTGTAACATGGTTTCATTAGCTTTATTACTGTTGTTGTGAAAAACTGTTTCAATATCGTAATTACTGTTGTTGTGTAAAATGGTTTCATTAGCGTAGTTACTGTTAATGTGTAACATTGTTTCATTAGCACCGTTACTGTTGTTGTGTAAAGTGGTTTCAATAGCGTTATAACTGTTGTTGTGTAACATGGTTTTCATTAGAATAGTTTCTGTTGTTGTGCTACATGGTTTTATTGGCCTAAATACTGTTGTTGTGTAACATGGTTTCATTAGCGTAATTACTGTTGTTGTGAAACATGGTTTCATTAGCATAATTACTTTTAATGTATTACATGGTTTCATTAGCGTAATTGCTGTTGTTGTGTGAAATGGTTTCATTAGCATAGTTACTGTTGTTGTGAAACATGGTTTCATTTGCATAGTAACTGATGTCGTATAACATAGTTTCATTAGCGTAATTACTGTTGTTGTGTAACATGGTATCATTAGAATAGTTACTGTTGATATGTAACATGGTTTTATCAGCGTTATTACTGTTGTTGTGTAAAATTATTACATTTGCATTATTACTGTTGTTGTGTAACATGGTTTTATTAGCATAATTACTGTTGTTTTGTAATAACATGATTTCATTACCATACTTTCATGTACTCTTGTTGTGAATCATGGTTTAATTAGCATAATAACTGTTGTTGTGAAACAATGTTTCATTAGCGTAATTACTGTTGTTGTGTAAAATGGTTTCATTAGCATAGTTACTTGTTTTGTGTAACATTGTTTCATTAGCGTAATAACTGTTGTTGTGTTACATGGTTTCATTAGCGTAATTAATATTGTTTTGTAACATGGTTTCATTAGCGTAATTACTATTGTTGTGTAACATGGTTTCATTAGCGTAATTAATGTTGATGTGTAAAATGGTTTCATAATCATAGTTAATGTTGTTGTGTAACATGGTTTCTTAAGTATAGTTACTGTTGTTGTGAATCATGGTTTCATTAGCATAATTACTGTTGTTGTGTAAAATGGTTTCATTGGCATAATTACTTTTAATTTGTTACATAGTTTCATTAGCGTTATTGCTGTTGTTGTTTGAAATGGTTTCATTAGCATAGTTACTGCTGTTGTGAAATATGGTTTCATTTGCATAGTAACTGTTGTTGTTTAACATGTGTTTATTAGCGTAATAACTATTGTTGTGTAGAAATGTTTTCATTTGCATAATTACTGTTGTTGTAATATGTGGTTTCATTAGCATAATAACTGTTGTTGTCTAAAATGGTTTCATTATCATAATTACAGTGGAGGTGTTACTTGGTTTCATTAGCATAATTAATGTTGTTGTGTAACATGGTTTCTTTAGCATAATTACTGTTGTTGTGTAATAACATGGTTTCATTAACATACTTACTGTTGTTGTGAATCATGGTTTCATTAGCGTTATTACTGTTGTTGTGTTACATGGTTTCATTAGCGTAATTACTATTGTTGTGTTAAATGTTTTCATTACCGTAATTACTGTTGTTGTGTTACATGGTTTTCATTAGAATAGTTTCTGTTGTTGTGCAACATGGTTTTATAGGTGTAATTACTGTTGTTGTGTAACATGGTTTCTTCAGCATAATCACTGTTGTTGTAATTCATGGTTTCATTAGCAGCATAATTTCTGTTGTTGTAAAACATGGTTTCATTGTCGTAATTACTGTTGTTGTGTAAAATGTTTTCATAAGAACAGTAACTGTTGTTGTGTAACATGGTTTCATTAGGATTATTACTGTTGATGTGTAAAATGGTTTAATTAACATAATTACTGTTGTTGTGTAAAATGGTTTCATTAGCATAATTACTGTTGAGGTGTAAAATTGTATAAGCATATTATTACTGTTGTTGTCTAACATGGTTTTATTAGCGCTATTACTGTTGTTGTGTTACATGGTTTCATTTGCATAGTTACTGTTGTTGTATAACATGGTTGAATTAGCGTAATTACTGTTGTTGTGTAACATGGTTTCATTAGCATAATAACTGTTGTTGTGTCACTTGGTTTCATTAGTGTAATAACTGATATTGTGTAACATAGTTTCATTAGCGTAATTACTTTTGTTGTAATCCATGGTTTCATTAGCGTAATAACTGTTGTTGTGTAAAATGGTTTCATTAACATAGTTACTGTTTTTGTGTAACATTGTGTCATTAGCGTAATTACTGTTGTTGTGTAACATGGTTTCATTAGCGTAATTACTATTGTTATGTAACATGGTTTCATTAGTGTAATAACTGTTGGTGTGTAAAATGGTTTCATTAGTATAATTACTGTTGTTGTGTTACATGGTTTCATTAACTTTATAACTGTTGTTGTGAAAAACTGTTTCATTAGCGTAATTACTGTTGTTGTGTAAAATAGTTTTATTAGCATAGTTACTGTTAATGCGTAACATTGTTTCATTAGCACCGTTACTGTTGTTGTGTAAAAAAGTTTCATTAGCGTAATTACTGTTGTTGTGTAACATGGTTTTCATTAGCATAGTTTCTGTTGTTGTGTAACATGGTTTTATTGGCGTTACTACTGTGTTGTGTAACATGGTTTCATTAGCATAATAACTGTTGTTGTGTAAAATGGATTCATTAGCATATTAACTGTTGTTGTGAAACATATTTCATTTGCATAGTGACTGTTGTCGTGTAACATAGTTTCATTAGCGTAGTTATTGTTGTTGTGTAACATGGTTTCATTAGTATGGTTACTGTTGATGTGTCACATAGTTTTATAAGCGTAATTACTGTTGTTGTGTAAAATGGTTTAATTTGCATAATTACTGTTTTTGTAATACGTGGTTTCATTAGCATAATTACTGTTGTTGTATAACATGGTTTCATTAGCAAAAGTACTATTGTTGTGTAAAATGGTTTCATCAGTGTAATTACTGTTGTTGTGTAACATTGTTTCATTTGCATAGTTACTGTTGTTGTCTAACATGGTTGCATTAGCGTAATTACTGTTGTTGTGTAACATGGTTTCATTAGCATAATAACTGTTGTTGTGTAACTTGGTTTCATAAGTGTAATTACTGATGTTGTGTAACATTGTTTCATTAGCGTAATTACTGTTGTTGAAATCCTTGGTTTTATTAGCGTAATTACTGTTGTTGTGTAAAATGGTTTCATAAGCATAGTTACTGTTTTTGTGTAACATTGTGTCATTAGCGTAATTACTGTTGTTGTCTTACATTGTTTCATTAGCGTAATTACTATTGTTGTGTAACATGGTTTCATAAGTGTAATAACTGTTGTTGTGTGAAATTTTTTTATTAGCGTAATTAATGTTGTTGTGTGAAATGGTTTCATTAGTGTGATTACTGTTGGTGTGAAAATGGTTTCATTAGCATAGTTACTAATGTTGTGTTACATGGTTTCATTAGCTTTATAACTGTTGTTGTGAAAAACTGTTTCATTAGCGTAATTACTGTTGCTGTGTAAAATAATTTTATAAGCATAGCTACTGTTAATGTGTAACATTGTTTCATTAGCACCGTTACTGTTGTTGTTTAAAATAGTTTCATTAGCGTAATTACTGTTGTTGTGTGACATGGTTTTCATTAGCAAAGTTTCTGTTGTTGTGCAACATGGTTTTATTGGCGTTAATACTGTTGTTGTGTAACATGGTTTCATTAGCATAATAACTGCTGTTATGTCAAATGGATTCATTAGCATATTTACTGTTGTTGTGAAACATATTTCATTTGCATAGTTACTGTTGTCGTGTAACATAGCTTCATTAGCGTAATTATTGTTGTTGTGTAACATGGTTTCATCACCATAGTTACTGTTGATGTGTCTCATGGTTTTATTAGCGTAATTACTGTTGTTGTGTAAAATGGTTTCATTTGCATAATTACTGTTTTTGTAATACGTGGTTTCATTAGCATAATTACTGTTGTTGTGAAACATGGTTTCATTAGCGTAAATACTATTGTTGTGTAACATGGGTACATTTGCGTAATTGCTATTGTTTTGAAAAATGATTTCGTTAGCGTAATAACTGTTGTTGTGTAAAATGGTTTCAGTAGCGTAATTACTGTTGTTGTGAAAAATTGTTTCAGTAGCGTAATTACTGTTGTTGTGAAAAGTGGTTTTATTATTGTATTTACTGTTGGTGTGTGAAATGGTTTCATTAGCATAGCTACTGTTGTTGTGTAACATTGTTTCACTAGCTTTATTACTGTTGTTGTGTAAAACGGTTTCATTAGCATAGTAACTGTAAATGTGTAATTTGGTTTTATTAGCATCATTACTGTTGTTGTGTAAAATGGTTTCATTAGCATAGTTACTGTTGTTGTGTAACATGGTTTCATTTGCTTTATTACTGTTGTTGTGAAAAACGGGTTCATTAGATCTATTACTGTTGTTGTGTAAAATGATTCCATAAGTATAGTTACTGTTAATGTGTAACATTGTTTCAATAGCACCGTTACTGTGTTGTGTAAAATGGTTTCATTAGCGTAATTACTGTTGTTGTGTAACATGGTTTTCATTAGCATAGTTTCTGTTGTTGTGCAACATGGTTTTATTAGCATAATAACAGTTTTTGTGAAATATAGTTTCTTTAGCATAACTACTGTTGTTGTGTAAAATTGTTTCATTCGCATAGTTAATGTTGTTGTGTAACACGGTTTCATTAGCACAATAAGTTTTGTTGTGTAACATGGTATCATTAGCATAATAAATGTTGTTGTGAAACATAGTATCTTTATCATAATATCTGTTGTTGTGTAAAATTGTTTCATTAGCACCGTTACTGTTGTAGTGTAAAATGGTTTCTTTAGCGCAATTACTGTTGTTGTGTAACATGGTTTCATTAGCATAATAACTGTTGTTGTTAAACATAGTTTCTTTAGCATGATTACTGTTGTTATGTAAAATTGTTTCATTCGCATAGTTACTGTTGTTGTGTAACACGGTTTCATTAGCACAATAAGTGTTGTTATGTAACATGGTATCATTAACATAATTACTGTTGTTGTGTAACATGGTTTCATAAGCATATTTGCTGTTGTTGTGTAACATGGTTTCATTAGCGTAATTACTGTTATTGTGAATCATCGTTTCATTAGCATAATAACTGTTGTTGTGTAAAATGGTTTGATGCACATAATTACTTTTAATGTGTTACATGATTTCATTAGCGTTATTACTTTTGTTGTGTAACATGGTTTCATTAGCATTGTTACTGTTGATGTGTAACACTGTTTTATTAGCGTAATTACTGTTGTTGTGTAAAATGGTTCCATTTGCATAATTACTGTTGTTGTGAAACATGGTTTCATTAGCGTAATAACTGTTGTTGTGTAATAACATGGTTTCATTACCAAACTTACTGTTGTTGTAAATCATGGTTTCATTAGCGTTATAACTGTTGTTGTGTAACAAGGTTTCATTAGCATAATTAATGTTGTTGTAATACATGGTTTCATTAGCGTAATTACTGTTGTTGTGTTACATGGTTTCATTAGCGTAATTACTTTTGTTGTGTAACGTGGTTTCATAAGCGTAATAACTGTTGTTGTGTGAAATTATTTCATTAGCGTTATTAATGTCGTTGTGTAAAATAGTTTTATTAGCGTTATTACTGTTGTTTTCGTAAGATGGTTTCATTAGTGTAATTACTGTTGGTGTGTAAAATGGTTTCATTAGAATAGTTACTGTTGTTGAGTTACATGGTTTCATTAGCTTTGTTACTGTTGTCGTGAAAAACTGTTTCATTAGCGTAATAACTGTTGTTGTGTAAACTAGATTTATTAGTATAGTTACTGTTAATGTGTAACATTGTTTAATTAGCTTTGTTACTGTTGTCGTGAAAAACTGTTTCATTAGCGTAATAACTGTTGTTGTGTAAACTAGATTTATTAGTATAGTTACTGTTAATGTGTAACATTGTTTAATTAGCACTGTTACTGTTGTTGTGTAAAATAGTTTCATTAGCGTAATTACTGTTTTATGTAACATGGTTTTCATTAGCATAGTTTCTGTTGTTGTGCAACATGGTTTTATTGGCGTTAATACTGTTGTTGAGTAACATGGTTTCATTAGCATAATTACTGTTGATGTAATACATCGTTTTATTAGCATAAAAACTGTTGTTGTGAAACATGGTTTCATTAGCATAATTACTTTTAATGTGTTACATGGTTTCATTAGCGTTGTTGCTGTTGTTGTGTAAAATGGATTCATTAGCATATTTACTGTTGTTGTGAAACATGGTTTCATTGGAGTAATTACTATTGTGTAAAATGGTTTCATTAGGATAACTACTGTTGAGGTGTTACATGGTGTCATTAGCGTAATTACTGTTTTTGTGTAACATGGTTTCATTAGCGTAATTACTGTAGTTGTGTAAAATGGTTCCATTAGCATAGTTAATGCTGTTGTGAAACATGGTTTCATTTGCATAGTTACTGTTGATGTGTCACATTGTTTTATTAGCGTAATTACTGTTGTTGTGTAAAATGGTTTCATTTGCGTAATTACTGTTTTTGTAATACGTTGTTTCATTAGGATAATTACTGTTGTTGTGAAACATGGTTTCAGTAGCGTAATTACTGTTGTTGTGTAAAATGGTTTCATTAGCGTAATTACTGTTGTTGTGTAACAGGGTTTTCATTAGCATAATTATTGTTGTTGTAATACATGGTTTCATTAGCATAATTACTGTTGTTGCGAAACATGGTTTCATTAGCGTAATAACTATTGTTGTTTAACATGGTTTCATTAGCATAATTACTGTTGAGGTGTAAAATGGTTTCATTAGCGTAATTACTGTTGCAGTGTAAAATGCTTTCCTTAGCATAATTACTGTTGTTGTTTAACATGGTTTCATTAGCATTGTTACTGTTGTTGTGTAACATGGTTTCATTAGCATAATTACTGTTATTGTGTAACATGGTTTAATTAATGTAGTTACTGTTGATGTGTTATATTGTTTCATTAGCGTAATTACTGTTGTTGTGTAAAATGATTTCATTAGCTTAATTTCTGTTATTGTGTAAAATGGTTTCATTAGCATAGTTACTGTTTTTGTGTAACGTGGTTTCTTTAGCGTAATTACTGTTGTTGTGTAAAAATAGTTTCATTAGCGTAATTACTGTTATTGTGTCAAATGGTTTCATTAGCAAAATTACTGTTTTTGTGTAACATGGTTTCATTAGCGTTATTACTGTTGTTGTGTAAAAATGGTTTCATTAGCATAGTTACTGTTAATGTGTAACATGGTTTCATTAGCATAATGACTGTAAATGTGTAACATTGTTTCATTAGCATAGTTACTGTTGTTGTGTAACATGGTTTGATTAACGTAATTACTGTTGTTGTGTAAAATGGCTTCATTAGTATAATTGCTGTTGTTGTGAATCATGGTTTCATTAGCATAATTACTGTTGTTGTGAAACATGGTTTCATTAGCATAGTTACTGTTGTTGTGTAACATGGTTTCATTACTATACTAACTGTTGTTATCAAAACAGGGTTTCATTAGCTATAAAACAAAATTATAAACTTACGTTTTTCACAAATAGGTTGACATTGGCTAGTGCACGGTACGTCTGACCATTGAAACTTATAGTTGTATAACATATTAACACAGTTTGACCCAGTTCCACCATCTGGTTGACCCCGTAACCAGTCGGTAAATGTTGCCGTTTTCATGTCATCATACCATTGCCAAACACTTTCTGCGTCTTTATCAGTCAAACCAAGCCAATGGTGTGCAACTAAACAATACAGATACGGCACGAGTAAATTGAACATTGAAAAAACGAACTATGTGACCTGCATGCATATTTAAATCATCTGTATTTGTATGTTTGTTTACAAAACATTTCATGACGAATGTAATAATTAATTAAATAACTAATATTTCAATCAGCTTCTGTGACCGTATGTCATTCTTTGGTGGCGATATAAAGCCATTGGTCCCGTGTGCAGAGTATTCTAATTTCTATGTTTACGTTAAAATGTCAACACTTTATTTTTATTGTTTGGTTTGTTACTGCTTGCTTATATCAAATTAATGAAAAAAATGAAATTCGAGGCATAAAAAGAAGTCCTTTCGCGTATGATCATTTTGGCGGTGATCAGCACTACATAGCTTCATCACGACGACATGAGCACGACATGCATTTGGCCTAAATCCCGACTACAAATTAAATCGCCTATTAAAGGGATTATATTGGCATAGTACCGTCAATTCCCTGTCCTATATACACACGCCCAGCATGAAGATTCACTTATAACTTAGAGATATACGCGTCTTAAGTGTCTGATTGCATAACTTCTTTATTACAAACAGTGGGTTTCTGAAGCCACGTTTTTATTTTTGTTTACATTCCCCATTTTCAACGAACCGCTTTAGGGTTTCCGATCAATCATCGGATAACATCGTGAAGACTCGTTCCCAATCTCGTTTTCGAGGCTTTGATCGGGAAGTTTACGGAGTTCAATGTAAACATTGCGCAATACTTTATTGCAGGACGTATTAAAGTTTTGGCCACTATTCAATTACTGTTAATTTAACACCTTTCAAGTAAATAAAGGTTAATCGTCAATACATAAGAATTATTTTGTGCACACTGCATACAGGAAAAATCTGGATTAACAGCGTGTTTGTGTTACTTGCCGATATAATCCCTTTAAATTCCCTGAACCACGTGGTTGTGCTGACCTTTCAACTTGCTAACAAAGCTTTTAAGAAACAAATTTTCTGCGTAATTGTCCACATGGACCAGATCCGCACCGTGGTGTAAACAAATGTTCTGAAATAGAACATGCATTCCTTGCTTAATTTACATATTTAAAATGACGTAATTAGCATCAGCACGTTAGTACATCGGAATGTTTAAGCGTTTTATTTACATCGATTGTAAAATAAGTGTTTACAATTATGTTAAGTATTCTCGGGTAGAAGCAGTGTCATTCAAATTTTAAATAGTTAAACAAATTCATCAGTTAAGTTTTAAAACTCGAGAATTGAACCTATGACCTTAGCGGTGAGATTTAAGTGATATTGAGACAGCGCTTTGGAACATTCGGTCTAAGGGGACGCTTTTTGAGTCAGTGTTTTTCTTGTTTTTACAATTCATGGAGCTCATTCAGTGTTGTCGATAGAATATCTCTTTAAGGTCGCATTTACCAATTACTTCCCCTTAAAGACGGTAGCAAGATTCTTGCGCCCAAGAAATTAGACCTGTGTGAATTATTTTCGCGTTATTTGTGTTGAATACTTAAAAAAGTCATATATTGTTGTACATATGAGAACATTGGAATGATTTCATGTGTTCTGCCAAATGTGGAGGATGACATTGGATACTGTTGAATGAAGATATAACAGTTTAAAGATGCGTAGTGATACACAGCAACAACTGGGAAGAAGTGTTCAAAATGAAGAGTTGTCACCAAACCATCGATATTTTCAAAAGGCAGTCAGGTCAACTGAGGACTATATATGGAACCAAGACAATTTAGCAATGTGTTTAGTGTTCAAGAAGTGCATATCTCTATAAGTTAAACAGTGCAATATGAGTTGGGAGTATATGATAAGTAGGGAATATGAGGGTCAATGCAAACTTATGTTACAAGCCCTCTTGTCTTGTCCTCAAGTCTGTTTGTCATTCATTGTTGTTAAAACATGTTATTCTAATGGTCGCTTAATGAGACGTCTCTTCCCAACAGCAGATTTACCCACTATGTGACGGTTGTAAACGGTGATACCGTCCTCATTATTATAACTTAGTATGTATTAACACGTATTATATATATAATGTTATATTTGATGTTGTATGGGGCTTAGTGTCGCTTTCAACAATGTTTCAGTCATATCGCGACGGTGTCTACTTGAGACATCATTCTGAGCGCTGCCACACCGTAGTACCATGCCGTAAACACGTGGTATGACACCCCCACCCCCATTATACTGATATCGGCCCAACCAGACGTAGAATTACCCTCAAAATGATTTACACCAAGCGATGAAACTTCTAGTACCATTTTACATGTACATTTATTCGCAAGTATAAAACAAAAGAAATAAACAAAAAAATGAAATAGCAATGAAGGTGTTTATTATGATAAATTATATAGTCGCTTACCTCGGCTTCATTGAATTGGACATTTTCATGAGAAAAGAAATAACAGGAGTTATCATACGCGACCCAAGCGTCGGGACATTGTGCGTGGATGGCACCTATTTCAGAAATAAACAACAGTTTAATTTTAACTACATTAAGAATAAGAACGAAAAAAGCACATGTAAGTATAATTAAGGAACAAGTATTTCATATAATTTATTCTCTACTCATAGCGTGTTTTGTATCCTTTTTGCTATTTTTTTAAATTTTTTTTGAATATATTTAATTCATCATTTCGTGTACAAGTAGAAATCAATTTCCGTAAATGACAGCAAAATCGAGGAATTGTTATGGATGCATTAATGAATTAAATATACTACATGTACCACCCGTGACCGGATTGGTTTAACATGTCATCCGTCTATATATAATTTGGTGTTTGACATCATAGTTAGGTTATTTTAACATTGGTTGATTGATTGATTGATTAAATATTCAACGTCATTTTGTTGCCATCGAGGGCTAACATACGATCAGTTAACATAACCGATGTTTACTGGGATCCTGGAAGGTTATCCAGTACTCCAGCACACCCAATCTCGGCAAGTATCTGATAACTTTCCCACTTCCCACTTGAATCAGCAGTGAGATACAAATGATATTGAGACGCAATGTCGTATATCAACCACTGCGGAGATTGTGTCTGGGCGTGGATTCGAACTCACGACCCCTGGATTGACAGCCAAACGCGCTAACAACTGAGCTAATCGGGCCCGGTTTATTTTAACATAGCATAACTCTCGATATGTTTTATAAATCGGCAATACTGAACAAGTGAGGTTAAATACCATGTTTGAGATACACTATTTTGTCATGGTGGAAAACTGGTTGTAAGGGGTCCTCCGTGGCCGAGTGGTCTACGGTGCCGTCTCATGTTCACTGACCTCATACTGCTAAGGTCATAGGTTCGAGTCCCGTTTGCTCCAAAAACCTTATTTGAGAAAGTTTACCAGTTTCTTGCGGAAGGACGGTGGTTCTACTTAGAGATTTATTCTGAGGTATCCCTCTACCAATAAAACTGAATATGCCATATATAACTAGAAATGTGTTGTAAATGACATATAATCCCATTAAAAAAAAAGAAGAAAGAAAAAAGCAACCGGTTGTCCTAACCCTCAAAACCTATTACTTAGTCAGATTTTCTACAACTGAATAATACGGGTCACACTTACATTCTATAACATTAAACTTGATTTTTACGAAAATAAATGACACATACGTATGGACACGAGGTTTCTTTTTTTTACATATACATTTTAGAAGATTCTAAGACTTCTCAATTGATAATTATCTATTAACTCACTGTATGGGTCAGTTTAAGTATAAATAATAACTTCACTGCATTCTTTTTAATTTAAAATCATAAACACTGGTAAAAACTAAAATTGGGCGTGCACATTCATGAAAATAAAACGTTTCAGTATTACATGTAACTCATAGAAATAAAACATGAAACAATGACACCCCATACATCTTAAAAAATCATATGACTGCATAAAGGTGATCAAACTGAAAACACTCGAACACGGAATCAGAAGGTTCAACATGGTCAATTCCGCCATCCTTCGGTATAAGATTAGGATAAACGGCAAGATGGTCCGAATGACACCGTTCCAACGCCCACTCCTCTCTTAAAACCGGGATTTAAACGTTATGATCAATATGATATATATCCTATTATTCTCCATTCAAATCATATTATTATGAACACCATTTTAATTACAGAATCAACAAGAGAGAAGAAACATTGAAATAAACTGAGATACTTACCACAGGCAAGTGTTAAAATAACCAGTCTGAACATGCCGAATGCTTTTATGTTAGTCCAAACTTGTGCAAATACTGTCTAGTCAATATGCCGCAATAAGCGTTCTATTCTTAAAGATAAGACAGATAAAACTAAAACAAAAGTGGAACGAACTATTACATGTAAAGATAACAGGTTTGAATTTGTTATACATTTTGTCATAAGCGGCGATAAAGCGAGCCATTATAAACAAGAAACTATATAGTTTAAACTTTTTTTTTCTTTTTTTCGTCGATTGTGAAACAATTTCTTACGACTTAGAAAGTTGAAAATCGCACGAAGTTTTCCTGAGTAGAACCAATACTAAGCATATGGCGATAACGTTTCTTACTCAGGGACACCACACATAGCCATAGCGGATAACTGGATGTGTGCGCCTTTTCTTCCATCCGTCAACCCTCCCAGTTCCGGTTCTAACTCAAAAGCCTTTGGGTTTTTGCAATGGCTTGGAATTAATGGTTACAATGTCAAGTCGAAGTGTAAGACTGCAACTTCAAGCTTTGTTGGTTCAAAGACAGTTTCGTACCTACAGATCAAAAGTGTTAGTATTAGGCAGTGTTGACTCCCTTTCATGCTAAAAAAATTAGACACAATTTGCGACTGACGGATGCACAAACAGCCGGATGAACGTCCTCTATAAATCGTCTTGATATTGACAATATTTCTACCAATTTCAAATTCCCAAAGTGATTAAAAGACATGGAGCAGGCACGAAATATAATTTCCATTGCATATTTTATCTCTAATAATGACAATGACATTAAACTGACACGGCTGGCAGTTGTGCTCTGCAGATCGCCTTAATATGGAAAATATTTGTGCCAAGTAACTTAAAAATCCATCAATGTGTTCAAATGTTATTGAACGGACACGAATTGTGACGGACGCATAGACGGACATACATCCTAGCTAAAAACAATGTGTCTCACACCCAAAAAATAATACTATGTAATGATATGATAGTTTTAATAAAGATAAAAAAGTGATGATAATAATAACAATAATAATAATATGTTAATAATATAAATAATAATTATAATAATAATCTAATAGACTAAGTAATGACTTTTTAAGAAGATAATTCATATGAGCTTGCAAATTTACCATGAGAACCATAATATGAGGTTATTCAGTGCAGAAAAGGAGGTAAATCATGTGTTTTTATTGTTGTATCAGATTACAAGAAAAGTACTTGCTACCCTTTTAAATACAAGCATGTGTTACTGCAGAAAATCACGCTGAGTTCTTCGAGTTATGCGGATACCTTCAGACTACATATACTCGAGTATACGACCGAGCTCATGATTAGTTATTGGCTTTGGTCACGTGATGTATAGTGTGGTGTATGGAATACGTTGTGATGTTTGTTCCGCCTTCATCCTTCTTGTCTGAGCTATTTACGAAATAAAGTGCTTTGTGTGATAGAAAATCGACAAAAACTGTTTTATCGAATTAAAACCCATACACATGCATACAGGAGCATCTGTTTGAGTATACGTAAGTTTGCTCACACGATGAAATACATTTAACACGATTAAGGAATAAAATTGGAACTTTTGGTGCACCATAGGAATCATCATAATTTGAAAAAAAGAACGTGAGAAGTTCTGCGAGAAATATGTGCTGTGTGTTTACTGACCGCCTATTGATTATAGTATAAAACCATCAGACTGGAGAAAGGTGTTGTTTCCAAAACAATAATCGCAAAGCAGAACACGATGAAAAGATAACATGATACTGAACAGATACATTAGGGTTTCGTCTTCTCAGAATAACTAATTATTCTAGTCTCACCCATTTTGTAATTTTTACTTGTAAATGTGTCCTAGTCTAACATTTTAGCTTCAAATGTATCAAAGCTAAAACGCAATGGCCAAACCAGATAGACGGACGGATAGACAACGTATCGACATAATCATCATGTCCCGTTTAACAACAAAGTAATTGAAAATTTGATAACATTGAAAATATTGGATTAGGTTTATATCCATAATCTGTAAGTCAATAACCTCAGATAATGTCATTTGACATTCGACTGTGATGTCATCACGTATCGCCTTCGCACACGAAAGGTCAATGGTATCTGCTTCGATATCATCGGTTTGTTTGTTGTCAGCATTGTTGTTGATATTTTCAATCTCATCCACTGTTCGTTGTACAGTTATAAAGCCCACATATGTTATGCAAGACAACGTATGCTGCAATCATTGCACTTGCACACAAACTCAACGTCAACATCAATGCGTTTCTGCAGGCATCTCCATCTACCTTTAGGACGTCCAAGTGAGTTCTCGATTGTCATTCTAGATAGTTGAAAAGGGTCTTAGCATTCGTCAAGTTAACCCTATTTGAAAAGCATTTCATCAGCCAAGATTTGGTAGTAATGCAGGGTCACCCAGTAAGACAATGTGCATTGCCGATTCGTTGGCAGGCGAAACATTTTCATTCAGTTAGGGAAAAGCAAATAGTTTTCTCTTCTGTAGAAAACTTCAGAATTTGCAAACACACGTGCATCATAGACTCTTCCCGGCCAGGCAATATTGATATCACGGGATATGTACTGATAGTCACAAACCCCTTGTTATATCAAAGAGTAATATCTCTTTCTGTTTAGGTAGTCACTGTGAGATTCAACCCGAGAAAAAATCGGTATGTTGATGCCAACAATTGCATCTACAGTTTAGAAAGTCCCAAGAATCATGGTACCCTTTTATGCCCCTTACAGCTGCTCGTCTCCACTTGGAAATGATACATACTCGTCAATGAGATGTTCAACTATAGCTTCACAAGCGTTGTGAACACATTCGCACACAGTATACTTTCCAATACTAAACATATTACACACTGTCCTATACTCCTCTGAGGAAGCAAAGGCGTATACGGTTTAGTAGGGTGTATACGGTTTTGTAAGATTTGTATCATTTTGTAAGGATTGTAAGGTTTTGTACGTTTGTACGGTTTTGTAAGGTTTGTACGGGTTTGTTAGGTTTGTAGGGATTTATAAGTTTGTACAGATTTGTAAGGCTTGTCTGATGTTATAAGTACGGCTTTGTAAGATTTGTACGGGTTTGTAAAGTTTGTACTGTTTAGAACAGATTGTACGGCTTTGTAAGGCTTCTACGGTTTTGTAAGACTTGTATGGTTGTGTAAGGATTGTACGGTTTTGTAATGTTTGTATGGTTTGTAAGATTGTGTAAGGCGTGTACGGTTTTGTAATGTTGTACAGTTTTGTAATATTGTGTAAGGTGCGTACGGTTTTGTAATTATTTGTATAGTTTTGTAAGATTGTGTAAGGCGTGTACGGTTTTGTAAATAAATGTTTGTATAATTTTGTAAGATTGTGTAAGGCGCATACGGTTTTGTAATGTATGTGTAGTTTTGTAAGATTGTGTAAGGCGTGTACGGTTTTGTATGGTTTTGCGTGATGTGTATGTTTTATAAAGTTTGTATGGAAGTGTAAGGTTTGTATAGTTGTGTAATGGTTGTGTAAGGTGTGTGTAGTTTTGTAAGGAATGTACGGTTGGGTAAGTATTTTATGGTTGTGTAAGATTTGTAAGTTTGTGTAAAGTGTGTATGGTTGTGTAAGGGTTGTATAGTTGTGTAATGGTTGTTTTAGGTTTGTGTAGTTTTGTAAGGAGTGTACGGTTGGGTAAGTATTGTATAGTTGTGTAAGATTTGTAAGATTGTGTAAAGTGTGTATGGATGTTTAAGGGTTGTATAGTTGTGTAAAACGTATACGGTTTATTAAGGTTTGTATGGTTTTGTAAGGTTTGCACGGTTTTATAAGATTTGTACGGTTTTGTAAGTTTATACGAGTCTGTTAAACATGTACGGTTTAATAAGATTGCACGGAGTTGTACGGGTTTGTACGGTTTTATATGTTTTAACGGGTTTGTAAGGCTTGAATGGTTGTGTAAGGTTTTGCAAGGTTTGGACGGCTTTATATGGTTGTGTAAAGTATGTGTACTGTTTTGTAAGGCTTGTAAAGTGTGTACGGGTTTGGAAGGTTGGTACAGTCTTGTTAGGCTTGTACGGTTTTGTAAGTCTTGTACGGTTTTGTAAAGGTTGTACGGTTTTGTAAAGATTGTACGTTTTTAAGGCTTGTACGGTTTGTAAGTTTGTACGGCTCTGCAAACATTGTACGGCTTTGTATAGAAGGTACAGTTTTGTAAGCCTTGTAAGATTTGAACTGTTTTGTAAGACTTGTACGGTTTTGTAATGTTTTGACGGTTTTGTAAGGTTGTGTAAGACTTGTACGGTTTTGTGAGGATGGTACAGTTTTGTAATGTTTGGATGGTTTTGTAAGTTTGTGTAAGGCGTGTACGGTTTTGTAAGGCGTGTACGGTTTTGTGAGGATGGTACGGTTTTGTTAGGCGTGTACAGTTTTGTAAGGTGTGTACAGTTTTGTGAGGATGGTACGGTTGTGTAAGGCGTGTACGGTTTTGTAATGTTGGGATGGTTTTGTAAGGTTGTGTAAGGCATGTACGGTTTTGTAAGGATTGTACAGCTTTGTATTGTTTTTATGATTATGTAAAGTTTGCATGGTTTTGTAAAATTTTTATATCGTTTTGTAAGGAGTGTATGGTGTTTTGAGTTTTGTATGGATGCCATGATTTTGTAAGGCCTGTATGGTTATGTTAGGTATGTACGGTTTCGTAAGGATTGTAAGGTTTTGTAATGCATGTATGATTTCGTAAGATCTGTTCGGTTTCGTAAGGCTTGTATGGTTGTGTAATAATTTTATGGTTGTGTAAATATTGGAAGATTTTGTTAAGTTTGTACGGTTTAATAGGGTCTGTACGGTTTTGTAAGGATTGCATGGTTTTGTAAGGCCTGTACGGTTTTGTAAAGCTTGCATGGTTGTACATTTATAAGGATTTTATGGTTGTGTAAAGATTCATTCTCCACTAACGGAAGCTATCAGAAGTGAGGTAAAAGTGAAAATATGACCAGCTCAGAATCGTTTCATTCTTCCATATTATGATAGCCACACATCTGAAGAGCTCATATCCATAATGGTTGATCTTAAATAAGTCGTGTTTCACAGATATAACGCTTGCAATACATCAACCCAGTTTTACCACGCGCAGATACGTTACCTCTTATCAGAACAAGGTTCAAGTGATTAGATTAGTTCTGCAAGAATGGCATTTTCAATGCTATGGTATTTTTATATGGCAAACACCAGAGGTTACATTGCAACAGGTTTTGGTGGATATTACAATTTCTAGTTTTTATTGCACTATTTGAACAAAACATTCAATTTGCAGTTTAAATTTTGAAGTTCAAGTACATTTGTGATTTCCCTTTTGTAATGTAATGATTTATCTAGTGTTAATAAATTGTGTTTTAATTTGAAACCCCAAGCATGATATGTAGGATAGAAATGATAACGGATGGATTTTCTCCATAATTGCTTAACCAAAGCAACTAATTGAATGTGCTGCAAGAAGTAACGTATCTGTCTATAACTAAAGCCGTTCAATAAATATTATATAAACTGTTTATACGTGTGAATACAACCTTTTAATAACTAAAAAATGGCAAGTCTTCATTAACAACACAAAAATAAACTTCCATTAGTGTAATTGTACCACATATTTCCGCTGCACAAAATTGATAATAAAAAATATCGATTTTTGGGGAAAATTCGGACTTGTGTGGAATATAGAAATACATAGCATAACGAAATCTTACTGCAACGTATATTATGTCTAGTAAATCCTGGAGACATACAATGCAACTGTAAAGACTAAAACAATTTGAGGTTCTATCTTGAAAGACAGCTTGCTTAAAAGAAGATCACGTATCCGTTTCAATCGAAATGTCTTAGAGAGAACTGTGGAATCAATTTTCTGCAGAACACTGTTGCCCTATAAAATCTAGCAGACCTACCAACTGATAGTGGTTCGGACGCCTGAAAAATTATAGTTGTACATGAAACCCAAATACTTCTTGGAGCCACCGAAACCGAATTTGGTCCTTAGCATTGCGCTTTGACAAGAGACATGTCCTCATCTGTTTTATCAATAAACCAGTATTCGTCATAATGTATTGTGACGTAAGAGTTGACTGGTGGTTTGATGGGTTCGGACTTGGACTGAATTTTGTTTCAAACTGTTCTGTGACAGTGGACTGATCCGACAATGTGCCTTCAATATTGACCAGATCATCAGTGGCGCTTGCTTGTGCACGAGTAACTTTGTGTCCCTTCTAACTGTCATACAGGGCATATGATTTCCTCTCTATTCGTCGCAGCTTGGTTTCTTTCCCTGTAAAAGAACTTGGTTAATTCTTCTTTTGCCGTTTCTGTAGGATTTCTGTATTTCAGCTCTAGACTTAGCCATGTCCCTCCAAAAATGTGTATACTTTGATATATACATGTAGTTTTATTTTGTTTAATGTTGAAAAAATGTGTTTTCATGTTGTTATTGATGCTGCTGCTGCTGTTGATGTTGATGTTGTCGCTATTGCTGCTGTTGTTGTGTTGTTGCTATTGTTGTTGTTGATGATGTTGTTTTGTTGTTGTTGTTAAAAATTCAATCAATACTTACATGTTGCATAATATTCGATCATTTACATTTACCATTTCCAACAGATACGTTACCTTACTTTGCATCTTTAATATATATCTTTTATATAACTAAATACACAGCTTGGCAATTATGATAATGTGTTTACCTGATAAAAGGTCAATATAAAATATGCCGATTATCATTCAATAGTCTACATAGATGATAATGTCCTACCTTGTTCTTTTAGACATTCTTGGCACAGATACGTTATAATTTAAAACAGAAACGTTACCTTTGCTGATGCCATTTACAGAGAAATACACGAACATTTCACAACAGTTACATGAAAAAATAGTATATGAAGATTGCACAGGGCATTTAAATGAGAATGATCAATATATGGAGTATACAAAGCTGGATTTTAAGACAAAAACTACAAGATATATTCAACCTCATGACAAAGGGTTGTATCCGTATAATTTTGTGTTTCAGAGAGAATGTGTACCGTAACATAAATGGTTTCGTAAGATCTGTTCGGTTTCGTAAGGCTTGTATTGTTGTGTTATAATTTTATGGTTGGTGAAGCTTGTATGGTTGTGTAAGTTTGTACAGTTTAGTAAGGTCTAAACGGTTTTGTAAGGATTGTACGGTTTTGTAAAGCTTGTACGGTTGTACATTTATAAGGATTTAATGGTTGTATAAAGCTTGTAATGTTTTGTAAGGTTTATATGGTTTTGTAAGGATTGTATGGTTTTGCAAGGAATGTATGGTTTTGTAGGGTTTGTATGGTTTTGTAAAGTGTGTATGGTTTTGTTAGGATTGTATGGAGTGTAAGGTTGTGTAAAGATTTCATGATTTGTATGGTTTTGTAAGGTGTGTATGGTCTTGAAAGGATTATATGGAGTGTAAGGATTGTATGGTTTTGTAAGGATTTTATGGTTTTGTAAGGATTGTATGGTTTTGAAAGAGTGATATGGTTTTGTACGGATTGTATGGTTTTGTAATGATTATATGGTTTTGTATGGATTGTATGGTTTTGTAAGGATTATATGGTTTTGTATGGATTGTATGGTTTTGTAAGGTTTGCAGGGTTTTGTAAGGATTGTATGGTTTTGTAAGGATTGTATGGTTTTGTAAGGATTGTAAGGATTGTATGGTTTTGTAAGGATTGTATGGTTTTGTAGGGTTTGCAGGGTTTTGTAAGGATTGTATGTTTTTTTGAGGATTGTAAGATTTTGTATAGATTGTATTGTTTTGTAGGGTTTATATGGTTTTGTAAAGTGTGTATGGTTTTGTAAGGATTTTATGGTTGTGTAAGGCGTGTAAGTTTTTAATAAGATTTTGTAAGGATTGTACGGTTTGTATGGTTATGTAACGATTTGATTGTGTTTTAGGCTTGCACAGCTTTGTAAAGATCGTGATTGTGTACGGGCTGTGTAATGGTTGTGTAAGGTTAGTAGTGTGTTCTGTTTTGAAAGATACTGTATGGTTTTGTTAGTAGTCTATGGTTGTGTACATGTAAGTCTTGTACGACTTTGAAAATATTGTAAGGTAATGTAAGGTTTGTTTAGTAATAAAATGCCACAAATGTCGCAAATGCAAAAACCTTCAAGTATCTAACAAAGCTTATCATATAAATGTTTCATTATTAAAACATGGTTATATGTTTAATTGTATACAAAACAATGGGCAATGACAAATTCATGAATACTTTATTTGTCTGTATCAATGAATGCACGTTGTCTACCGGATGTCAGGATCAGCAATTCATGTGTCAACCCACTACGACTTCTGTTTCGGCTCTGTTGTAAATTGATATTAATAATAATAATATTTATAATAACAGTGATAATTTGATAATTATAGTGATAATTAAAATAATAATAATAATATTAATAACAATAATAATAATGTTGATTACAACATTGATAATATTTAATAATAATATAATGATAATAATAATAATAAATAAAATTATTATAATATTATAATAATAATAATAATAATGTTCAATAATAATCAAGCAGTTGATCTATACAGCAATGTTTTACATGCACGATCAGTTTGTTGGAGTCACGTGACTTTTATTTCGGCAAAATCATTAATGTGTGATTAAGGCTACAAAACCGACCCTAATTTTGTAATGCCGACCCTAAAAATGCTTTAAAATCTAAAAAAGCACACAACACACACAAAACAATAATATATATACATAAAAATCGATAAAACATTGAGTGCATAAAACGGAAATGAATATCATAATATTACCTCTTTATAGGTGAATTTCCCCTCATTTTCCCTTACATCACGAACAATACATACTCAAAATAGAAAAATAAAAATAGAAACAATCGAATTTCCAAAATTGGAGCTGTTACTTTTTCTGTGGAATTTTTTTTTGGAATAGGGTTAAATGCCGTTGTCAACATATTTCCGGTTGTATATGGCATGTCCAGTTTAAATGGTTGAGAATGACCCAGAATAAATCACCGTCTTTCCGCAAGTAACTGGCAACCTTTCTCACATAAAGTTTCAGAATGGTACTTAAATACATCGTCATGATAACATAATAACAGGTCATAATATCAGGTAAACTATATCTTTAATAAGTACATCATGAGTATCGTCATATTTCATTACCATTTGATATTATATGAAATAAATAGTTTAGGCTTTAAATATAAATGTACAAATCATATACGGATGTTCTTAAGAAGAAGTAGACACGTTTATTTAACATTTAAATGAATATTATTCTTTGAATGCCTTCGACCAGTCGGTCACTAGGGACCCTGTTTAGATTTTGATCCCCAATAAAAGCCATGCACTCCAAGTCTGATTTTCTCTCCCTTTTTAACACGATAAAAGTGCCATGTTTTATAAATTGCCATTAAATGACGAAAAACAAAAACAAAAAAATACATATACTGACTCTAGTCATTTGATAGTTTGTCTTTCTATGTAAATAGAGTGAGAAAATAACAGAGTAACTGTAACCAGGGTTTACGACGAGCCCCTCAAAATGCAAAATAATTAAACCTTGTTTGCAATTTTTTTTTTTTTTATTCTTATTATGCAATTGTTTTTACGATATTTGCAATTTTCCTATATTTTTTGCCAATTTATGTAATTATAGCATGGTTTTAACAGTTAAGAAACTCTTACAACAAAAAACTTTTTACAAATAATACTCTGAGTGTACTGGACAATGATCAGAATAAATATCTTTGTGTAGCAAGAATGTCTTCATAATAAATAAATACGATAAATATGACAAAATTTGAAGAAAATGAGCATTTTTCTTAATTTTAACCCTCGTTTAAATCATTCTATGTGTAGAAAAACCATGCAATTAAAATATATTTATAGATATCTTTATCATTTTTAAAGTCTTTGGTATGACCCGGCCGGGGATTGAACCCACGACCTTCCGCATGCGAGTGTGCAGCATAATAATGAAGTCAGCAGGTTATGTATTAAATACACCTACATTAACCTTTTAAATAATCGGATTACAAGAAACTATCACTATAACATACACAATGCAACTGGCCTGACGCGAGAACAACTATCGCTCCACGTGATCGGCCGCGTGACAGTGTTTGTCCAAGTAAATACAACGTAGTGTTTATCTTGACATCGCCAGCTTGTTGGATTATCGACTTGTTTGATTACCAGCCCCGCATCAGGTCAATTACGCATGCACATGGTAATGATGTGTTTAATGTTGCAAATCGCTTTATTTTGATTTGATTTCAATATTTAGCATTATGTTTTGCCATTGAAGGCTAACAGACGATCAGTTAGCCTAACCACTTTTCCCCGGAATTCACCAGTACTCAAGTACACAATCTCCATACGTAACTGATCTGATAATGTTCCTACTTGAATCAGCGATGCGAAACGAAAGACGTGAAGACGTATGACAATGCCGTATATCAATCATCACAGAGCCTGTGACCGGATGGGGATTCCAACTCACGACCACTTGATCGATGAATTAAGAGAAAGGGTGTACTGATGAACAGCACTACAAAAACTATCAAAAGAAAATGGCACACTTCCACAATTTCAAAAATCTTAAAATATCGAATATTCCCTCAGGTCAGATCAGAAAAGAACTGACCTTGTAGCACACACAATGGTAACATAAGTTATAAAAAAACACATTTTTTTTCAAAGAGAGAACGATAACTTTGTCCAAAAGGGCTGAAAAGTCCAAGAGGACACAAACAATTATATACATACTATGACCATACAAATTTCAAATGTAATCCATGTTGAACAAAAATGTTGAACAACAAAGCGGGGGTATCATAACATCTACGTGTATGAATGTGTTCAAATAGCTTTTTCAGTAACGCTTGATCCTGTATACTTTTGTTCAAATTCAGTAACTTTCATATGGTATTGTTCAAATAACTTTTTAACAATTGATTGTGTTTAAATTTCCTTATACGTTCTTGTGATGTCTGTCTTCTGATGATTAATTTCAGGCTTTTTCACGTCTAAAAAATTGTCAATGACGTTTACTCTCAAGTATACACATATAAATGCATCATTTGTTTTTAGAAATTCCCGTCCGGACCAAAATGCATGTGTTAGGGAACTTTCATCTGGAAACGATCCGTCTTTTAACCAGCAAGCACATGTATGTTTGGAATTGGGTATTTATGGCAGATTTATCTAATTCTCTATTCCATTCTTTCAGAGCAGTTGTGCTGTAAATTTTTCTTGTATTTTGATATAATAAACAAAAAAACCCACAAAACAATGTACCCATACATTTACCTTTTAATTGACCCAGATAGCTTTTGATGAACTTATTTTCGGCCTCCGATTCCACATAAGTGACGTGCGATTTGTGCTGAGTACAAAAGTGCTGAAACAAAGATTTCATCGGGATTATCTAGTAATTAAAAAATAGTGTTTACAAGTATTTTAAATAAAATAAACTGATAGATCTACATTGGCCTTATGAAATTATGTTTTTATCTGACATGGATGTGGTTGAAATATACCATGACACATATTACATATACCTTCTAAGCCAACCATCATAATTAGGCACTGTTTACGTCATATTACACATATGTTCGGCACTGTTTACGTCATATTACATATAAGTTCGGCACTGTTTACGTCATAGTACATATTAGTTCGGCACTGTTTATGTCATATTACATATAAGTTAATTACTGTTTACGTCACATTACATATAAATTCGGCACTGTAGGCATGACACGGCTTACGTCATATAACACATAATATGTATTTAAGGCACTGGTAACGTCATGTTACACATAAGTTTGACACTGGTAACGTCATATTACACATACAAACTTTGCATTTTATATATACCACCAAACCACTGCTTTGCTCAATATTAAAATAGGCTGAAAACATAGTTTTCCAATAAATCATGCCTTTATATACTCACTGACCCCATTTTGCCAAAATAATGTATATTTAAACTTGTCAAAATAATATACTGAAAAGGGATTTCCTAACTAGGGCTTCGCGCCTGGGTTAGACTAAAAAGATTTCCTGCTTAAAAGTCCAAAACATGTGTGACGTATTAAATTATTAAATGAGTCACGTGATTTCATTCTGATTTTTCAATTTGATATGATATGAACATGGGGGATTCAGGATTTCAGCAAAGAGGACCGCAACAACAATTATAATAATAGCATTGCAAACACAGAACACCTACGTGCATCAGATAAAATAACTATAGAATACAGGTGACACTACTGCTGTATAATGTCTATATGACATCAATTATAATAATTCTATTGCAAAGACAGAACACCTTAGTGCATCAGGTAACATAACTATAGAATACAGGTGACAATACTGCTGTATAATGTCTATATGACGCCATTGATAATAATTCTATTGCTAACACAGAACACCTTAGTGCATCAGGTAACATAACTATAGAATACAGGTGACTCTACTGCTGTATAATGTCTATATGACGCCATTTATAATAATACCATTGCTAACACATAACACCTTAGTGCATCAGATAACATAACTATAGAATACAGGTGACACTACTGCTGTATAATGTCTATATGACGCCATTGATAATAATTCTATTGCTAACACAGAACACCTTAGTGCATCAGGTAACATAACTATAGAATACAGGTGACACTACTGCTGTATAATGACTATATGACGCCATTTATAATAATACCATTGCTAACACAGAACACCTAAGTGCATCAGGTAACATAACTATAGAATACGGGTGACACTACTGCTGTATAATGTCTATATAACACCAATTATAATAATACCATTGCTAACACAGAACATCTTAATGCATCAGATAACATAACTATAGAATACATGTGACACTACTGCTGTATAATGTCTATATGACGCCAATTATAATAATACCATTGCTAACACATAACACCTTAGTGCATCAGGTAACATAACTATAGAATACAGGTGACACTACTGCTGTATAATGTCTATATGACACAAATTATAATAATACCATTGCTAACACATAACACCTGAGTGCTTCAGATAACATAACTTTAGAATACAGGTGACACTACTGCTGTATAATGTCTATATGACACCAATTATAATAATACCATTGCAAAGACAGAACACCTTAGTGCATCAGATAACATAACTATAGAATACAGGTGACACTACTGCTGTATAATGTCTATATGACTCCATTGATAATAATTCTATTGCTAACACAGAACACCTTAGTGCATCAGATAACATAACTATAGAATACAGGTGACACTACTGCTGTATAATGACTATATGACGCCATTGATAATAATTCTATTGCTAACACAGAACATCTTAGTGCATCAGATAACATAACTATAGAATACAGGTGACACTACTGCTGTATAATGACTATATGACACCATTTATAGTAATTCTATTGCTAACACAGAACACCTTAGTGCATCAGATAACATAACTATAGAATACCGGTGACATTACTGCTGTACAATGTTTATATGGCACCATTTATAATAATAACTATAGAATACAGGTGACACTACTGCTGTATAATGTCTATATGACGCCATTTATAATAATACCATTGCTAGCACAGAACACCTTAGTGCATCAGATAACATAACTATATAATACAGGTGACACTATTGCTGTATAATGTCTATATGACACCAATAATAAAAATAACATTGCAAACACAGAACACCTTAGTGCATCAGACAACATAACTATAGAATACAGGCGACACTACTGCTGTATAATGTCTATATGACGCCATTGATAATAATACTATTGCAAACACAGAACACCTAAGTGCAACAGATAACATAACTGTAGAATACAGGTGATACTACTGCTGTATAATGTCTATATTACGCCAATTATAATAATACCATTGCAAACACAGAACACCTTAGTGCATCAGATAAAATTACTATAGAATACAGGTGACACTACTGCTGTATAATATCTATATGACATCAATTATAACAATACCATTGCAAACACAGAACACATTAGTGCATCAGATAACATAACTATTGAATAAAGGTGACACTATTGCTGTATAATGTCTATATGACACCAATTATAATAATATCATTGCAAACACAGATTAACTTAGTGCATCATATAACATAACTAAAGAAAACAGGTGACGCTACTGCTGTATAATGTCTATATGACACCAATTATAATAACAACATTGCAAACACAGAACACCTTAATATATCAGATAACATAACTTTAACATTGCAAACACAGAACACTTAAGTGCATCAGACAACATAACTATAGAATACAGGTGACTCTACTGCTGTATAATGTCTATATGACACCAATTATAATAACAACATTGCAAACACAGAACACCTTAGTGCATCAGGTAACATAACTATAGAATACTGGTGACACTACTGCTCTATAATGTCTATATGACACCAATTATAATAATAACATTGCAAACACAGAACACCTCAGTGCATCAGATAACATAACTATAGAATACATATGATACTACTGCTGTATAATGTCTATATGACACCAATTATAAAAATACCATTGCAAACACAGAAATCTTAGTGCATCAGATAACATATCTATAGAATATAGTTGACACTACTGCTGTATAATGTCTATATGACGCCAATTATAATAATACCACAGCAAACACAGAACAACTTAGTGCATCAGATAAGATAACTATAGAATACAGGTGACACTACTGCTGTATAATGTCTATATGACACCATTTGAAATAATACCATTGCTAACACAGAACACCTTAGTGCATCAGATAACATAACTATAGAATACAGGTGACTCTACTGCTGTATAATGTCTATATGACATCAATTTTAATAATACCATTGCAAACACAGAACACCTTAGTGCATCAGATAACATAACTTTAGAATATAGTTGACACTACTGCTGTATAATGTCTATATGACGCCATTGATAATAATACCATTGCAAACACAGAACACTTTAGTGCATCAGATAACATAACTATAGAATACAGGTGACACTACTGCTTTATAATGTCTATTGGACGCCAAATATAATAATACCATTGAAAACACAGAGCACCTTAGTGCATCATATAACATAAAATGGAAGACATTTTAAATAGGGATTTGCCAATGAAGTACTCTTTTAGGACCTATATTGTGTAAAAGGGGTGGTTCAGATGTGTCGTTTTGGGGGGTTCATATATCTACTTTAACTTAAATTCGCGTCCTGACCCCCCTAAATTAGAAAATACGCAAGGATTAATCCTCTCACAAAATATGTTTGTGAAAAAAATCCTCTTCTTTTTTCAAGATATGACACCTGCAGACTAGTAAAAAACAACACAACATCTAGTTTCAGTTATAAATATTTATTACAAAATATACACATTGACTAATCAAAACTAAAATTAAGATAGAACCTAAAATATGCAATCCTTATTCTGGCAGAGAAGGATTAATCCTTGCTATGTGCGATTTAGAAGTATCTTAATTGATAAAACACAATATATGCAACCCCTTCTCTGGCGGACAAGGATTAATCCTTGCCATAT
Source organism: Panopea generosa (assembly GCA_029582155.1). Taxonomy (NCBI): domain Eukaryota; kingdom Metazoa; phylum Mollusca; class Bivalvia; order Adapedonta; family Hiatellidae; genus Panopea; species Panopea generosa. The sequence goes on along the minus strand of CM055904.1, from coordinate 44,459,285 downwards.
CAAATTTGGATGTATCGTAATTAATAAAACACAAAATATGCAACCCCTTCTCTGACAGAGAAGGATTAATCCTTGCCATAACAATTTTGGAAGTAGTTGAACTGATAAAACACAATATATGCAACCCATTCTCTAGCAGACAAGGATTTATTCTTGCCGACTTTGAAATATCTTACTGGATGAAATACAAAATATGCAACCCCCTCCTCACGGAGAGAAGGATTAATCCTTGTCATACCAATTTTGGAAGTATCTCAATTGACAAAACACAATATATGCAATCTCTTCTCTGACAGACAAGGATTAATCCTTGCCATAGAAGCTTTGAAAATCTAACTTAATGAAATACAAAATATGCAACCCCTTCTCTGGGAGAGAAGGATTAATCCTTGTCATACCAATTTTGGAAGTATCTAAATTGATAAAACACAAAATATGAAACCCCTTCTCTGGTAGAGAAGGATTAATCCTTGTCGATTTGAAACTGAATTGATCAAACACAAAACATGCAACCCGTACTCTGACAGACAAGGATTAATCCTTGTCGACTTTGAATTATCTAACTTGATGAAATACGCAATATACAGCTCCTTCTCTGGGAGAGATTGATTAATCCTTGCCATAGTAGCTTAATTATTAAAACACAGAATAAAAACCCTTACTCTTGCAGACAAGGATTAATCCTTGCCATATCAGATTTGAAAGTAGCTAAATTGATAAAACACAAAATATGAAACCCCTTCTCTGAGAGAGAGAAGAATTAATCCTTGCCATAGAAGCTTACTAGTTAACACAAATATAAAACAAACCCCTACTCTTGCAGACAAGGATTAATCCTTGCCATATCAGATTTGAAAGTAGAATATATTGATAAAACGCAAAATATGAAACCCCTTCTCTGGCAGAGAATGATTAATCCTTGCCATAGTAGCTTAATTGTTAAAACACAAAATATAAACCCCTACTCTTGCAGACAAGGATTAATCCTTGCCATATCAGATTTGAAAGTAGCTTAATTGATAAAACACTAAATATGAAACCCCTTCTCTGAGAGATAAGGATTTATCCTTGCCATAGTAGATTAATTGTTAAAACACAAAATATAAAACTCCTACACTTGTAGAGAAGGAAAAATCCTTGTCAATTTGAAACTAACTTGATCAAACACAAAATATGCAACCCGTACTCGGGCAGACAAGGATTAATTCTTGCCGACTTTGAATTATCTAACTTGATGAAATGCAAAATATGAAACCCCTTCTCTAGGAGAGAAGGATTAATTCTTGCCAAAGTAGCTTAATTGTTAAAACATAAACTATAAAAACACTACTCTTACAGACAAGGGTTAATTCTTGCCACATTAGATTTGGAAGTAGCTAAATTGGTAAAACACAAAATATGAAACCCTTCTCTGGCAGAGAATGATTAATCCTTGGCACATCAGATTTGAAAGTGGCTAAATAATGATAACACACAAAACATCAGATTTGAAAGTGGCTAAATAATCATAACACAAAATATAATACCCCTACTCTGGCAGAGAAGGATTAATCCTCGCCATATCAGATTTGGGAGTATCTAAATTGATAAAACACAAAAAATGTAACCCCTACTCTGGCAGAGAAGGATTAATCCTCGCCATATCAGATTTGGGAGTATCTAAATTGATAAAACACAAAATATGTAACCCCTACTCTGGCAGAGAAGGATTAATCCTCGCCATATCCGATTTGGGAGTATCTAAATTGATAAAACACAAAATATATAACCCCTACTCTGGCAGAGAAGGATTAATCATCGCCATATCCGATTTGGGAGTATCTAAATTGATAAAACACAAAATATGTAACCCCTACTCTGGCAGAGAAGGATTGATCCTCGCCATATCCGATTTGAAAGTATCTATATTGTTAAAATGCAAAATATGAAACCCTTTCTCTGGCAGAGAATTATTAATCCTTGTCATACCAGATTTAAAAGTAGCTAAATTGATAAAACAAAATATGAAACAAATACACTTGTAGAGAAATTGAAGTATTTGTCATAACAGCGTACAGTGGGCTACAGGTGCCACATTTATTGTCAGAGGAACTAGCCTGCTATATCAGAATAAAATGTTTCTACATTTTTAACCTCAGTATGTTTAACTCTTCCGAAGATACCATCTCCTTGGTACTTTATCGAAAACACTGAAATGAAACAAAAAATGGCTCAATTTGGTGAAAGATATTTTTCAAGAGTTAATATATAAATATGTGATAAAAGTTTCAGAAATGGCAGAATAAAGTAATTAAACAGGTATGTAATTATTAAAGGGCCGTACGTAATAACCCCGTTTCAAGTCTGGACGCCCAAACCATTCCAATCTTTTAATGTGGTCCTAAACGCCAATATGATTGTCCTATATATAGTATATGTTATTATATTACAATTATCAGAATTTAAAGAACATATTCGATTTGACATATTTATTCCAACATTAACAAGAATAAAAAATTAGATTGTGCGTATTCATTTTCAAATTGCGCATGCGCCGTCAATACCAAATAAATGGTTGAATCTTGAATAAATTACATCTTCCTATTAGCGAAAATTCTGTAATATTTCACTGGTGGCTAGCTTGTCAAAACAGTTGTATCATTTTATTTTTCGTATTTAAATTGATTGAAATTAGGGAAAATGCACATCATAAAACACACTTGACCGAAATTTCATAACTTTTAAAAAAAAATTTTTTTTATCTTGGAGCGAATCTTGTAAAGTTTAAATTTTTCGGGACCTTAACAAACAGAATACAGACTTATCTGTGCCTAACTTATGTATAAGTTAATACACTTATTTTAAAACCATGACACCTCGAGTTACGAACAATAAACAGATAAGAAAAACGCAATTACGTGTCATAAACTACCGAATGGGAATTTCGCGGTCCAGTGCATTCGTGTCCACCAGCTATCGGACAGGTGGTATCCATGGAGACACACTTTATGATCGAAAGTTAAGGACAATGAAGAGTTACTTTATGAACAAATCATGGCCATATAGCTAAACTATTGGCATATTTTGTTGGCGCCAATCACTTTCGCCAAACTGAAAAAACATGCGCCACTTTGATTTTTTATCACATTTGGTGCCTTTGGCGACCGACAGCGTGAGCCCTGTAATATTATATTAATTAATAGTAAAATATGAAAACACAACAATACCATCCACTGCAAATTCAAATTCAGTCTGCAAAGCGTGTGAACGACAACAAGCGGTCGTGAGTTATCAATGTTGCCATCATGAAGTTTCCCTGCGTTCTTTTAATAAATATGGTCCATATTTCAGCGCTATATGACAGAACACTGTATGTTGCATAATGTATAACTGTGCGATCATTTAAACGTTTGATATTTTACAGTAAAAAAACAACACCAAAATAATATAGCCGGTATAAATGAATTTGTAAGTGATAGCTCGTGAGTGCGTGCATGTGTTTTTGTGAGTGTGACCCTTTCATGTGTATATATGTAACAAAAACTTTTGATATGTATAAGTCAAATAAAATATACTTGTCAGTTCAGTCGGTTAGTTAAATATATTATTAAAGGTATGAGTGGGTCAACCAATCAAGCGTTACGGTTTAACCAACTTAAGCCCTTAGATCTACTGTTATATAATAAACTACCCAAACAGGCGCACCATAAAGATGTGTATTTTATGCGTGGGGCGATTGCATACTTAAATTATCACAGTTCAACGTGTGTTTTACATCTGATAAACGCATGTTTGATAAGGCTACTATCATCTAATTCATATAGGTCTTTAACGTGCCCATGGTATTATACATACACGGTATACGGACAAAAGCCCCCCCGGACATAAGCCCCCCCGGACATAAGCCCCCCTCCAACAGGTAGGGCGGACATAAGCCCCCTCGATGTTTTTGCAAGGCGGACATAAGCCCCCTCGGCTAATCTCAAGGGGCGGACATAAGCCCCCTCGACCATTTTAGCAGGGCGGACAAAAGCCCCCTCGATCCCAAAAAATATAGGGCGGACATAAGCCCCCTTACCTCGTGTACAGAGCGGACAAAAGCCCCCCTCAATCCGTATAAAATAAAATAAACTGTTTGCCAAAATAGCGTATCAGACACAGCGTCACAGACGACACACCTAATGCACAAGTTATAATAATAATTATTATCGGTAATTTTTTCCCCATTGAAGCCTTTATTTTTGTTGAAAACAGCTTCAATTTACTTATGTGAAAATAGTCAGACAAAATTAAGAAAGATGTTAAATAAAGACTAACAGGGAAACCTCCTATCAGACACAACGTCTCTTTTGACGACATACCTAATGCACAAGTACGAATAACAATTATTACCTTACTCTTCCACTTAGGTATGTCGTCAATAAATGACGTTGCGCATTGAGAGTTATAACGAGTACTCTCCCTTGCTTTAAACCAAATACGTTATTCTTTTTTTTAAGACATGTTTAACCATTATTGATTCGGAAATTGTTAAGAAGATAAACATTTGAGCAGACCTATGACCAAAAACAAAGGTGAAGGGGGGTTTATCAACTATATTACTCTAGGTAAGGGGGCTTTTGTCCGCCCTGCTTAAATAGTCGAGGGGGCTTTTGTCCGCCCCAAAAAATTAGACGAGGGGGCTTATGTCCGCCTTGCAAAAACATCGAGGGGGCTTATGTCCGCCCTACCGGTTTGAGGGGGCTTATGTCCGGGGGGGCTTTTGTCCGGGGGGGGGGGGGGCTTTTGTCCGCGAATCTACATACACACATACGTTATGATTAATGTATCAAAAAATAAAATATGGGCTGTTTAATCATGTAATTACAGCACCCCTTACTTGTGTTTTAAACTGAATTGATATTTGATTCATATTTATATTTAACTTGCTGAAATATTTTTAGTTCGTCTTGAACAATTTATGGAACCGTTACACTACAACAGAACGATTCACGATGTACAGTGTAAAACCTACTCTCTTAAACCAATATATTTATTGATAAAACTAATACCCGAAATATATAAAACTGTTCCCGAATACTTGATCGTTTTTGGAATTATAGTTACTATATATCGAATACTTAGACAGTTGGTGATAACAACTAATTACCACTACGTTAAATTATGACTTTATATGCACGTGTTCTCAGAAGACCACAGTCAGACACAACGGGTTGATCCATAAAACATTTTGTATATAATCAGCTAGTTTTACATTTTACATTATGTTTTTTTAATCAATAATATTTACTTTGTTAATAAAATACTCCTGAACATATCTTAATTATTGTTGTTTTTGTTGTGTATATAACCTGAAACTTGTTTAAAATGGCGATAAATCCCATTCAAATAAAAAAATATAATTTGGAATTGATAGCGTTCAATGAGAAAACAGAAAAAGGAAATCTTTAAATGTATATAAAATGTAAACAATAAACTTTTACTTACAGTTTATAAATTATCCCTAACGGCAAAATCTCTGTTCAATATAAACACATGGCCTGTTGATGAGCTTTGATGTGCCGATTAGCGGTCGAGTCCATTTCACTAATCGGGTGGCCGGATAATGATAATTGTGTTTGCGTTACACTATTGTATATTTTAACCGAATTAAAAACACTTATTGTTGAACAAAGAGTGTTAAGTCACAGCTATCGCATCCAATTTGAACATGTTAACGAACTTAGCTTTGTGGTGAAAGACGGCATGGCGATCATTAGAGAACAAGCTACTGAAGAACTACTGTGTCTGGTAGAGTATTTTGACTCGAATTATGTAAATGGTGTACTCCGTGCAGTTGTCGCAGCCAATGGGCATATGAGATTCCGTCGGTCAGCTCCCAGGTTTCCCCCAGATATTTGGAATGTGCACAACGCTACAATACAATATATTGATAGAACGAACAACCAATGTGAGTCGTGGAACAATGCGTTCAAACATCTTGTGGGACACGCTAACCCTTCCCTTTGGAACGTTATTTCGTGTATTGGCAAAGATGCGTGTATGGTGGCAGCTGATGTTCTGCGTTGTGACCGTGGTGAACCCCCACAGAAACGGGTGAAGAAAGCAACAAAGACACACCAACAACGGCTGAAAGATCTTTGCCTTCAATATGTACGTGGAGATAAGTCCCTTGAGGAATTCTTGTCAGTGATTGGACAACTTATAAGGATAAGATAAACACATGAGTGTCTAAATATGGTAGAAAGTGGTTAGTTAAACTGTGAAAATGTAAAATGTCCTAGAAACTGTGTGCTGAATATTTGTTAGTTAAACTGTGAAATATAAAATGTCCTAGAAACTGTGTGCTGAATATTTATTAAATATATTAAAAATGATTTAAATTACTTATTATGTTATTTGTCTTTTTAGTGCAATGTTATTTTAGCCTTAGACACCTTGGATATCTCGTACTGTCATACATTATGATTACCCTGCTAATCCTATTGAGGGGATTTTGACTACCCTAACAATTTGGTCGAGGAGATTTTGACTACCCTAACATTTTGGTCGAGGGGATTTTGACTACCCTAACATTTTGGTTGAGGGGATTTTGACTACCCTATCATTTTCAGGGTGAGGGGATTTTGACTGAGGGGATTTTGAGTGTCTCCCATTTAATTACATTGTTGACGTGAAGAAATGCCACTTTGTTATTTTAAATGGATATATCGACCCTGCTTCAAGCGGTAAGTGTTTTTGTTCTTTTTAGTAGCAATAAAAAAATAATGATACAATTTATTTTCTGTAATACTGACGATTTTGGAAAATATTATGTATTTAATCATTAGTTTATATCATTGATCATGTACATGTATTTTTGTGATTTGTTTGCGTCTAAATCCTTTTCGCATATTTCCTTTTTGTGAAATGTATGATTGATAAATTGAATATAAAGAGCGTCATATTTATGTCATCGAGGGCTAACAGAGGTTAACCTAACCACTATTTCCTGCGATCCTGAAAGGTTAACCAGAACTCGAACACGCCCCATCTCCGCAAGTTACTGATTACTTTCCTACTTGTATCATCGGAGACAGACGAATGGTAATGAGACACAATGTCGTATATCAGTCATCACGGGGACTGTTGCCGGGCGGGGAATCGAACTTACGACCCCTGGATTAATAGTCAGACGCGTAACCGATTGAGCTAATCGGGCCCGGTTTGCGAACTGTATGAACGATTATATGCTTTGTATAGAATAATATACAACAGAGAGAGAGAGAGAGAGAGAGAGAGAGAGAGAGAGAGAGATGGCTTGTTGATTTGTTTTTACTCCGCATATAATAGTTAATATAATAATAATACTTCATTTTTCTTGGAGATTTGAAATTAAATACATGTAATATAATTAAAAAAAATTAAATTGAACTAATTGAAAGACGGACACGATATATATTCAATGAGTTTTAAAATAGCATTTAAGATGGCACACTACCTTCATAATATATATACTACATACATGAACTGTACTATTTCTATTAAATTACATAGATATGTTTTGTATAGCTGGTAACATTCTATCTACCGCCCTGGTTTTTGGACAGAACATAATAATTTCAATTTAAAGTGTATTACCTTATTTCGCCATGATCTCTTTCCACTAAAACATGACAATGCTTTCAAAATGTTAAAAACACATCAATAATGCCATTCAACTCCCCACACATATACACACGAACGTACGTGCGTCCGCGCCTGTGTGCGTGTGTCGTGGTTAATGGCGTTTGTATATTAGCTGTACCCAATTGCTACCATTACTTAACTAACCGAAACCGCCGATATGTATCTGTCTCAGTTCTTTATTGAGTGACAATTTAACAGGGCTAGAATTTATGCAGCTACTGCATGCCTGGAGCCCTGACTTCTCGATTAAAAGGCGACTAAGCGTCTTTGGGTGCTTGTCTACATTTTCAAACGTTACATTCACACTGTGACAGTAATATTGTAATAAATGCATGACTGTAAAGTAAGTAGGTAGTTCGCAGTTGGTAGTTGGGGATTCAAATAACCAACTACCGACCAGCTGCCAGTTGGGGATTGCTCTCAGCGGTGAGAGACGAATGATAATGAGACACAATCTCGTATATCAATCAACACGGAGATTGTTGCCGGGCGGGGGATTCGAACTCACGACCCCTGGATTGATAGTCATACGCGTAACCGACTGAGCTAATCGGGCCCGACTTACCGTATTGAATCTACTGGTTCGTTTAATTAAATTGTTGTCGTTTATAGTTATCAATGAGTGTCTTACTTTAATATCATTTTCATATCCGTGTTTACAAGATATGTGAACAGAAGTCACTGACTAATTCCCCACAAAATTAAAACCGGAAGATTCATGGTCGTAGGACAACATCCTATTGAATCATTACAGATAGTGTGGTTGAGCTCGAATTCAAACTCACGACCGCTTGTTGTCGTTCACACGCTTTGCAGACTGAATTTGAATTTGCAGTTGACTGTATTGTTGTGTTTTCATATTTTACTATTAATTAATATTCTTGTTAATGTTGGAATGTATATGTCAAATCGAGTATGTTCTTTAAATTCTGATAATTGTAATATACTACATACAGAACAATTATAATGGTGTTTAGGACCACATTAAAAGATTGGAATGGTTTGGGCGTCCAGACTTGAAACGGGGTTATTACGTACGGCACTTTAATAAAAACACACCTGTTAAATTGCTTTATTCTGCATATTTATTCTGCCATTTCTGAAACTTTTATCACATATTTATATATTAACTCTTGAAAAATATCTTTCACCAAATTGAGCCATTTTTTGTTTCATTTTTAGTGTTTTCGATAAAGTACCAAGGAGATGGAATATTCGGAAGAGTTAAACATACTGAGGTTAAAAATGTAAAAAACATTTGATTGTGATATAGCAGGCCAGTTCCTCTGACAATAAATGTGGCACCTGTAGCCCACTGTACGCTGTTATGACAAATACTTCAATTTCTCTACAAGTGGTGTGTTTCATATTTTGTTTTATCAATTTAGCTACTTTTAAATCTGGAATGACAAGATTAATCCTTTTCACCCAGAGTAAGGGTAACATATTGTGTGTATTAATTATTAAGCCACTTTCAAATCAGATGTGCCAAGGATTTATCATTCTCTGCCAGAGAAGGGGTTTCATATTTTGCGTTTTATCAATATAGATACCTTCAAATCCGATATGGCGAGGATTAATCCTTCTCTGCCAGAGTAGGGGTTACATATTTTGTGTTTTATCAATTTACATACTCCCAAATTTGATCTGGCAAGGATTAATCCTTGTCTGCCAGAGTAGGGATTTATATTTTGTTTCTTAAGCTACTATGGCAAGGATAATCCTTCTCTCAGAGAAGGGTTTCATATTTTGTGTTTGATCAATTTAGCTACTTTCAAATCTAATATGGCAAGAATTAACCTATGTCTGCAAGAGAAGTGTTTTTATATTTTATGTTTTAACAATTAAGCTACTATGGCAAGGATTAATCCTTCTCTCCTAGAGAAGTGGTTGCATATTTTGTGTTTTATCAAGTTAGTTTCAAATCGACAAGGATTAATCCTTCTCTACAAGAGTAGGAGTTTTATATTTTGTATTTTAACAATTAATCTACTATGGCAATGATAAATCCTTATCTTTCAGAGAAGGGGTTTCATATTTAGTGTTTTATTAATTAAGCTACTTTCAAATCTGATATGGCAAGGATTAATCCTTGTCTGCAAGAGTAGGGGTTTTATATTTGTGTTAACAAGTAAGATTCTATGGCAAGGATTAATCATTCTCTGCCAGAGAAGGGGTTTCATATTTTGCGTTTTATCAATATAGATACTTTCAAATCCGATATGGCGAGGATTATTCCTTCTCTGCCAGAGTGGGGGTTACATATTTTGTGTTTTATCAATTTAGATACTCCCAAATCTATTATAGCAAGGATTAATCCTTGTCTGCCAGAGTAGGAATTTATATTTCGTTTTTTTAACAATTAAGCTACTATGGCAAGGAAAATCCTTCTCTCAGAGATGGGTTTCATATTTTGTATTTCATCAAGTAAGATAATTCAAAGTCAGCAAAGATTAATCCTTGTCTGCCCGAGTACGGGTTGCATATTTTGTGTTTTAACAAGTTAGTTTCAAATCGACAAGGATTAATCCTTCTCTACAAGATTAGGCGTTTTATATTTTGTGTTTTAACAATTATTCTACTATAGCAAGGATTAATCCTCTCTCTCAGAGAAGGGGTTTCATATTTAGTGTTTTATCAATTAAGCTACTTTCAAATCTGATATGGCAAGGATTAATCCTTGTCTGCAAGAGTAGGGGTTTTATATTTGTGTTAACAAGTAAGCTTCTATGGCAAGTATTAATCCTTCTCTCTCTCATATGAAAGGGTTTTATATTTTGTGTTTTATCAATTTAGCTACTTTCAAATCTGGTATGGCAAGGATTAATCCTTTTCTGCAAGAGTAGGGGTTTTATTCTGTGTTTTAATAATTAAGCTACTATAGCAAGGATTAATCCTTCTCTCCCAGAGAAGGGGCTGTTTATTGCGTATTTCATCAAGTTAGATAATTCAAAGTCGGCAAGGATTAATCCTTGTCTGTCAGAGTACGGGTTGCATGTTTTGTGTTTGATCAATTCAGTTTCAAATCGACAAGGATTAATCCTTCTCTACCAGAGAAGGGGTTTCATATTTTGTGTTTTATCAATTTAGATACTTCCAAAATTGGTATGACAAGGATTAATCCTTCTCTCCCAGAGAAGGGGTTGCATATTTTGTATTTCATTAAGTTAGATTTTCAAATGTTCTATGGCAATGATTAATCCTTGTCTGTCAGAGAAGAGATTGCATATATTGTGTTTTGTCAATTGAGATACTTCCAAAATTGGTATGACAAGGATTAATCCTTCTCTCCGTGAGAAGGGGGTTGCATATTTTGTATTTCATCCAATAAGATATTTAAAATCGGCAAGGATTAATCCTTGTCTGCTAGAGAATGGGTTGCATATATTGTGTTTTATCAGTTGAGCTACTTCCAAAATTGTTATGGCAAGGATTAATCCTTCTCTGTTAGAGAAGGGGTTGCATATTTTGTGTTTTATTAATTAAGATACATCCAAATTTGATATGGCAAGGATTAATCCTTGTCCGCCAGAGAAGGGGTTGCATATATTGTGTTTTATCAATTAAGATATTTCCAAATCGCACATAACAAGGAGTAATCCTTCTCTGCCAGAATAGGGGCTACATATTTTACGTTCTATCTTAATTTTAGTTTTGATTAGTCAATGTGTATATTTTGTAATAAATATTTATAACTGAAACTAGATGTTGTGTTGTTTTTTACTAGTTTGCAGGTGTCATATCTTGAAAAAAGAAGAGGATTTTTTTCACAAACATATTTTGTGAGAGGATTAATCCTTGCGTATTTTCTAATTTAGGGGGGTCAGGACGCGAATTTAAGTTAAAGTAGATATATGAACCCCCCAAAACGACACATCTGAACCATCCCTTTTACACAATGTAGGTCCTAAAAGAGTACTTCATTGGCAAATCCCTATTTAAAATGTCTTCCATTAATTAACTAAAGAATACAGGTGACACTACTGCTGTATAATGTCTATATGACACCAATTATAATAATACCATTGCAAACACAGAACACCTAAGTGTATCAGATAACATAACTGTAGAATACAGGTGACACTATTGCTGTATAATGTCTATCTGACACCAATTATAATAATACCATTGCTAACACAGAACACCTTAGTGCATTAGATAACATAACTGTAGAATACAGGTTACACTATTGCTGTATAATGTCTATATGACACCAATTATAATAACTCTATTGCTAACACAGAACATCTTAGTGCATCAGATAACATAACTATAGAATACATGTGACACTACTGCTGTATAATGTCTATATGACACCATTTATAATAATTCTATTGCTAACACAGAACACCTTAGTGCATCAGATAACATAACTATAGAATACAGGTGACACTATTGCTGTGTAATATCTATATGACGCCATTGATAATAATACCATTGCTTACGCAGAACACCTTAGTGAATCAGACAACATAACTGTTGAATACAGGTGACACTATTGCTGTATAATGTCTATATGACACCAATTATAATAATACCATTGCAAACACAGAACACCTTAGTGAATTAGATAACATAACTATATAATACAGGTGACACTTCTGCTGTATAATGTCTATATGACACTATTGATAATAATTCTATTGCTAACACAGAACACCTTAGTGCATCAGATAACATAACTATAGAATACAGGTGACACTATTGCTGTATAATGTCTATATGACGCCATTGATAATAATACCATTGCTTACACAGAACACCTTAGTGCATCAGATAACATAACTGTAGAATACAGGTGACACTATTGCTGTATAATGTCTATATGACACCAATTATAATAATACCATTGCAAACACAGAACTCCTTAGTGCATCAGATAACATAACTATAGAATACAGGTGACACTATTGCTGTATAATGTCTATATGACGCCATTGATAATAATACCATTGCGTACACAGAACACCTTAGTGCATCAGATAACATAACTGTAGAATACAGGTGACACTATTGCTGTATAATGTCTATATGACACCAATTATAATAATACCATTGCAAACACAGAGCACCTTAGTGCATCAGATAACTTAACTATAGAATACATATGATACTACTGCTGTATAATGTCTATATGACACCAATTATAATAATACCATTGCAAACACAGAACACTTTAGTGCATCAGATAACATAACTATAGAATACGGGTGACACTACTGCTGTATAATGTCTATATGACACTAATTGTAATAATAACATTGCAAACACAGAACACCTTAGTGCATCAGATAACATAACTATAGAATACAGGTGACTCTACTGCTGTATAATGTCTATATGACATCAATTTTAATAATACCATTGCAAACACAGAACACCTTAGTGCATCAGATAACATAACTTTAAAATATAGTTGACACTACTGCTGTATAATGTCTATATGACGCCATTTATAATAATACCATTGCAAACACAGAACACTTTAGTGCATCAGATAACATAACTATAGAATACAGGTGACACTACTGCTTTATAATGTCTATTGGACGCCAAATATAATAATACCATTGAAAACACAGAGCACCTTAGTGCATCATATAACATAACTAAAGAATACAGGTGACACTACTGCTGTATAATGTCTATATGACACCAATTATAATAATACCATTGCAAACACAGAACACCTAAGTGTATCAGATAACATAACTGTAGAATACAGGTGACACTATTGCTGTATAATGTCTATCTGACACCAATTATAATAATACCATTGCTAACACAAAACACCTTAGTGCATTAGATAACATAACTGTAGAATACAGGTGACACTTCTGCTGTATAATGTCTATATGACACCAATTATAATAACTCTATTGCTAACACAGAACACCTTAGTGCATCAGATAACATAACTATAGAATACATGTGACACTACTGCTGTATAATGTCTATATGACACCATTTATAATAATTCTATTGCTAACACAGAACACCTTAGTGCATCAGATAACATAACTATAGAATACAGGTGACACTATTGCTGTGTAATATCTATATGACGCCATTGATAATAATACCATTGCTTACGCAGAACACCTTAGTGAATCAGATAACATAACTGTTGAATACAGGTGACACTATTGCTGTATAATGTCTATATGACACCAATTATAATAATACCATTGCAAACACAGAACACCTTAGTGCATTAGATAACATAACTATATAATACAGGTGACACTTCTGCTGTATAATGTCTATATGACACCATTGATAATAATTTTATTGCTAACACAGAACACCTTAGTGCATCAGATAACATAACTATAGAATACAGGTGACACTATTGCTGTATAATGTCTATATGACGCCATTGATAATAATACCATTGCTTACACAGAACACCTTAGTGCATCAGATAACATAACTGTAGAATACAGGTGACACTATTGCTGTATAATGTCTATATGACACCAATTATAATAATACCATTGCAAACACAGAACTCCTTAGTGCGTCAGATAACATAACTATAGAATACAGGTGACACTATTGCTGTATAATGTCTATATGACGCCATTGATAATAATACCATTGCTTACACAGAACACCTTACTGCGTCAGATAACATAACTGTAGAATACAGGTGACACTATTGCTGTATAATGTCTATATGACACCATTGATAATAATTCTATTGCAAACACAGAACTCCTTAGTGCATCAAATAACATAACTATAGTATAAGTTATATGTTAAATAATAATTACACATTTACCAGAGTTTCTAAGATTGAATACAAGAAACTTATTTTGACATGTTTGGTAATATATATCTAGAACGATTACTATATAAGATAAAATAATATATATCTCAATTAATTAAAAACATCAGAAAATATTAGCGAGCGAATACAAACGGATGTGTGGTGAAGCCGTTTGTTCGCACGTATACGAGTTCACATGGTAACACAAAGGATATAAAAACAAAACAAAATTAAATAATATACAGATATATACTAACGTTGAACATCGGAAATGACAACTCTGTTTTTATGGGTGATTTTGAACACTCGGATATATAGGCTGCTATTAGTTTGATGACATAAAATATAAGAATTCTTACGAAATCTTGTTTTACTAATTTACTTTTTTATTTTGAATCATGAATAGTAAATTTAAAAGCTCTGCTGATATTCATGTATAAATATATTATACTTTAAAACACAAAATACCAGTTTAAATGTAAACAAAATGTACACAAAGAATAAATATTTTCGTGCCGTAGATAAATAAGAAGATCGCAGCGTCTTGGAAATGTCAAAAACCCAGCGGTTTTATTATTTAAAACCTGGCCGTTAAAACCCGACACGGCCACATTGCGGATGCAAAGAAAAGGCAAACTAGGTGTGTGTGATATTGATTATGGTGTTTTGTTGCACTAATTTCAATAAAATTGCATTGTCCTTTGCATATTTAATGAGAAAATATCGAAAAACAATATAAAAATGCCTATTTAAGAGTATAAGGTTACTTGTGACAATTTTTCGCCGGTTTTTTTTTTTTGACAACTTGACAGTCAATTTAAAGTACGTAATTTTCAAATGACCATGGTTTTAATCATTTGTCAAAAAGTGTATGATATGATGAACCCATATGATTAAAAATAATAACAAAAACAAGAAGATATATTTCTTTTTTCGCAATGGTTTTATCGGTGTGGTGTATTTTCGGCAGGTAGTAATAATCAGTTGATAATTATCTCACAATATGTATTGTAATTGTATAATGTGAATATCTACCTATTCGCTCGCCATTTAAGTTTTACCTAATTCATATTATACTGTGTTATAATATAAAAAAGGAATTCTGCGAATATTAAATGAATTCAAAATCAAAGTAGGAGTTGACATAAATATATTCAGATATGATACTTGGCGATTCCGAGCTCCACAAGCTCATACTTACAAAGGAATGGAGACTTTCAAATAGGGGAAGTAACTGTAAATGTACAACACATTATTTCGGTCGTATAACAGTTCGTTCTCATGTCATTTTGGCATTATTAGGGTACGTTTTCAATGTCGTTTCTTCTATTCATGTCAGATTGGTCGCCTAAAACGCTGGAGATGGGTCGTTTATAAAAAAAATTGAGATGGGTCGTTTATAAAACGCTTGAGATGGGTCGTGTATAAAACATTTGAGATGGGTCGTTTTTAAAACAGTTGAGATGGGTCGTTTATAAAACGCTTGAGATGAGTTGTTTATAAAATATTTGAGATGGGTCGTTTATAAAACGCTTGAGATGAGTTGTTTATAAAACATTTGAGATGGGTCGTTTATAAAACATTTGAGAAGGGTCGTCTATAAAACATTTGAGATGAGTTCTTTATAAAACGATTGATATGAGTTATTTATAAAACATTTGAGATATGTCGTTTATTAAAATTTTGAGATGGGTCGTTTGTAAAACATTTGAGATGGGTCGTTGTTACCAAAATAACCATAATTACTGCTTGAACGGGAAATTGTGTCACATATATCATTCATGTTTTATACAGACTTTATCTTGTTTGTTTAAATCCATCGAGTTTAACTTTCACTTCATACGCACCTGTATTATTATTCTGTTAACTTGACTGTTAACCCATGAACTAATACACATTCCAAATAACATATATGCAGTGAGTGTGTATTGGTCAGATGCGAGTAGTTATTTATAAATATCCGTCAAAAAGAAACAGGAAATAGTATATATATTATTATTGGGGGTTAAAAAATAAATTTTGACAAATTTCCCCTTCTTAGATTTTTTAGACTTGTTAATACTTTTGAATACGTTCGACTAATAAAAAAATTCAGGTAAAAATTATTTTGTAATAAGTTTGACGTTGAACCAACATATTCCATAGGCTGACTGTGCTACTAAAATATCCGTTAAATGCTGAGCGCAAAGCGATGAAGCTTGAAGTCTTTGTAATGACCTGACCCGGGATCGAACCCAATATATTCCACATGCGAGACGGACAATCTACCACTAAACTACGCTGCGGTGTCTTTACATCTTGAAAAATGATGACAAAATATTTTTCAGAAAATATGTAAGTGTGTATATGGTAAATAATAAAATGTATAAATATTAAATGAATTTTTTTTAAAAGTTTAGATTCGGCTTAAACATTTTTTCTTATATATCCTGCCTATATATATATAATATATACTTACGAAAACGGCATTTTGTTGATTTCACTATGTAAATAAACCAGCATTATGTCAACGTCCGGAATATGTCAACAATCTCACTGTTGACATATTGTTTGGTGGCAAAATAAACTATGTTCTACACATTTAATATAAAAACCTCTTGGAATGGAGGTAGATAGTACATTAAAGGATTGAATACACGTTTAAAATGAACTTTTAACATAAAAACTTTGTTTTTATTATAATGCGAATAATAGAGGCGTATAAACACGGCTAATATGTCAACGCACTCTTTGCGTGCGTCGCCTGCATTCAATGGGGAATATATCTCCCCTAAAATTAAAACAGACATAGATAAAGATATGTTTTAATTCCAGTAAAAACATAGCACGGGGTAAGTAAACTGGATTTCTTTTTATTTAATATATATTAATATATACGATTTTAAACTGCAAGAAAATTCACAGGGTGATATGTATATGTTGTTGTTGTTGTAACAACGCCCTCTTGCGGTGGAAGTTAAACCAAAATGTAGGCTGACATAGCTATACGGTTCGTGTCGGATATTAAGTTGTCACTTGCTAGTAAGTTATTGTTTATTTTGTACCATTTTTAAGTATTTATCACCCTTCGTCGCTATATTAATATACTGTCCTTCATTGAGTAGCCGATTTTGCAACATAGAACATAGTATCTTTTAAAAAACGAGAGTTGACCTACATAAACAGATAACCAGCGTTGTGTAGCCTAATGAAGAAACTTTTATAAGCCATGGTGCGCAAATAAAAGCAGCATAATTTTAAATAAATTTGTTTAAGATTATGTATTTTTGCCATTGTCTTTGCTTTTTATTTTACATTTATTGCGAATTAATATGTGTATTATAAACATGGAATATTTGTTACAAAGTCGTCGATTTTCGCGATATGAACAACGGTATAATTGTCAACTTTTCAATGTTGTTTCTCGTCAAAATCCCTACTAGACATTTACTTACAAGGGTAAGTAATGTACAAACGTACAGTGTAAATTGGCAAACACTCAAAATGACCAACTTAAAATGTTAAGATATATATATATATATATATATACCCTCGTTTCGGTAGTTGGGTCGAAAGGGGGGGGGGGGGGGGGGGGGGGGTGGGGGGTGGGGGGGGGGCAAAGTGTATGTAGACATGGTTAAATCGACAGTACTTTCTAAATATTTTAACTTTTTTTTTAACCAAAATTGAAAGAAAGTGTAAATAGGAAATACATGACTAAATAAAAAATACCTAAAAAATACAATTTTGATGCTTTTGAAGGATTTTTCTGCGGCGTTGACTTAATCCCATCGACCTAACGCTTTTCAGGCTTAGTGAATGTCATTTTCAAGTGTAAACGCTGGAACGTGCTTTATGTCAACGAATTCATATGCGACTCAAGTATGGTATAATTGTAATATTTACAGGCATTTCTACATAACGCTTTATAAAAAATACAGATTGCATTTATTACGAATAAACTGACGTTTAGGACTTATAAAAATGTAAAAACCTATAATCGAAGGCATTATTATTTTTTTCTAATTATTAGCCAATAGCGTAATTTTAAAGTAGTTATACTGGTATGGACTAAATTGATACCAATTCCAATCTTTGTCGACTATTTATGGACAGGTAAAACGTATTTTAGCATCAATACGCTTATAAACGTGGACTTTGTATAAAAATGGCGTTGATGTTGTATTTATAATAAATTAAATGAAAAACAAATGAAATACACAATTCTGTTCTGTTCATAATAATAAATCGGGATGTAACGAGTGATGATAACGATCGTAGCATTAAACCATATTCAGCAATTAATTAATTGAATACTACCCGTTACCGCTCTCTAAATTGGAGTTTCACAAGTTGTTTATTGTTGGAAACTATGATATCATCAGAACAAAACCCTGTTAAATGACTGGCGTTGTGTAGAAATGGGAATCATTCTGCAGTGTTCATTAGAATATAAAAAAGTGTGTTTATTATATGTGGGAAGAATACATAAATATCAGCAAGTTTGTAAATCACAGGAAATGATAATATTAAAAAACCGCAAGCAACGCTTTGTTGTAAATGGAACTTTCGACATTTGTTGGGATGTGATGTTGGGTGTACCACAAAGAGACATACACTCTTTTTTATAGTTTAATGATTGAAGTTCCTGGTTAAGTACAGAGTGTGTTGTTTTTTTGCCGATACAAAGTAATGTTTTCCCGTTATATTGCAATATTTCTTGTATTGCAGTATTTATCCCTTGTATACCTAATACCGCGATATACCTAATACCGCGAATGCCCGTATAACAACAATCTAGGAAGACATGCGCAAAGCTCCAACTTCTGTAGCATCGCCATTTGTTTATATTTCGGCAACTGTTTATTACTCAGAACACTTGAGTAACCTTATTACTGTATTATTGATGCCATTCTTTACATGGTTGAACAAAAAATTAGACTCTTGGCATTTGGTATGACATTATTGAAGAATTAAAGTAAGTAGCGACCATCTATCTTGTTTTTCACCGGAAGTAACACTTTGATTTTGTCAACAAAATTTTGTTGTATAACAAAACAACCTAGTGAGTTACAAATTATTTACCTATTAATGCGCTAGTTGTCATCAAAGTGGCAGATTATTGAGATAGCTATTGATGCACTTATTGACAACATACTGCAGATTATTGAGATAGCTAGTGATACACCAGTTGACAACATACTGCAGATTATTGAGATAGCTAATGATACACCAGTTGACAACATACTGCAGATTATTGAGATAGCTAATGATGCACCAGTTGACAACATAGTGGTAGATTATTGAGATAGCTATTGATGCACTGATTGACAACATACTGCAGATTAGTGAGATAGCTAGGGATGCACGGGTTGACAACATACTGGCAGATTATAGAGATACCTAATGATGCACCAGTTGACAACATAGTGGTAGATTATTGAAATAGCTAGTGATGCACCAGTTGACAACAAGGTGGCAGATTATTGCGATCGCTAGTAATCCACCGGTTGACAACATAGTGGCAGATCATTGTGACAGCTAGTGATGCACAGGTCAAAAACATAGTGGCAGATTTTTGCAACAGATAGTGATGCACCAGTTGACAATATACTGCAGATTATTGAGATAGCAAGTGATGCCTCGGTTGACAATTTAGTTGCATATTATTGAGATAGCTAGTGATTCACCAGTTGACAACAAACTGCAGATTTTTGAGATAGCTAGTAATGCACTAGTTGACAACAAAGTGGCAGATATATATTTCGACAGCTAGTGATGCACCGGTTGACAACATACTGTATATTACTAAGATAGCTAGTAATGCACCAGTTGACAACATTGTGGCAGATATATTGCGACAGCTACTTATGCACTGGTTGACAACATACTGCATATTATTGAGATAGCTAGTGATGCACTGGTTGACAACATTAAACAGATAATTGAGATAACTAGTGATGCACCGGTTGACAACAAAGTGGCAGATTATTGAGATAGCCAGTGATGGACCGGTTGACAACATAGTGGCAGATTATTGTGACAGCTAGTGATGCACCGGTCAACGACATAGTGGCAGATTTTTGCGACAGATAGTGATGCACCGGTTGACAATATACTGCAGATTATCAGGGTTTTCAATTAACGTGTACCCTCGGGTTTTGACGCAGGAGATTTCTAGTCGACCTGTTTTTGACGCGTGGAAATTATGGACGATGCGTATTTTTGACGCCCAGCAAGTTTGGATGAAGCATTAGTCCAACAACATATTGAGTTACATCCCGCTGGTTTTACTGCTACCGGTTCAATGCATTGACATTATAACCAATATCGCCGCCTCCGTCATAACCACAGCTTGCTTATGTAGTGTTCATATCACGCGCGTAATTGACAGTAACTGGGAAAATAGGTCAGCCAATCACAGTGGGTATATAAATAAACTAGGCGGAGCTAGGTAGAGTTGTAATTTGACAAACATTATTTTAGGTCACGCATGATCTCGACCAACTGATTAGATAATTGGATTGCCGATTATTGGCTCAAGTGAATTAATTAAAAGACAAATTGATTGAATAAATATTTGATTCGTTTACCGACGTACTTGCTAGTTTCCAAACTGGGCCATATTGAAAAAATTGTTTGTTTCCTGATGCGCGACCAACCCACGAAAACCCCGCGACTCAAACAATTTTATTACCATTTCTGAACACCATTTTTTTTCTCGATAAATTTTATAATCAGACTTTTGGATGATTTGATGGTATGAAACAAAGTGATCATCGATCATTATTAGCAGGGTTTGGACTAAGCACTGCCACACTCACAATATGCAAGATGACTTTAGATAATGCGAGTTGAAATTCGGTGCAAATAAAAGAACAGATGCGACTCTGGCTGAAAAATAAACTTGGAAAAACTGTCCAAAAGAAAGTTAATTTTTTTATTTCATTCTCAAGTTATTTACTTTGGACGCCGTTAATATCATTAAAGCATTCGTCAATCGACAATGACCAAAAAAAAAATTTCGTTTTATCTTGGAAACTTATAACAAACTACCCGCCATTTGTTTTATAAGGTAGCGTATCGCGCATGCGCTGGTTTTTAATTTCCGTTTACACATCGGAGTGTTTTGGAATATTTCCCAGTCTTTTTGTATTGGCTAGTGTAATTTATTGCCATTTGGAGATTGATCTGACTAAAGTATTCTTGTGTCTTTTCGTAGCTCTAAAAAAATAATCTGACTGGAATGCAGTGACAATATGTGCATGTCTTTATCATGAGTAACCAATGTTTATGAATGATTATGATTATGCAGATATGTTTATATGAATTTTATGTTGTAAAGCTGCTTGTGTGATTTTTAAAATAAAATGATAGTATATAGTAGTTAGGCCTGTTCCATTTAAACATTCAATCCAACCATGGAAGAGACTTTGAAATTGGACCCTCACTTTTTGTATTAGAATATTATTATTTTGCCTTCCATGGGTGTGATGTATGTTGAGATGGAACAGCCCATAATATGTATTCATTGTTATTCATTATAAATATTAAAACAGGAAAATAATAAAACTAAAACTAATAAAAGATTATCTATTGTTTTATTTAATTTCTTGCCGTATATTATAATATATAATACATGCCACACCACATAGAACTTGACTTCCAGCCTAAAAAATCTGGAAATGTTTTGCAATTTAACGCATAAAACCATCCATTCATATTGACTCTCAAGATTTCATTTTTGACTCTCCAGATTTTGGGGTCAAGGGTCAAATGACTCTCCACTTGTAAGTCCTATTGAAAACCCTGATTATTGAGATAGCTAGTGATGCACTGGTTGACAATATAGTGGCATATTATTGAGATAGCTTGTAATGCACCAGCTGACAACATACTGCAGATTATTAAGATATCTAGTGATGCACTGGTTGATAACATATAGCAGATTATTGTGACAGCTAGTGATGCACTGGTTAACAACATATAGCAGATTATTGAGATAGCTAGTGATGCACCGATTGACAACATATAACAGATAATTGAGATAGCTGTTGATGCACTGGTTGACAACATAGTGGCATATAATTGAGATTGCTAGTAATGCACCAGTTTACAACATACTGCAGATTGTTAAGATATATAGTGATGCACTAGTCGACAACAAACAGCAGATTATTGAGATAGCTAGTGATGCACCGATTGACATCATATAACAGATAATTGAGATAGCTATCGATGCAATGGTTGACAACATACAGCAGATAATTGAGATAACTAGTGATTCCCCGGTTGACAACATAGTGGCAGATTATTGAGATAGCTAGCGATGCAATGGTTGACAACATACAACAGATGATTGAGATAGCTAGTGATGCACTGGTTGAGATAGCTAGTGATGCACAGGTTGACAACATAGTGGCAGATTATTGAGATAACTAGCGATGCAATGGTTGACAACATACAACAAATAATTGAGATAGCTAGTGATGCACCGGGTGACTGTATTTTACAGCAGATAATTGAGATAGCTAGTGATGCACAGGTTGACAACATACTGCAGATAATTGAGATAGTTAGTGATGCACCAGTTGACAACTTACAGTAGATTATTGAGATAACTAGTTATGCACCGTTTGACAACATAGTGGTAGATTAATGAGATGGCTATTGATGCACAGATTGACAACATATTGACAAATTATTGAGATTGCAAGTGATGCAGTGGTTGACAACAAACAACAGATAATTGAGATAGCTAGTGATGTACCAGTTGTCAACCTAGTGGCAGATTATTGAGATAGCCAGTGATGCACTGGCTGACAGCATACTGGCAAATAATTGAAATAGCTAGTGATGCACTGGTTGACAACATACTTGCAAATTATTGAGATAGATAGTGATGCATTGGTTGACAACATACTGGCAAATTATTGAGATAGCCAGTGATGCACTGGTTGGCAACATACTGGCAAATTATTGAGATTGCTAGTGATGCACTGGTTGATAACATACTGGCAAATTAATGAGATAGCTATTGATGCACTGGTTGATAGCATACTGGCGAATTATTGAGATAGCTAGTGATGCATTGGTTGACAACATACTGGCAAATTATTGAGATAGCTAGTGATGCACTTGTTGACAACATACTTGCAAACTATTGAGATAGGTAGTGATGCACTGGTTGACAACATACTGGCGAATTATTGAATTATTGAGATAGCTAGTGATGCATTGGTTGACAACATAGTGGCAGATTATTGAGATAGCTAGTGATGCTCCGGTTGACAACATAGCGACATATTTAGCGACAGTGAAAACACACAGATGTATATTATATGCTTCATTTCAAATATTCTAGGGCATTGCATGTGCTTTCTCTGTTGATTCATAGTCATCATACTGTTGGTATAAAAAATCTGATGATTCAATTAAAAAATGACCTAACTAACCACCTTCTATAGGTATGTATCAGAACGATTTTTTTTAGCTTTACTGACCTAAGATCAGAACGGCTTATATAAATGTGATGGTGCATTGTCTGTTATCAGCTGGCTATTTAATATAATGTACACATGGTTTGTTGTGTTTGGGTATATCTCTGTAGTGTAAGCTAGCACACTTTTCTGTATGAAAAGAAGTCCAGGTTCAAGTCCTGGTGGGGGTATTGACACTCTTTCCAAGTTTACTGAGTAAAAACTCCATTTTATTGGTCTATCTAATATAAATGTCATAGATGAAGCAAATGCATTGTACATCTTTCTTTACCAACCAGAATTAAAAGACTGTACACTCATATACCACAATGCCTATTTGTTTACAATATCAAAGACATTTCAATTTAACAAACCTGTGTTAGCGGTCCCCTTTATTAAGCAACCACTTGTTGTACATAAACAGTCATATTTTCTCTACCATTTTTAGCTTGACTAATCTAAGAAAAAAGATTGATGTTTTACTCACCTGCCCTAAAAGAGACACGTTCAGCTTATGTTGTATTTACATATTACATAAAAGTTGTAGTGAATAAACGTTTCATCCAATATAACATTGTCATTCTGCCGGAAATGAGAGATGTTTACCTAATGTTATAATTAGGTATTATATGAAGGTTGTAGTGAATTTACATGTTTCTACCAGGATAACATTGTCATTCTTTCCTTAATGCGACATTTTGACTTAATGTTGTATTTACATATTGTACGAACGTTGTAGTGAATTAACATGTTTTCACTGGGATAACATTGTCATTCGGTCCGAAATGAGATACATTGACCTAATATTGTAATTACGTATTTTATGAGGGCTGAAGTCAATTAACATGTTTCCACAAGGATACAATTTTCATTCTGTCCGAAATTAGACATGTTGACCTAATGGTGTAATTACATATTATATGAAGCTTATAGTTTATTAACATATTTCCACCAGAATAGCATTGTCATTCTGCCCGAAATGAGAAAAATTGACTTAATGTTGTATTTACGTATTATATGATAGTTGTAGTTATATTAACATATTTCCACAAGGGTAACATTGTCATTCTGCGGAAAATGAGACATGTTGACCTAATGTTGTTATTATGTATTATATGAAGGTTGTAGTGAATTTACTTATTTCCACCGGGATAACATTGTCATTCTGCCCAAAATGAAACATGTTGACCCAGTTTCCAGGGTAATAACATTATCGTTCAGCCGGAAATGCGACACGTTGACTATATATTGTATTTACATAATATAGGAAGGTTGTAGTGAATGAAAATGTCTTCACAGGTATAACACTGCCATTCTTCCCGAAATGAGACATGTTGACCTTAGGTTGTATTAACGTAATAAAGTATGAAGTATAAGACATTTTGACAAAAAGTTGTATTGACGTTTTAGATGACGGTTGTTGCGAATTAACATGTTTCCACCAGAATAACATTGTAATCTTGCCCTCAATGAGATATATTGACCTTATGTTGTACTTACGTATTATATGATGGTTGTAGTGACTTAGTGACCGGGATAACATTGGCTTTCTACCCGAAATGAGACATGTGACCTAATGTTTTATGAACGTATAGTATGGAGGTTGTAGTGAATTAACATGTTTCTGCCAGGATAACATTGTCATTCTGCCCAAAACGAGTCACGTTGACCTAATGTTTTATTTACGTAATACATGAAAGTTGAAGGGAATTAATATGTTTCTTCTGGGATAACATTGTCACTCTGCCCGAAATGAAACATGTGACCTAATGTTTTATCAACGTTTATTATGAAGTTGTAGTGAATTAACATGTTTCCGCCAGGATAACATTGTCATAGTGCCCAAAACGAGTCATGTTGACCTAATGTTGTATTTACGTAATATATGAAAGTTGAAGGGAATTAATATGTTTCTTCTGGGATAACATTGTCATTCTGCACGAAATGAAATGTGTTGACCTAATGTTGTATTTACGTATTATACGAAAGTTGTAGTGAATAAACATGTTCCACTGTGATAACATTGCCATTCTGCCCGATATATAAAGGTTGTACTTACCCCGGGATAAGGTAATGTAGTATACGAAGATTGCAATGTATCAACATATATAAGCCGTGATAACATTGTCATTAGTTTTTAAAATGATGCATGTTGATCTAATGTTGTATTTACGTAATATATGAATGTTGAAGTGCATTGACATGTTTCCACTGTGATAGCATTGTCATTCTGCCTAAAATGAGACATGTTGAGCTAATGTTGTATTTATGTATTATATGAAGATTGTAGTGAATAAACATGTTTCCACTGTGATAACATTGTCTTTCTGCCCGAAATGAGACAAGTTGACCTAATGTTGTTATTATGTATTATTTGAAGGTTATAGTGAATTTACATGTTTCTACCGGGATAAAATTGTCATTTTGCCTTAAATGAGTCATGTTGACCTAATGTTGTATTTACGTATTATATGAAGGTTGTAGTGAATTAAAATGTTTCCATTGTGATAACATTGTCATTCTGCCCGAAATGAGAGAAGTTGACCTAATGTTGTATTTACGTATTATATGGAGGTTGTAGTGAATTTGCATGTGTCCACCAGGATAACATTGTCTTTCAGCCGGAAATGAGTCATGTTGACCTAATGTTGTATTTACGTATTATATGAAGGTTGTAGTGAATAAACATGTTTCTTCTGGGATAACATTGCCATTCTGCCGGAAATTAGACAAATTGACCTAAGGTTGTTATTAGGTTTTATATGAAGGTTGTAGTTAATTAATATATATCCACTAGGACAATATTTTCATTCTGCCCATAATAAGACCTATTGACATAATGTTGTATTTACGTATTATATAAAGGTTGTAGTGAATTAACATGTTTACACAGTGATAACATTGGCATTCTGCCCGAAATGAGTCATGCTGACCTGATGTTGTATTCACGTATAACATGAAGGTTGTAGTGAATTTACATGTTTCTACTGTGATAACATAGTCATTCTGACGAAATGAGACACGTTGACCTAATGTTGTATTTACATGATATATGAAGGTTGTAGTGAATACACATGTTTCCACAACGATAGCATTGTCATTCTGCTAAAAATAAGACAATTTGACATAAAGTTGTATTGACGTATTACATGACGGTTGTTGTGAATAAGCATGTTTCCACCAGAATACCATTGAAGTCCTGCCCGCAATGAGATATATTGACCTAATATTGTATTCACGTATAATATGAAGATTTTAATGACTTAACATGTTTCCACTGTGATAATATTGTCTATCTGTCCGAAATGACACGTGTTGACCTTGTGTTGTATTTACGTATTATATGAAGGTTGTCGTGAATTAACATGTTTCTAC
Organism: Panopea generosa; assembly: GCA_029582155.1. Taxonomy (NCBI): domain Eukaryota; kingdom Metazoa; phylum Mollusca; class Bivalvia; order Adapedonta; family Hiatellidae; genus Panopea; species Panopea generosa. The sequence continues at coordinate 44,432,033 of CM055904.1, read as the reverse complement.
TGTGATAACATTGTCATTCTGCCCGAAATGAGACATGTTGACCTAATGTTTCATTTACGGATAATATAGAGGTTGTAGTTGATTAACATATTTCCACCGGGATAACATTGCCATTCTGCCCAAAATGAGACGTGTTGACCTAATGTTGTGTTAACGTATTATATGAAGGTTGTAGTGAATGAACAAGTCTTCACTGTAATAATATTGTCATTCTGCCGGAAATTAGACAAGTTGACCTAATGTTGTTATTAGGTGTATTATATGAAGGTTGTAGTGAATAAACATGTTTCTACTGTGATAACATTGTCTTTCTGCCCGAAATGAGACGTGTTGACCTGATGTAATTACGTATTATATGAAGGTTGTAGTGACTTAACATATTTCTTCTGTGATAAAAATGTCATTCTGCCCGAAATGAGACATGTTGACCTAATGTTGTTATTATGTATTATATGAAGGTTGTAGTGAATTAACATGTTTCTACTGTGATAACATTGTCATTCTGCCGGAAATGAGACATGTTGACCTTATATTGCTATTATGTATTATATGAAGGTTGTAGTGAATTAACATGTTTCTATTGTGATTACATAACCATTCTGCCCGAAATGGGACGTGTTGAGCTAATGTTGTATTTACGTATTATATGAAGGTTGTAGTGAATTAACATTTTTACACATTAATAACATTGTCATTCTGCCGGAAATGAGACAAGTTGACCTTATGTTGTTATTATGTATTATATGAAGGTTGTAGTGAATGAACAAGTTTCTACTGTAATAATATTGTCATTCTGCCGGAAATGAGACATGTTGACCTAATGTTGTTATAAGGTGTATTATATTAAGGTTGTAGTGAATTAACATGTTTCTACTGTGATAACATAGCCATTCTGCCCGAAATGAAACATGTTGACCTAATGTTGTTATTATGTATTATATGAAGGTTGTATTGAATTAACATGCTTCTACTGTGATAACATAGCCATTCTGCCCAAAATAAGACGTATTGACCTAATGTTGTATTTACGTATTATATGAAGGTTGTGGTGAATCAATATTTTTCCACTGTAATAACATTGTCATTCTGCCGGAAATGAGACAAGTTGACCTAATGTTGTTAATATGTATTATATAAAGGTTGTAGTGAATTAACAAGTTTCCACTGTAACAATATTGTCATTCTTCTCGAAATGAGACATGTTGACCTAATGTTGTATTTGCGTATTATATGAAAATTGTAGTGAATTAACATGTTTCTTCTGTGATAACATAGCCATTCTGCCCAAAATGAGACGTGTTGACCTTATGTTGTATTTACGTATTATATGAAGGTTGTAGTAAATTAATTTTTTTCCACTGTAATAGCACTGTCATTCTGCCAGAAATGAGACAAGTTGACCTCATGTTGTATTTACGTATTATATGAAGGTTGTAGTGAATTAACATTTTTCACTGTAATAACATTATCATTCTGTCCGAAATGAGAGAAGTTGACCTAATGTTGTATTTATGTATTATAATGAGGTTGTTGTGAATTAACATATTTCCACCAGGATAACATTGTCATTCGGCCGGAAATGAGAAAAGTTGATCTTATGTTGTATTTACGTATCATATAGATGTTGTAGTGAATTAACATCTTTCCACCAGGATAACATTGTCATTCTGCCCGAAATGAATCATGTTCACCTTATGTTGTATTTACGTATTATATGAAGGTTGTAGTGAATTAACATGTTTCTACTATGATAACATAGCCATTTTGCCCGAAATGAGATACGTTGACTTAATGTTGTATTTACGTATTATATGAAGGTTGTAGTGAATTAACATGTTTCTTCTGGGATAACATTGCCAATTTGCCCAAAATGAGACATGGTGACCTTATGTTGTTATTATGTATTATATGAAGGTTGTAGTGATTTAACATTTTTCTACTGTGATAACATAGCCATTCTGCCTGAAATGAGACATGTTGACCTAATGTTGTATTTACGTATTATATGAAGGTTGTAGTGAATTAACATTTTTCTACTGTGATAACATAGCCATTCTGCCTGAAATGAAACGTGTTGACCTAATATTGTATTTATGTATTATAATGAGGTTGTTGTGAATTAACATATTTCCACCAGGATAACATTGTCATTCTACCGGAAATGAGACATGTTGACCTAATGTTGTTATTATGTATTATATGAAGGTTGTAGTGAATTAACAAGTTTCCACTGAAATAACATTGCCAATCTGCCCAAAATAAGACATGGTGACCTAATGTTGTTATTATATATTATATGAAGGTTGTAGTGATTTAACATTTTTCTACTGTGATAACATAGCCATTCTGACTGAAATGAGACATGTTGACCGATTGTTGTATTTACGTATTATATGAAGGTTGTAGTGAATTAACATTTTCCCACTGTAATAACATTGTCATTTTGCCGGAAATGAGACAAGTTGACCTAATGTTGTTTTTACGTATTATATTGAGGTTGTAGTGAATTAACATATTTCCACCAGGATAACATTGTAATTCTACCGGAAACGAGACATGTTGACCTAATGTTGTTATTATGTATTATATGAAGGTTGTAGTGAATTAACAAGTTTCCACTGAAATAACATTGTCATTCTGCTGGAAATGACACAAGTTAACTTAATGTTGTATTTACGTATTATATGAAGGTTGTAGTGAATTAACATTTTCCCACTGTAATAACATTGTCATTTTGCCGGAAATGAGACATGTTGATCTAATGTTGTATTAACGTATTATATTGAGGTTGTAGTGAATTAACATATTTCCACCAGGATAACATTGTCATTCTACCGGAAATGAGACATGTTGACCTAATGTTGTATTTAACGTATTATGTGAATGAACTTATTTACACTAGGATAACGTTTTCTTTTTGCCCTAAATGAGACATGTTAAACTAATGTTGTATTGACGTAATATATGAAGGTTTAAGTGAATAAACATGTTTTCACCAGGATAACATTGTCATCCTGCCCAAAATGTGATATATTGACCTTATGTTGTATTTACGTACTATATGCCCGAAATAATATATGTTGACCGGAAACGAGACATGTTGACCTAATGTTGTTATTATGTATTATATGAAGGTTGTAGTAAATTAACATGTTTCCACTGAAATAACATTGTCATTCTGCTGGAAATGACACAAGTTAATGTTGAATTTCGTGTTATATGAATGTTGATGTGAATAAGCATTTTGATATTGTCATTCTGCCCTAAATGAGGCATGTCTACCTAATGTTATGGTTACGAAATATATGAAGATTGTAGTGAATTAACATGTTTCCACAACAATAACAATGTCATACACGTTGACCTAATGTTGTTTCTAGGTATTATATGAAAGTTGTAACGAATTAAGATGTTTCCACAAGGACTACATTGTCATTCTGTCCGCAATGAGACATGTCGCCATAATGTCGAATTTACGAAATATATGATTCTTGTAGTCGACCAGGAAAATATTTTCATTCTGCCCGAAATGAGATTGACATAATGTTGTATTTCCGCAACTTATGAATTTTGTACTTACCCCGAGATAATGTTATGTAACATACGAAGATTGCAATGAATTAACATGTATTCACCGTGATAACATTGTCATTACTTTCCGAAATAACTCATCTTGATCTAATGTTGTATTTACGTATTATATGAAGGTTGTAATGACTTAACATGTTTCCACTGTGATAACATTGTCTTTCTGCCCGAAATGAGACATACTGACATGATGTTGTATTGACGTATTGTATGAAGTTTGTAGTGGCTTAACATGTTTCTATGGTAATATTCTTTTTCTGCCCGAAATAAGACGTGTTGACGTAATGTTGTTTTTACGTATTATATGATGGTTGTAGTGACTTAACATGTTTCCACCGTGATAACATTGTTATTCTGCCAGAAATGAGGCATGTTGACCCAATGTTTTATTAACGTATGATATGGAGGTTGTAGTTGATTAACATTTTTCCACCGGGATAACATTGTCATTCTGCCCAAAATGAGACGTGTTGACTTAATGTATTTACGTATTATATGAAAGTTGTAGTGAATTAATATGTTTCGACCAGGATAATATTTTCAGCACGGGAAAGCACAGGACGCGTTGCTGACTAAACGGAGACAGAAAGCTTACCACTCTAAGAGCAAAAGTTGCTAAGAATCATAATGTTCACATCATATATAAACAAGAACCTAATGCACAAGGCGTTAAATTCCCCGCACGTGCTACAACATACTCTAAGTTCGAGGCCCGCTGGCGACCCTGGCGGCCATATATTAAACAAAATAATTATACCTTCCTCAAGAGAAATTCAATGCCTGTCGAACCCTATGTTTTGGTTAAAACTGTCCCAAGAATGAGCTCAGTACCGGGTTTTGAACATGGTACCACGAATTGCAACATTTTTGGGAGTTGCACGTGTTGGTACGGGCCGTTTCTGACTGAACAAAGACGGATAGCTGATCACTATAAGAACAAAAGTTGCTTAGAATCAAGCGTTCTACAATATATCTGAAAATGAACGCAATGCACGTGCCTCTCATTTTCTGGCACGTGTTACAAATTTTCGATCCGAGCTATATGACTGTTGGAGCTCCATTTCTTCAGAAAAAATGCTTAGGGTTAGGTCATTGGACTCCTCGGCACTGGTTTCTAATCCAATATGCAATTGAATTCGCGTTTTCAAATAGTTGGACACATGATTATCTACAAAATAACATAAAATACAGATGCTAAGCTCATCATGTATAATAAGCATTGGGCAGTGTATTGAAGTTCACAATAACGGAGAGTTTAACGTAACTATCTATAAAAGTGTATGGTATTTTCTAAAACACCAAGAAGATATTCGTGTTATTTTGATGAGATCTACATTTCGAAAAAAAAAGAATTTTGCTCCAACGATATTTTCTAAATTCGCGCACGTGCCACGGTGGTCATTTTAAGCGAACTTTCAAAACGCAGCGTTAGTTTATAGAGTTCATCGAGACCTTTTAAAAGAGACCAAACATGCAAAATTCGAACATGAAATGGCCTCTGTGCACGGGTTCAAATATTGCATGCACGGGTATGATAATGCTCGTGGCGTTATTCTGATCAGTCTGTTAGAGTTAACTGCATACTGTTGTAACAAAAGTTTCTTAAAAATGTGTTCACTATATCATACATGTATATCAAAATAAACAAATTTTGTCAAGGAATGATCTCGGCAGAGATTTGAACATTATATATACATTTTACGGCTTTATTCCACAAAAGTTGTTTTTTAATCAATTTCAAATAAGTATCTCTTACTTCATAACTAACTCAAAGAACCTAATAAGGGTCATAGGGACAATATCAACATTTCATTTTTATAGAAGGGCATAGTCACACGTTTTTAACCTGGGTTTAGGGCTTTGACCTAGGAATGGTATATAGGGCCTACAGGGGTTCCTTAGGGTTCAATCCGGGCTTCACTAAAAAAGTTGAGAATGTTGAAAATTTTATGATATTTGGTCCTGGGTTAAGCTCCTTTGAAGGTTCCGAGATCAGTATAACACGAGTTACAGATTGTTACGAGTTCCCCTAGGTGCCCCAGGGACGAAAACCTAAACCCAACCAAAAAAAAAAAAAATTACCCAAAATAACTGAGTAGATTGGGATATCCCATCGTCAGAACTTAAAGTTGTAAAATGTTGTGTAGAACCACGGAATAAGATGTTGTTCAACTTGTAGATGACTTGGGTTTTATTTGAAGGTACCATTCGAAAGATAAACTGATAACGAACGCGTTGATGGTATCCGCTATATTTCTTGACGAAGTTTTGGCCCCTGAAAGTTTGTCAAAAAAACAACATCTCATTTTTTTGATGAAAAAGTCCTTGATAGGGGCTGTTACGGTCGAGGTGGTATTTTGAGATTAAAATATCTCAATAGTTAAGAGGGTCCGAAATCCCTAATTAAGAAAACCCTTGAGGTTTAGGGTGTCCTAGGTAGAGGATGTTTTACAATAAAAATATTCTTCAAGCAAACACGGTCAAGGTCAATCTAAAATTTTCGTACAAAACCAAGGGTATAAAAAGCGTTCAGTTCAAAAAAAGTATATTCCAACTTCAGATCTCGCCCTAACAAACTATAGAAATCCATAGAATATGAATAAAAGAACATTTATGGAACATTTCAGAGTAATATATTCATAATTGGCATATATATGAACGCTTTTCCGATTTTTCTGCGGTTTTCTCTCAGTGACAAAATCAACATTTTTTTTTAATTTCTGTACTTTTCAGATGACATCTAAAGACCTTTGCAAGAGTTTGGGGCTAATATTTTTGATACCATATTGGAGGACTTGAATAGGTCTTTAAGAGAATATATAGTTTTTCAACCTTGCGATAGGACATAGTGCCTCTATGGAGGCTCAAACATAGGCAAAAAAGGCGAAATCGTCAACTGTTGAATTGAGTAATATAAAAAAAATTAAGTTTTTTTTAAAATGGTAACAACAAACTGGCCTTAATTTGACGAGATCTAGCTAACAAAAAATATTTTTTGACTCTAGGTCTTTTGTTCCAATTTATGCACATGCACGTGCACTGGTTTAAGAGTTACTGCAAAAATCTCAACGCCACTTTATAAAGCTCAGAAAGACCTTTCAAATGATATCTAACTTGAAAAATTCGGACCGGAAATGGTCTCTCGGCTCAGGTTTGATCCTCTTTTGGCCCTCCGGTTATCCGTAGGTAAGTTGAGGTTACTGTTCTACTGGGTAAACGGTTTGAGATAGCCATATAGTTTAAAGACAAAAGTTGTTCAGTAATTAATTCTCTACAACATATGTGGAGCTGAATCCAATGCACGTGTCTCAAAATAGCGCACATGCCAGGGTGACCACCTTAGTTATAGGCCACGGTGTAAAGAGCTCATCGAGACATTTCGAACAACACCAAACATGCAAAATTCGAACATGAAATGGCATCTGTGCACGGGTTTAAATATTGCATGCACGGGTATGATAATACCCGTGATGTTATTCTGATCAGTCTGTTAGAGTTAGCTGCATACTGTTGATACAAAAGTTACTCAAAATTGTTTTCACTATAGCATACACAGCACGTGTTTCTTGTGGCGGGGTGAAGGTCCTATATTTTGTATAGTGTAGAGCTTATCATTAAACATTATTTTTTCTTTGACCTATTAGCAAGGACTTATAGTTTAGTCAGAAAAAAATATTAACCTAATTAATTAATATTTTTTGATCAAAAGTTCAAAAGGTCAAATTTTTTATATTTTTTAAATTTTTTGTGCATATTGTGTAGATAAAAAATATTTTAAATTATGTAGTGAAAATCAGCCCCGTGGTAATAGAAACAATGTTTTAGACTGTTTATTGTTTACATGCGTGCACGTGGCGCTAGGGTCAAGGACAAAAGTTTGAAAAGTATTGGTTGTAATATCCAGAAAGAAAACATTTTTCTCTAAATAATGATAACAAAATTTAGCCGTTTATGTGAATTAATAAAGATTTGGGAGAGTGTTGAAATTGATGAAAAATAGCTATATCTGGTCCGAAAATGGCCCAAAACCCAGTTTTTCCTTAATTTAAAATGACCCTAAATCACTAAGTATATGGTTTAGAATTATATTTCTTACACCAATCGCTTTATCTGACCATAAACCTTGCAAAAACCCGGGTTAAAGTTTAAGACAGGGCTAATGACCTCTGGCGAGCGGGTCAAACCATGTCGTAAAAACATTCGGACATTCGTTTTTCAAGCAACAAATGACTATTTCTGGAGCATGTTTGAGCCTGCCGGACAGGTCAATAGCAGTAGTATATGATGCGGGGGGGGGGGGGGGGGGGGGATGCTGTAGGCAATGGTTATTGCTATGGGTGATGTTAAAATCACTTCCCTAGTGCTAGGAATAAGGTGCTGGGGATTTGTGGAACATGGTGAAAACATTTTAAAAAATAATTTTTGCCGGAATGCGATTTTTTCGAAAATACTTATCGGAACCCATCAAACTAGGTACCAGAGTATGCCTAGATGTCCCCTGTACGAATTGAACGACTACTAACAACCACCCATGCATGTTCGAACCCCGTGCGCTACAGCAAAAAGAGTTAAAATAAAATTTATTTTAGCGCTTAGGTACCATGTTTACACGTTCTGCATATGTCGTTAATGAATTTTACAAACTTATCTGTTGTAAAAACAAGAACCAAAACATGTTTGCTAAGGAATGGTACCAAAATCAGAATTGTATACCCAATATTAAGGTCTGTGGAACTTGTTGAAAATGTTGAAGTTTGACTTTGAAGTGCCGTGACTTTTAAAGAACAAGTGCTATGTTCATATCACTGCTAAGACTTCATTCCTTGACCGATTTTGTTGAACTTGTTATCATTATGTAGGTATTGATGGGATCTAGTGTTCTGAATGCCTAAATGGTTCAATGTCCTCACCGCTAGGCGGCGCCAGCGGATCCGAGTTTCAGGTTTGAGCCTTAGGGGCCACGGAAAAAATAAATCACACTTGCTATGGATTTCTTTTTACATATGTTGTAGATTTAACGATTCTAAGCAACTTTTGTTCTTTAAGAAATAAGCTATCTACCACCGTTTCGCCAGAAACGTGACCGTGCCTCCGTGTGCATGGCGGGAATTGGGGTGTCATGTTCAAACCCCGGCACTGACCTCATTCTTGTGCCGTTTTTAACCAGAGCATAGGGTTCGACAGGGATTGAGGAACTCTTGGGGTTGGTACCAACATTTTTGGAAAAACATGGCCGCCAGGGGTCGCCAGTGGGCCTCGAACTTAGTTCATTTGGTAGCATGTGCCGGAAAATGAGGGGCACGTGCATTAAAACCATGTAATATATGTTGTAGAGAATTTAATTCTAAGCAACATTTATTCTTAGAGTGAGAAAATATCTATCTCCGTTCAGTCAGAAACGCGTCCCGTGCATACCCGTTCAATTCGTCATTTTTGACCAATTATAGGTGCCATGTTCAAACCCTTGCCCAGAGGCATTTCCTGTCGGAATTTGATGATCTTGGTGTCGTTGTATAGGTATTGAACAGATCTTTAGGTTGCAGTACATCACTGACACGATGGCACTCTGCCAAGGTCATCCCGGGGCCTACAACTGAGGTGCGCCATTTTAAGAGCCACGTGCATTGGGGTAAGCTTTATATATAATGTAGAGAATTTAATACTGAGCAACTTTTGTCTTTAAACTATATGGCTATCGCAAACCGTTTAGCCAGTAGAGCCATAAAGGCAACTCATATACGGTCAGCCGGAAGACGAAAAGGGGTTCGAACCTGAGCCGAGAGGCCATTTCCGGTCCGATTTTTTTCAAATTGGGTATCGTTGGAAAGGTCTTGGCGAGCCTGACAAAGTGGCGTCGAGTTTTTAAAAAAAATCTCAATCTCGTTCACATGCACGGGCAAAAATAGAAATAAGGGACCTAGAGTGAAAAAAATAATTTTATTAGCTCAATCTCGTCAAATAGAGGCTAGTTTATTTTTACCGTTTAAAAAAATAACTTACACTTTTTTGTATAACTCGGGTCAAAAGTTGGCAGCCCGTGCCAGAAAATCAGAGGCACGTGCATTGAGTTTATTTTCATAAATGTTGTAGTACACCTGATTCTGAGCAATTTTTGTTCTTAAAGTGATCAGCTATCTGTCTCCGTTTAGTCAGAAACGCGCCCCGTGCATACCCGTGCAATTCCGACTAATTTTGGCAAATTTAGGTGCCATGTTCAAATTCCTGCCCAGAGGCCATTTCTTGTCGGAATTTGATGATCTTGGTGTTGATCGACAGGTATTGAATAGCTCTTAGGGTTGCCGTACTCAGCCGTACTCAACTGACCCAAAGGCAATTGTTCAAGGTCATCCCGGGGCCTAGAACTAAGGTGATAACCCTGGCACGTGCACCATTTTGAGAGCCACGTGCATTGGGTTCAGCTTCATGTTAATTGTAGGATATTTAATACAGAGCAACTTTTGTCTTTAAACTATATGGCTTTCTCAAACCGTTTAGCCGCTTGAACCGTAACCCCAACTGACCTGTGGTCAGCCTGAGAGCCGAAAGAGGATCGAACCTGTGACGAAAGGCCATTTCCGGTCCGATTTTTTCAAGTTGGGTATCGTATGAAAGGTCTTGGCGAGCCTGACAAAGTGACGTAGAGATTTTTAAAGAAATATCAAAGCCGTGCAAGTGCACGGGCAAAAATAGAAATAAGAGACCTAAAGTAAAAAATAAGAATATTATCTCAATCTTGTCAAATAAAGGCTAGTTTATTTTTACCGTTTCAAAAAATAACTTATACTTTTTTGTATAGCTCGGGTCAAAAATTGGCAACCCGGGCAGAAAATCAGAGGCACGTGCATTGAGTTTATTTTCATATATGTTGTAGAACACCTGATTCTGAGCAACTTTTGTTCTTAGAGTGATCAGCTACCTGTCTCCGTTTAGTCAGAAACGCGCTCCGTGCATACCCGTGCAATTCCGACCAATTTTTTCAAATTTAGGTGCCATGTTCAAAAACCTGCCCAGAGGCCATTTCTTGTCGTAATTTGATGATCTTGGTGTTGATCGACAGGTATTGAAAAGCTCTTAAGGTTGCCGTACTCAGCCGTACTTAACTGACCCAATGGCTCTCGTTCAAGGTCATTCCGAGGCCTAGAACTAAGGTGGACACCCTGGCACGTGCACCATTTTGAGAGCCACGTGCATTGGGTTCAGCTCATGTATATTGTAGAAAATTTAATACTGAGCAACTTTTGTTTTTAAACTATATGACTATCTCAAACCGTTCAGCGGCTAGAACCTTAACCCCAACTGACCTACGGTCAGCCGGAGGGCCAAAAAAGGATCGAACCTGTGCCGGTCCGATTTTTCAAGTTGGGTATCAATGGAAAGGTTTTGACGAGCCTAACAAAGTAGAATCGAGTTTTGTTATTAAATCGTAAGCACGTGCACGTAAGGTTGAATTGAAATAATCGACTTGGACTCGATTTTTTTTGTTTATTAGCTAGATCTCGTCAAATTAAGGTCAGTTTATTCTTACCATTTTAAAAAATAACTTCTTAATATAACTCATTTCTAAAATTGACGATTTTGCCATTTTTGGCCATGTACGAGCTCCAACATAGGCCTTATGCCGTGCCACAAGGCTATAAAACTATACGTTGTCTGAAAGATATATTCAAGGCCTAAAACATGATACCAAAAATATAATACCCAATGACCTTGAAACGTCATTATTAAAGTTCATCTGAAAATGACACTAAACCCGATGAAAGTTGATGAAAATGTCCCTGGTTAAAAACCCTAAAAAATATCGGAAACTCGTTTATATCTTTTCCATTTTTAAACATATCTCTCTGAAAAGTTTCACAAATGTTCCTTTATTCATGTTCTATAGATTTCTATAGTTTGCTAGGGCGAGATCTGAAGTTTTAATATACTTTTTTTTTTTACCTGAACCTGAACGCTTTTTTTGCCTTGATTTTAAAATTGAAGATTGACCATGACCGTTGGGTACAAGATCAAGGTCAATAAAGGTTAAGTAGGATGAGATACGTTCATTGGTAAAAAGTTTATAAACTTCAAGCACTGCAATGTTGAGATATTACATTTTGAACATGACCACTTAAAAAAAAATCAAAGATTTATAACTTTTTTTCCTTCACGAATATTTTTATAGTGAAACGTCCCATAGCATGTACAACCCCAACCCCAAAGGTTCCTTTAATTAGGGATCTAGGACCTTCCTATTTATTAGGATATTACAACCTCAAAGGTCAACCAAAACCATAACTGGGCATTTCAGGGACATTTTCATAAAAGAAAATGTTTTTTTTCCCAAACTTTAAAGGGCCGTAACTCTGTCAAATAAATAGGCAAAAATTAGGGAATATCATCAACGTGTTCCTCATCCATTCAAATGGTATCTTCAAATCTCACCCAAGTAATCTAGAATTGTTTATCCTCCAATAACGTGTTACTACATAACATTTTTGGACTTTAAGTTCAGAGAATGTAAATACCAAAGTTACTCAGTTTTTTGGTGAAAAAAAACACTTTTTGCCTGGGTTTAGGTTCTCGTCCCTAGGGCACATAGAAAAAGCCGTAACTACTTGGAACGTGTGCTATGGTGGGCTAGAAAGGACCAAGAAACCTTAACCCAGGACCAAATAAATTATTTTATATACTTCTCCTACTTTTTTTTGTTAAGCCTGGGTGTAAGTATTGATTTGACACCTAAATGACCCCTAATTGACCCCTATATGAAACCTAAGTCAAACCCCGAAACCCAATTTCATAAAGTATATTCATCTCCAATACAAAAAATCATTCGATGAAAATGTTCCTTCAACTATTACTAGGGGCATAGTCACATGTTTTTAAAATAGGTTTAGGGGTTTGACCTAGGAATGGTATATAGGGCCTATAGGGATTCTTTAGGGTTCAACCCAGTCTTCACTAAAAAAGTTGAGAATGTCGAAAATTTTATGATATTTAGTCCTAGGTTTAGCTCATTTGGAGCTTAATCTTACCCAAAAAACTGAGTAGATTGGAATATCCCAACGTCAGAACTTCAAGTTATAAAATGTGGCCCGGTGTTGAACCACGGAATTAGATAATGTTTTATTTGAAAATACGATTCCAAAGATAAATTGAGAGCTAACACGCTGATGGTATCCGCTATATTTTTTGCCGAAGTAATGGCCACTAAAAGTTTGACAAAAAAAGAACATCTCATTTTTGAAGAAAAAGTCCCCGAGAGGGGCAATTACGGTCGAGGTGGTGTTTTGAGATTGAAATATCACAATAATTAGGAGGGTACGAGATCCCTAATGACGCGAACCCTTGAGGTTTAGAGTGTCCAAAGTAGAGGATGTTTCACTATAAAAATATTCTTCAAGCAGAAACGATCAAGGCCAATCTACAATTTTCGTTCAAAACCAAGGGTATAAAAAGAGTTAAGATAAAAAAAGTATATTCCAACTTCAGACCTCGCCCTAGCAAACGATAGATATCTATAGAACATGAATAAAAGAACATTTATGGTCAATATGTTCATAATTGGCAAATATATGAACGATTTTCCGATTTTTCTCCGATTTTTTCTCAGGGATTATATCAACAAATTTTCTTGAATTTGTTTCCTTTTCAGATTACATCTAATGACCTTTGCAAGAGTTAGGGACTAATATTTTTGATACCATACTGGAGGACTTGAATAGGTATTTCAGAAAATACATAGTTTTTTTTAGCCTTGCGACGCGACATTATGTCTCTATGGAGGCTCAAACATAGCAAAAAATGGCAAAATCGGCCAAAATCGTCAACTGTTGAATTGAGTTCTATCAAAAATTATAAGTTACTTTTTAAAACGGTAAGAACAAACTAGCCTTAAATTGGCGAGATCTTGCTAACAAAAGAGTTTTTTTGACTCGAGATCTATTATTTCAATTTATGCCCGTTTACGTGCACGGGTTTCAGAACTACTGAAAAAACTCAACGCCACTTTGTCAAGCTCGGAAAGATCTTTCAAATGATACTCAACTTGAAAAATTCGGATTGGAAATGGTCTCTCGGCTCAGGTTCGATCCTCTTTTGGCCCTCTAGCTGACCGTGGGTAAGTTGTGGTTACGGTTCTACTGGCTAAACGGTTTAAGATAGACATATGGTTTAAAGACAAAATTTGTTCAGTATTAGATTCTCTACAACATATATGAAGCTGAAACCAATGCACGTGTCTCAAAATGGCGCACGTGTCAGGGTGACCACCTTAGTTATAGGCCCCGGTAATGACATTGAACGAGAAGTTCTAGTCAATGGTGTATGACAACTTTGATATATTTATAATACCTGTCGAACGACACCAAGATCATCAAATTCCGGCAAGAAATGACCTCTGGTCAGGGGTTTGAACATGATACCTAAATTTTGCCAAATGGATGGAATTGCACGGGAAAGCACGGTACAAAAGTTGCTAAGAATCATAATATACACAACATATATAAACATGAACCCAATGCACGTGGCGCTCAATTCTCTGCACGTAGTCTAAATTCGAGGCCCACTGGCGACTTAGGCGGCCATATATTAAACAAAACAATTATACATTTCTCAAGAAAAACGCCATACCTGTCGAACCCTATGTGTTGGTTAAAAACTTCTCAAGAATGAGCTCAGTACCGGGGTTTGAACATGGTACCACGAATTGCAACATTTTTGGGAGTTGCACGTGTTGGCACGGGACATTTCTGAATGAACAAAGACGGAAAGCTGATCACTCTAAGAACAAAAGTTGCTTAGAATCAAGTGTTCTACAATATATCTGAAAATGAACGCAATGCACGTGCCTCTCATTTTCTGGCACGTGTTACCAATTTTCGATCCGAGCTATATGACTGTTGGAGCTTCATTTCTTCAGGAAAAATGCTTAAGGTTAGGTCATTGGACTCTTTGGCACTGGTTTCTAATCCAATATGCAATTGAATTCGCGTTTTCAAATAGTTGGACACATGATTATCTACAAAATAACATAAAATGCAGATGCTAAGCTGATCATGTATAATAAGCATTGGTCAGTGTATTGAAGTTCACAAAAACGGAGAGTTAAGCGTAAATATCTTTAAAAGATTAGTATTTTCTAAATCACCAAGAAGAAACTCGTGTTATTTTGATGAGCTCTGCATTTCGAAAAACAAAAAGAATTTTGCTCCAACAATATTTTCTAAATTCGCGCATGTGCCACGGGTGGTCATTTAAGCGAACTTTCAAAACTCAACGTCAGTGTATAGAGCTTATCGAGACATTTCGAACGAGACCAAACATGCAAAATTCGAACATGAAATGGCCTCTATGCACGGGTTCAAATATTGCGTGCACGGGTATGATAATACTCGTGATGTTATTCTGATCAGTCTGTTAGAGGTAGCTGCATAGTGTTGATACAAAAGTTATTCAAAATTGTTTTCACTATAGCATACATGTATATCAAAATAAACAAGTTTTGTCAAGGAATGATCTGTCGGCAGAGATTTGAACATTACATATACATTTCACGGCTTTATTCCACATATTATGAAGTTGTTTTTTAATCAATTTCAAATAAGTATCTCTTACCCTAATAATGGTTGTACGGACAATTTCATCGAATGAATATTTGTATAGGAGATAAATACACTTCATGAAATGGGGTTTTGGGGTTTAACCTAGGTTTCATATAGGGGTCAATTAGGGGTTGTTTGGGGCTAAAATCAATACCTCAACTCAGGCTTGACACACAAATTTAGGAAAGGTAAAAAAAAAAGTTTATTGGGTCCTGGGTTAAGGTCTCTGAGTCCTTTCTAGCCCACCATAGCAGAAGTTACAGGTAGTTACAGTGTTTTCTATGTCCCCAAAGAAGGAAAACCTAAACCCAGGCATTTTTTTCACCAAAAAACTGAATATCTTTGGTATTAACATTCCCTGAACTTAAAGTCCAAAAGTGTGATGTAGTAACACGTTATTGAAGGATAAAAAATTCTAGATGACTTGGGTGAGTTTTGAATATACCATTTGAAAGATAAATGGATAAGGAACACTACTTACTGGTAACTATCCATTTAATGTGTAATGGTATGAATAAACATTAACAAATATCTAGCTTAACATTTTATTTAGCAGAGTATTGTTTGGTATTCTACAGAGCAATATCTCTTGTTCTAAGTGCTTTAAAGGCTGCAACAACTTCATCAAGTTGATAATTGCTGAGGCTATAGTAAAAAAAAGACATATTCTCATTAGAGCATTGAAAGTTTACTGTCCCGTCTTGTTTAACTTCCTTAGTTGTGTCAGATACAAATAATAACTTGCACAGTTTGCAGCAATAACCAGCTTTGGATGCACGGAAGTACAGCCATGTTTATATTCTTTTATATTGAAGAGCAAAAAAGGCACAAGTTTATAATAATCACAATCAGTATTTGACCAGTGTTGGTTAGAAATAAATGTGTTGGTTTGAAAAAATGTCCGTACCTGACAATTGTGCTATTTTCAACACCCACAGGCTTTTGAGCAGGTGGGGAAGGTGTAACACTAACACTTGAAGCTGACTGTTAAAAGAAAGTGTTAACGAGAGCATTTAAGATATTTGAGGTAATATTTTGAATTATGCAACATTGTTTTGTTTATTTCACAATACATATAAACGCTTGCTAACGTTTCCACAAACTTAATAAGTGTCTGAGCTAAAACGTTGCGGTTACGAAAGACACATGCTCAGAATCAATCAAACGCTCTAGAATCGTAAGGAAACCAGATTGCTTCACTGTATTTCCCAAACTCACCGGACTGGTTCAGAGAAAGTGAACACTCCTGCATTTGACTACCATTTTATTTATTTTGTCACGGAGTAAATGGTTTCCTGGTTGCCAGCTCTGTGTCAATCTTACATTGATTGTCGGGCAGTTAAAACCTGCGAATATCATAGAAGAATTTCGATTGCTTATCAACAAGAAGCGAAGACACCCACGCTCATCCCCATTCTGGCAAGTATTTTCCTGCATCAGAATTTAACATTGTTTACATATCTGTATGGTATCATAATGTTTGTTCAAGCTTCAATGTTTATTTATGCATGGAAAGTGCTTACGCAAGACTTGTAACCAATACAAATCATACGGGCTGATTTTCCGGCTCAAATATTGACATTCTTAAATAAACTACATTTTATAAAAATAAGATAAATATCAAAACTTTTTAAAAAAGTGCTGAAAGATTAATTACATGCATCTAATATTACATTGTGCCCAAATGAAAATGGACGCCAATTGCAACAGGAGTCACAGTCAAGGTACGTAGCCTGGCTACTGTATGCAAGTTGTGTATTTCCAAACATTATAATTATCTGCATGGATCAAGTCCATGTGCAAGAAATAAGTCTATAAGCGCATGCGCAGAGAAGCAGTTTAAAAGCAGTTTCGTACTCAATCCAGAATGGCAAAATCTGCGCTTATTTTTCGAAGCAGTTTCACTTGTTTTTGAAACTTCCAATTGGGAATTTTTACCCCTCAATTAGGGGGAAAAAACTATTTGCGATTGGGAATATGACTGAATAAGGGCTATAATAATGGCCGAAAAAACCCACTGAAATAGAATTATAAATATGTAAATTATAACCCCAAAACAAAAGAAAAACTACCTTTGACGAACAGACCCATCTCATGACATGTGTCATCGCATGACACATCAGCTTGGGCTGGTACGCGTTTGTGCCAATTTATGTTAAAATCCAATTACAACTAAAGAAGATACTATCAGGACAGCAGTGGATGGACGAACGGAGCTGTGACCTTGACCTTTGAAGAACAGTCCCAAGTCATTCACATGACACATTGTCTTGGCATAGTGAATATTTGTGCAATGTTATTTAAAAATACAATCACAACTAAAGAAGATACAGTCCGGACAAGAGGAAACACAGTGTATACATTGGATTTTCAAACACTTGACCTTGAGCTATGACCTTGACCATTGACGAACAGACCTAAGTCATTCACATGAAACATGGTTTTCTCCTAGTGAACATTTGTCCCCTAGCTATTTAAACAAGAGGGCCAAGATGGCCCTATATCGCTCACTTTACTGACCTCGAGTCACCCAACTTAAGTAGATAATATAATACATGTACACTCAAAATTCCAGAAAGACGAGATGGGCAAGTAGTTAGAATTTTTATTTGTTTTGAAGGTGTAACAGATGTGTAAAAGAGTTCAAACTCGGTAGAGGTTCACCAATGGTAAATGTCAGTGAAATTACATCAAAATCAGGTCAGTAGATTCTGACAAGAAGGATTTTGAAGATTTTACTATAGCTGCCGACTGTTCCAAACCTAAGTCTTCGAACTAAGATAAAAATCCAGTTCCAGCACAAAACTAACCTGTTATGTTTGAGAACAGTTTCAAACTAAAGCATCAGACTAAACTATTGTGCATGAAACAATCCAGCGTTCCAGCACAATAAATATTCCTAAGAGTTTCAAACACATCCTTCCCAAAGCCTATTGCTTGAAAGAATCTTTGTCGCAGTGCACTCTCCCCCAAAAACAATTAAGCTCCTCCTCCAATATGACACTAAAAATCTCAAGCAGACTTCTTGCTGTGAAGAAACTAGCTAAAAATATGGTATTGCTTTATTATGAAGCAGCAAACCATCCCTGTCTGAACCATAAAAACTCTGACTTTTATATTCAGAAAAACACCTATTTTAAAATGGTTCATGATAGATGAATGATATTTCAATCATTGATTATAATTGTATCATTAATCTTTTTATGATGAATTATCTTTTAAAATTTTTATCTGGTGTAATAATATATAACAATAGCAAAAGAAAATCTTCTGTATAGTCTCCTATGCAATATAAAAATGCATGTGAAGTTTCAGTTTAATTGGCTTAGTGTTTTCAGAGAAAGGGCTGCTAACAGACGACAGACGACAGACGACGGACAATGCTCCATCGCATAAGCACTTCTGGCCTTTTGCCAGTAGAGCTAAAAATCGCGACAGTAGTTTCTGACAAGAAGAGTTTTTAAGTTTTTACTATAGCTTATATGGTAAACTAACCTCACCCCCTGGCCGTCATGTTTTTTTTATGAATCAGGATGGGTTGAACAAACTCGGTAGAGGGTAACCCAAGTAACAATTCTGTGAAATTATTTTAAAATTGAGCCAGTAGTTTTTGACAAAAAGATTTTTTAAGTTTTTACTAAAGCTTATATAATAAACTAACCCCACCCCTTGGCCGCCATCATTTTTGACGAATCAAGATGGGTTGAACAAAGTTGGTAGAGGGTCACCCAAGGACCATTTCTGTGAAATGATTTTAAAATCAAGCCAGTAGTTTCTGACAAGAAGATTTTTTAAGTTTATACTATAGCTTATTTAGTTAACTTACCCCCCCTGGCCGCCATGTTTTTTGACGAATCAATATGGCTTGAACAAACTTGGTAGAAGGTCACTCAACGAACATATCTGTGAAATTATTTTAAAATCGAGCCAGTAGTTTCTCCCAAGAAGATTTTTACTATAGCTTATATAATAAACTAACTCCAATCCCTGGCTGCCATGTCTTTGACGAATCAAGATGGGTTGACCAAACTTGGTAGAGGGTCACCAAAGGAACAGTTCTGTGAAATTATTTTAAAATTGAGCGATTTGTTTCTGACAAGAAGATTTTTTAAGTTTTTACTAATAGCTTATATAGTAAACTAACCCCACCCCCTGGCCACCATGTTTTTTGACAAATCAGGATGGGTTGAACAAACTCTGTTGACAGTCACCAAAGGAACATTTCTGTGAAATTATTTTGAAATCGAGCCAGTAGTTTCTGACAAGAATATTTTTTAAGTTTTTACTAATAGCTTATATAGTTAACTAACCCCACTCCCTGGCCGCCATGTTTTTTGACGAATCAAGATGGGTTGAACAAACTTGGAAGAGGGTCACCCAAGGATCATTTCTGTGAAATGATTTTAAAATCGAACCAGGAGTTTCTGACAAAATTGACCCAAGGAACCGAATCACAACAAACCTTTTAGGGGACCTTTATGCAATGCTACAAGTAAAATATCCAAAGTCTGGACCTTCAAACTTTCAGAGAAAAATTTTTTTTTTAAAGTTTCGCTTAAAATGTACTAATAAGCCTGCGGCAGGGGCATTTGCTGGTTCAAAAACTTGTCCAAGATCCTGTACCTATATAACTGCTGTGCAAGTTCGGTTATTAAGATTTAATGAAAAATGGGGGGTGGTATCACGTCTACAACATTTTCCCTTTATAGCTCTTTTTAAAACTAAAATTTACCCCAAGGACTCAACTACAACAAATCTTTAAGGAGACTCCCAAAACAATGCTACACATAAAATAACTAAGATCTTGGCCTTGAAAAAATGGTTAAAGTTAAAGATAATGTGCTTATAAGCACTGTGGTGGGGGCATTTGTGGTCAAATGATGCTGGTTCAAGAACTTGTCTGAGAGGTTATATCACTAACTGCTATGCAAGTTCGGTTAAGATTCAAAGAAAAATGGGGGTACTATCGCATCTATATTCTACAAAAATTTTCCTAAAATAACACTGCATGAAATAGTGACCCTTGTGGCAGGGAATTTTGTTACCTTATTAAACAGGCTAAAATTTTGTGGCTTCCCAATTCAAAAGTCATGATTTTTTCCCCAATTGAGGTCCAAAATGAAAAAAAACACACAAAATATTACTTTTTTGTTATTCATTTTTTTACATTACGGAATAACAAACCCAGCTGGATATGAAGTTTATTGTAATATATGATAATTATTGGTTAAACATGATCTTAAGAGTGTAAACTTTTATTTTCCAGTTTGCTAAAGCCTTAACCCCCCCCCCACCCCCCCCCCCCCCCCCCAATTTCCCCTTAATTACACTGTTTTTTTTCCAATCTCATAGGATTAGGCCTCTTTCCAATTTCAGAAAAAAGGCTCTGAATTTGACCCTAGGGACAAACAAAACTAACAAATCTTTTAGAACAAGAAAATATCGGTGAAACCGATGGATGCTCCCCAAGTGAGTGTTTGACTCTGTACCATATTCCCTTAGTGCTGCTGGCTACTTGGTTGAAAATTACTAAACTGCATAGCAGGAACAATATGTGGCTCTGCACTTGACAGAAATCATTTGCAAATCATTGAACCGGAACAAAATGACAATATGCGCATATCCTAGCTAGTTTTACAAAATTAAAAAAAACAGAGGTTGTAGCGAAATAGCGTCATGAAGACAATATGCACATCTGCACTTGGTAATCATGCATCCTAACAAGTTTCATAGAATTCAAACCAGAGGTTGTAGAGAAATAGAGCGGAGAAGAGTTTGGTCACAGACACAATGAAAGGGCCACAACTCCGTGAAAAGTCATCGAACTGGAACACAAACATAGCAAGTTTCATAAAATTCCAACATTGGGTTGTAGAGAAATCGTGCGGACAAGAATTTGGTCACAGATCGAATCAAAGGGCCATTACTCCATGAAAAATCATCGAACTGGAAAACAAAGACAATAAGCGCATCTGCACTTGGTTAAGATGCATCCTAGCAAGTTTCATAAAATTCCAACTTTAGGGAGTAGAGAAATAGCACGGACAAGAATTTTGTCACAGACTCAATTAAAGGGCCACAACTCCGTGAAAAATCATCGAACCTGATCACAAATAAATTATGCACATCTGCACTTGGTAGTGATGCATCTTAGCAATTTTCATAAAATTCCAACATTTGGTTGTAAAGAAATAGTGAGGACAAGAATTTTGTCACAGACAGAATCAAAGGGTCATAACTCCATGAAAAATCATCGAACTGGAAAACAAATATATTATGCTCATCTGCACTTGGTAGTGATGCATCCTAGCAAGTTTCATAAAATTCCAACATCTGCACTTGGTAATGATGCATCCTAGCAAGTTTCATAAAATTTAAACCAGAGAAATAGCCCGGACAACAATTTGGGGATGGACGCACGCACGAAGCGGCGACTATATGCTTCCCCCCTTTGGGGGAGCATAAAAAACCCATGCAATAATACACATAGGTCTAGACCTTGAACTTCGAAAATACTTTTTAAAATTTTCTTAAAATGTGCTTATAAACCCACATGGCACGGGCATTTGTGGTAGATTCACGCTGGATCAAGAACTGAGCAAGTTTGTAGAAGATTCAATGAAATATAAAGATGCTATCGTGTCTACAACATTTTCCCTATGTAACTCTATGTAAAACAGTCTTCCCTGTTCTGGCCCCAAATCTGACCCCTGGGACCCAACATCAACAAATCTTTTAGGGGACCTCCATGACATTGCAATGTTACATGTAAAATACTATGGCATAGGTTTTGAAATTTCAGAGAAAGTGATTTTTAAAGTTTCACTTAAAATGTGCTTATGAACCCCGAGGTGGGAGCATTTGTGGTTGCTGGTTAAAGAACTCATCGCAGAGCTTGTGGTTATATTACTGTACCACTATACAAGTTTGGTTAAGATTCCTATCGCATCTAGCAGAAAAAGTTTAATGGAAGGACGATTGACGGACGTTTTTACGGAAGGTATTTAAGTGACTTTTAAGTGCCCAGTCTATTACTTGTGTAGCAATTTAGCCACATAAAAAATACCACATAAAAGCTGTTTTTAAGTGTTTAGAAACAGCCACATATTTATTTCCACATTTCAAATGCTATATAGATATATAGATATAAATAAACTTATATATTTGGCTCATTTATGAATTTATTTAAGAAGTGAGCTAACATGACCCTTTTATTTGTTCATAATACTTTAAAAGTTTATTTTAGTTCAGAGCTTACATGAATCACTCTTGAGACTGTTTATTTAAGTAGAACCAGTAGTAAGTGTGGTTTCTGAGATGCCAACCGACTGAGCTCTTGTCCTATTTACATAACTTTGATAAAAATGATAAAAAATCTGTACACATGTACTATGAAATCTCAGCTTTCATTTAAGCTTTTTTTTTAAATTTAGTTCCACAGAGTGTACAAGTTTTTGAATTTTACATACTATTATTATGTTTAACTTTATTCATTTCACTACATATAACTGAATAAAAAGAGGGGGTGTTAGTGCTTTTTTCATAAATTTGCATTCAAATGAAACATTTCAAACAAAGGACGTTTGCCTGCTATTTCGGACGACAAATATTTTATGGTAGCATTATATGACGCTCTTTTGATGTCATCCAAATTCACTAGTAAACAATGTTTTTTTTTAAGTGTTTCATATTAATTTAAATCCAAATTTATGAAAAAAACTAGCGTGAACACCCCCACCACCATGCCGTCTTTTTACCTCATTCTCTAATACTCAATGCTGGTTGCCTACATGTTATTTTAGGTAAAATACATATCAGTAGCCAGTGCTCCCAGAATAGGAAAGCCCAATGCCTGGGGCTTGTCAAATCTGGATCCCGGCATGTGTCTTTTTCAACGTTACTTGCCCGTCGGACTGGTCTTAAAATATCGGACAGGCTAGTTTTCACAATACACAGATAGATCTGCAAATATCTCTGTTAAACACGCCACAGGTCAAACTGTTGTTTATAGACCATAACAGTAGAAACAATTGACCCCCGCAGTGTTTATCACACCACATGCCTGATAGTGCAACTAAGGAAACCTTCTCATGTATATATTCAATTGTTTTTATTCCTCTAATGTGATTGGAGGAAAGCTTTGAATATAAATTAATCTAGATTCAATAACCGCTCTAACTGGTCGGATATCTACGACTAAGGTACACATTTCTTACCAGGCACTGGAGCAAAGATAAAAAATAAACGATGATGTAATTCACGGGTTTCCCTCAAATCCTCCATTATGAAGAGCATAAAATTATCTCCCTTTGCCAAACTGGTGACAATTATTAAAATCTGATAATGTTTTTGCAGACAATTCGCGATCGATCGCATTATGTAATGTCAGCATTAGCTTCTGATAATTTTATAAATATTTCGTAGATTTACAATAATTGGAACTGTATGTATATAAATTATCTTCTGTGAAAATGTGAAAGTTGATATTTAAATCGAGTTTACGGTAAAGAAAAATGTGGATGGGGTATTTTAGTAATAAACTTATTGCCTTTTGGTTGTGTTGTTTCAGCATATAATTTTCATTGGCATAATTTAAATAGAGTATTGAAAACAACAATTAAGATCAATTATGTGATTTTTTTTAATATTTGAAATATAGTTGACTAGTTGCACTTTCTAGATATTTGAAGGCTGTCGTAGACTGCATTTATTTATCATATTGCCAAGTTTTCTTGATAGACTGAATAGCTTTGTAGGCTTGGCATTGCTATTATTGTATGTTGTGACAGCAATAATTAGAAAACAAGAGAAAGATATTTAAAATAATGTTTTAAATAAACTCCTGCTCCCACACTGCCACAAAGTCAACAGAACAGAAATGATAGTCAACAAAAATAAAATACAACATAATAAGTACCGGTATCATACAGATACAGACATAATAAGTTGGGCATACTGATAGGAACACAGTCAGTTCTCCCTTAAATTCTCTCACTTCTCCTGGTCTTATTCAAACTTTAAAACTTGTGATTTAGACATTCATAATGTTAAGGGGAGCTTACCCTACATAAAAATGAATACATTTAAGTCTATGTTTACATAATTCATATTCTGTATGAATGTGTATTGATAATACAAATCTGGGCATGTGAACCGTTGATGAGGGCAAGTTATTTTTCAGCCAGGGCAAGTAGGTTGAAAAAAACATCTAAAACATAGCTAGTCCCCATTTTTTTTCTTGGAGCACTGGTAGCAATAGGGTACAACTGCCTAATACCATACAAAAGTTGGGCATATCTGTACAGTATTTCAGGTAAATCCACACATATTTTATTCTACTACCGAGTTCAAAAATGTGCCAATTTGTGGTTCAGTACAATACTTGAGTTTCATTAGTTTAAACTGTGCTCAGACTTTTTTTAGAATGTTCATCAACTGATGACAGTTTGTGAAAAATAGATATAGTCTGAGACCCAGTCTATAGACCGACTATTTCTATGATTTATATTGAAATGGAAGCAAATCGAATCTGAGCAAGATGTTGGGAGAAATTTACTTTGATGAACCTGAACCGGAATAAAATTATGATGAAATTATAAAAAGTTAGAAATGAAACTGAAAGTTAATGTAAATTTTAGGTCTTCTGTCATTTACGGTCTGTAAGAATTGAATATAAAATATATTTTTGGAAAGACTACAGTCCTTTAAGTTTTTGGCACAGACTGTGATGACAACATATTATTGCAGTGTACGGACCTAGCCGTCTGTTCGTTAGTACCAGGAACTCACCGAAAAATATTATTTATCATGTGGCAATGTACTAACAACCACTTAGCTTCAAGAAAAATTGCGTCATGTGTAATATAAATAAGCAGTGTTGGGATTTTCTGATTATGTTTCTTTATCATGTGGATATTATATTAAGTGATAAATAAAACTTTGCACAAGGTAATGATGGCATTTATTCAAGGGTATGGACTTGTCTGTCTGTATGTATTTACCTGTATCGACTCTGGAAAGAAGGATAAATCAGTCACTATTGGAAAGCATTTGACATATATATGTAAAATAGAATTGGGAACCTCTTCATCTTTGTGGAAATGTTTTATAACTCAATTGTTAAATAGCCATCTGTTAGTTCCAAAGATTCGAAAAAAAATGTTAATTAAATCTTCTAACTTGAACAAGGACTTGACTTGAAATTAGTTCCATTGATTTACAGAATTTAGAACATGTACATGCACATACCATGGCACACTCAATTACTCTACTGAGTAACATTTGAAATCAAGGCACAATCATGTAAATATTTTGTTTCAGTTGAAAAGTCACCAAAGCAATCATTTATACTTCTGTAACAGGACGAGTAAAATTTGCAGCCAGTCCAGGATTCAAACCCAAAACCCTTCGCTTACAGGATGAATGCTCTACCGACCGAGCTAACAGAACCGCTTACATGCATTAACACACTGTGTTATATTCCCTCACAAATTTGGAATTCGTCCCCGAATTTCCATAGAGACCAGAGAATCATATGAATGTTTCTTGGAATATATATATATATTCTCGGATTTTCCACGACGTCACAATAAAAATGGCAACTTGACGACAGGGAAGCACTTGCTTAGTTACGCATAGTAGCATCATTAATCCATCGCCAATCACTTTCATTTCAAGTTATTTATTGAGCAGTTATAGAGGTGAAATGTTGTTTTAGTGATGTTATCATGTCTTTTAAGTATTATGATGGTTTAGATTCAGTGTCAAAAGCTAGATACAATTTTAAATTGAATTTAATTAGCTTGAAGGAATGTCCGTATAAGCTTCCAGCCGGTATTTGGGTAAAACAATCCTACCAAATGGCCAGCAGTTGAATATAGAGATATTGATAACTACCTAATTGAAACACCAGGTAAAACTTTTTTTTAATTACGTTTTTTGTATTGTTAATATTATGCATGTATTAACCGATTGAACTAACTTTGTATATAAAATAAATTATGTACATCTGCGAACATTGATTTGAATGCATAGAAGTCTTTACTAATAAATCTGAAGCACAAAATTAAATCAACAATAACATTAATTGACAAGCACACACCAAATAAGCACTAAACTGTGACCCACATGCTTAATTATTTTCAACGACTTGATAACCCACAAAGATTTTTTAAAAAATAGTTACAATGTAACAACCTCCAACAACTTCAAAGTCAAGGGGTCTCTATGAACAAAGATGTAATCTTTACTCATTCTTTTCACAAAATTGGCAGAATAATCATGTCTGTAAACCTGTCAAACTGTTAGTGTTTGTAAACACAAAACAAAAGCATCATTATACAATTTGATAACCCATTTTAATTTTTTTCTGTCCAGAAACTAAGAAAGTACACCCATTTTAATTAGAAAGAGGGGATTTTGATAGCCTTATCAATTTCATGAAGGGGATTATGATAGCCCTGCTATTTTCATGAAGGGGATTTTTATAGCCCTGTTCAAATCACAGAGGGGGTTATGATAACCTTACAAAACTATGAAGGGGACTATGTAACCCCATGTCTTTTCAGTTTATCAATAACATTCATATATGAAACAATCAAATGAATAAAGAAAAGGACTAAAAACACAAACAATCAATGAATGACACATACATATAAAAATTCTGATATGCTATTATTTTTTTTAATTAAAGATCATTTCATTTTCATTTAGTTGGGTCATTAGTTAGATTTAACTGACTGAAAGACAAACAGTGTGAGGTTTATCAAACCATGAGTAGCTTAATTACTGACCTGGGTCTACATTATCTACAAATGGTATCGGAAAGCATGTTCTATATTACTGACTGAGATACAAACAATGTGAGGTTTATCAGACCATGAGTTGCTTAATTTCTGACACTGGGTCTACATTATCGGCAAATGGTATCGGAAAGCATGTTCTATATTACTGACTGAGAGACAAACAATGTGAGGTTTAACAGACCATGAGTAGCTTAATAACTGATCTAGGTCTACATTATCTGCAAATGGTATCGGAAAGCATGTTCGATATTACTGACTGAGAAACAAACAATGTGAACTGACTGAGAAACAAACAATGTGAGGTTCATCAGACCATGAATAGATTAACAGCTGATCTAGGTTTACATTATCTGTAAATGGTATCGGAAAGCATGTTCTATATTACTGACTGAGAGACAAATAATGTGAGGTTTATCAGACCATGAGTTGCTTAAGTACAGAAACTGGGTCTACATTACCTGCAAATGGTATCGGAAAGCATGTTCTATATTACTGACTGGGAGACAAACAATGTGAGGAAGCTTAATTACTGATCTGGGTCTACATTATCTGCAAATGGTATCGGAAAGCATGCTCTATATTACAGACTGAGAGACAAACAATGTGAGGTATATCAGACCATTAGTAGCTTAATTACTGACACTGGGTCTACATTATCTGCAAATGGTATTGGAAAGCATGTTCTATATTACTGACTAAAAACAAACAATGTGAGGTTGATCAGACCATGAGTAGCTAAATTACTGATCTTGGTCTCCATTATCTGCAAATGGTATCGGAAAGCATGTTCTATATTACTGACTGAGAGACAAACAATGTGAGGTTTATAGCATCATGAGTAGATTAATTACTGATCTGGGTCTACATTATCTGCAAATGGTATCGGAAAGAATGTTATATATTACAGACTGAGAGAGAAACAATGTGAGGTTTATCAAACCATGAGTAGCTTAATTACTGAAATGGGTACACATTATCCGCAAATGATATCGGAAAGCATGTTCTATATTACTGACTGAGAGACAATCAATGTGAGGTCTATCAGAACATGAGTAGCTTAATTATTGATCTGGGTCAACATGATTAGCAAATGGTACTGGAAAGCATGTTCTATATTACTGACTGAGAGACAAACAATGTCAGGTTCATCAGACCATAAGTAGCTTAATTACTGATCTGGGTCTACATTATCTGCAAATGTTACCGGAAAGCATGTTCTATATTACTGAGTGAGAGACAAACAACGTGAGGTTTATACTATGAGTAGCTTTATTACTGATCTGGGCCTACATTAACTGCAAATGATATCGGAAAGCATGTTCTATATTACTATCTGAGAGACAAACAATGTGAGGTTTATCAGACCATGAATAGCTTAATAATTACTGATCACGGTGTACATTATCTGCAAATAGTATCGGAAAGCATGTTCTATATTATTGACTGAGAAACAAAAAAGGTGAGATTTATTAAACCATGAATAGCTTTATTACTGATCTGGGTCTACAGTATCTGCAAATGGTATCGGAAAGCATGTTCTATATTTCTGACTAAGAGACAAACGATGTGAGGTTGATCAGACAATGAGTAGCTTAATTACTGACCTGGGTCTACATTATCTGCAAATGGTATCGGAAAGCCTGTTAAATTTTACGGACTGAGAGACAAACAATGTGAAATTTATCAGACAATGAGTAGCTTAATTACTGACCAAAGTCTACATTATCTCAAAATGGTATCGGAAAGAATGTTCCATATTACTGACTAAAAACAAACAATGTGAGGTTAATCAGACCATGAGTAGCTTTATTACTGATTTGGGTCTACATTATCTGCAAATGATATCGGAAAGCATGTTCTATATTACTGACTAAGAGACAAACAATGTGACGTTGATCGCATCATGAGTAGCTTAATTACTGATCTGGGTCTACATTATCTGCAAATGGTATCAGAAAGCATGTTCAATATTACTCTCTGAAAGACAAACAATGTGAGGTTTATCTGGCCATGAGTAGCTAAATTACTGATCTTGGTCTACATAATCTGCAAATGGTATTGGAAAGCATTTTCTATATTACTGACTGAGAGACAAACAATGTGAGGTTTACCAGAACATGAGTAGCGTAATTACTGATCTGGGTCTACATTATCTGCAAATGGTATCGGAAAGCATGTACTATATCACTGACTGGGAGACAAACAATGTGAGGATAATCAGACCATGAGCAGCTTAATTACTGATCTGGGTCTACATTATATGCAAATGGTATCGGAAAGCATGTTGTATATTACTGACTGAGAGACAAACAATGTGAGGGTTATCAGACCATAAGTACCTTAATAACTGATCTGGGTCTACATTATCTGCAAATGGTATCGGAAAGCATGTTCTATATTACTGACTGAGATAAAAACAATGTGAGGTCTATCAGAACATGAGTAGCTTAATTATTGATCTAGGTCAACATTATTAGCAAATGGTATAGGAAAGCATGTTCTATATTACTGACTGAGAGACAAACAATGTGAGGTTCATCAGACCATGAGCAGCTTAATTACTGATCTGGGTCTACATTATCTGCAAATGGTATCGGAAACATGTTCTATATTACTGAGTGAGAGACAAACAACGTGAGGTTTATCAGACCATGAGTAGCTTTATTACTGATCTTGGTCTACATTATCTGCAAATGGTATCGAAAGCATTTTCTATATTACTGACTGAGAGACAAACAATGTGAGGTTTATCAGACAATGAGCAGCTTAATTACTGATCTGGGTCTACATTATCTGGAAATGGTATCGGAAAGCCTGTTCTATATTACTGACTGAGAGACAAACAATGTGAGGTTTATCAGAACATGAGTAGCTTAATAACTGATCTGGGTCTACATTATCTGCAAATGGTATCGGAAAGCATGTTCTATATTACTGACTGAGAGAAAAACAATGTAAGGTTTATCGCATCATGAGTAGCTAGATTACTGATCTGGGTCTACATTATCTGCAAATGGTATCGGAAAGCATGTTCTATATTACTGCCTGAGAGACAAACAATTTGAGGTTGATCAGACCATGAGTAGCTAGATTACTGATCTGGGTCTACATTATCTGCAAATGGTATCGGAAAGCATGTTCTATATTACTGCCTGAGAGACAAACAATTTGAGGTTGATCGGACCATGAGTAGCTTAATTACTGATCTGGGTCTACATTATCTGCAAATGGTATCGGAAAGCATGTTCTATATAACTGACTGAGAGACAAACAATGTGAGATTCATCAGATCATGATTAGCTTTATTACTGATATGGGTCTACATTATCTGCAAATGGTATCGGAAAGCATGTTCTATATTACTGATTGAGAGAAAAACAATGTGAGGTTTATCGCATCATGAGTAGCTAGATTACTGATCTGGGTCTACATTATCTGCAAATGGTATCGGAAAGCATGTTCTATATTACTGACTGAGAGACAAACAATTTGAGGTTGATCGGACCATGAGTAGCTTAATTACTGATCTGGGTCTACATTATCTGCAAATGGTATCGGAAAGCATGTTCTATATAACTGACTGAGAGACAAACAATGTGAGATTCATCAGATCATGATTAGCTTTATTACTGATCTGGGTCTACATTATCTGCAAATGGTATCGGAAAGCATGTTCTATATAACTGACTGAGAGACAAACAATGTGAGATTGATCAGACCATTATTAGTTTTATTACTGATCTGGGTCTACATTATCTGCAAATGGTATCGGAAAGATTGTTCTATATTACTGACTGAGAGACAAACAATGTGATGCTGATCAGACCATGAATAGCTCAATTACTGAACTTGGTCTACATTATCTGCAAATGATATCGGAAAGCATGTTCTATATTACTGTCTGAGAGACAAACAATGTGAGGTTTATCAGACCATGAGAATCGTAATTACTGATCTAGGTCTACATTATCTGCAAATGGTATCGGAAAGCATGTTCTATATAGCTGACTGAGAGACAAACAATGTGAGATTGATCAGACCATTATTAGTTTTATTACTGATCTGGGTCTACATTATCTGCAAATGGTATCGGAAAGATTGCTCTATATTACTGACTGAGAGACAAACAATGTGATGCTGATCAGACCATGAATAGCTCAATTACTGAACTTGGTCTACATTATCTGCAAATCATATCGGAAAGCATGTTCTATATTACTGTCTGAGAGACAAACAATGTGAGGTTTATCAGACCATGAGAATCTTAATTACTGATCTAGGTCTACATTATCTGCAAATGGTATCGGAAAGCATGTTCTATATTACTGACTGAGAAACAATAAATGTGAGGTTGATCAAACCATGAGTAGCTTTATAACTAATCTGGATCTAGAGTTTCGGCAAATGGTATCAGAAAGCATGTTGTATATTTCTGACTGAGGGACAAACAATGTGAGGTTGATCAGACAATGAGTAGCTTAATTTTTGACCTGGGTCTACATTATCTGCAAATGGTATCAGAAAGCATGTTAAATTTTACGGACTGAGAGACAAACAATGTGAGGTTTATCAGACAATGAGTAGCTTAATTACTGACCAGAGTCTACATTATCTGCAAATGGTATCGGAAAGAATGTTCGATATTGCAGAGTGAGAGAGAAACAATGTGAGGTTGATCAAACCATGAGTAGCTTAATTACTGAACTGGGTCTACATTATCTGCAAATGGTATCGGAAAGCATGTTCTATATTACTGACTGAGAATCAATCAATGTGAGGTCTATCAGAACATGAGTAGCTTAATTATTGATCTGGGTCAACATTATCAGCAAATGGTACTGGAAAGCATGTTCTATATTACTGACTGAGAGACAAACAATGTGATGTTCATCAGACCATGAGTAGCTTAATTACTGATCTGGGTCAACATTATCTGCAAATGGTACTGGAAAGCATGTTCTATATTACTGAGTGAGAGACAAACAACGTGAGGTTTATCAGACCATGAGTAGCTTTATTACTGATCTGAGTCTACATTATCTGCAAATGGTATCGGAAAGCATGTTCTATATTACTGCCTGAGAGACAAACAATGTGAGGTTTATCTGACCATGAGTAGCTTTATTAATGATCTGGTTCTACATTATCTGCAAATGGTATCGGAAAGCATGTTCTATATTACTGACTAAGAGACAAACAATGTGAGGTTTTTCAGACCATGAGTAGCTTAATTAATGATCTGGGTCTACATTATCTTCAAATGGTATCGGAAATCATTTTCTATATTACTGACTGAGAGACAAACAATGTGAGATTGATCAGACCATTATTAGCTTTATTACTGATCTGGGTCTACATTATCTGCAAATGGTATCGGAAAGAGTGTTCTATATTACTGACTGAAAGACAAACAATGTGAGGTTTATCAGACCATGAGTAGCTCAATTACTGATCTGGGTCTACATTATCTGCAAATGATATCGGAAAGCATGTTCTATATTACTGTCTGAGAAACAAAAAATATGAGGTTTATCAAACCATGAGTAGCTTTATTACTGATCTTGGTCTACAGTATCTGCAAATGATATCGGAATAAATGTTCCATATTACAGACTGAGAGAGAAACAATGTGAGATTAATCAAACCATGAATAGCTTTATTACTGAACTGGGTCTACATTATCCGCAAATGGTATCGGAAAACATGTTCTATATTACTGACGTAGAGACAATCAATGTGAGGTCTAAATGAACATGAGTAGCTTAATTATTGATGTGGGTCAACATTATTAGCAAATGGTACTGGAAAGCATGTTCTATATTACTGACTGTGAGACAAACAATGTGAGGTTTATCTGACCATGAGTAGCTTAATTAATGATCTGGGTCTACATTATCTGTAAATGTTATCGGAAAGCATGTTCTATATTACTGACTAAGAGGCAAACAATGTGAGGTTTATCAGACCATGAGTACCTGAATTACTGATCTGGGTCTACATTCTCTGTAAATGGTATCGGAAAGCATGTTCTATATGACTGACTGAGAAACAAATAATTCGAGGTTCATCAGACCATGAGTAGCTTATTTACTGATCTGGGTCTACATTATCTGCAAAAGGCATCGGAAAGCATGTTCTGTTTTACTGAATGAGAGACCAACAATGTGAGGTTTATCAGACCATGATTAGCTTAATTACTGGCACTGGGTCTACATTATCTGCAAATGGTATCGGAAAGCATGTTAAATATTACTGACTAAGAGACAAACAATGTGAGGTTGATCAGACCATGAGTAGCTTAATTACAGATCTGGGTCTACATTCTATGCAAATGGTATCGGAAAACATGTTCTATATGACTGACTGAGAGATAAACAATGTGAGGTTTATCAGACCATGAGTAGCTAAATTACTGATCTGGGTCTACATTATATGCCAATAGTATCGGAAAGCATGTTCTATATTACTGACTGAGAGACAAACAATGTGAGGTTCATCAAACCATGAGTAGCTTAATTACTGATCTGGGTCTACATTATCTGCCAATGGTATCAGAAAGCATGTTAAATATTACTGACTGAGAGACAAACAATGTGAGGTTGATCAGACAATGAGTAGCTTAATTACTGACCTGGTTCTACATTATCTGCAAATGGTATCGGAAAGCATGTTCTATATTACTGACTGAGAGACAAACAATGTGAGGTTGATTTGACCATGAGTAGCTTAATAACTGATCTGGGTCTACATTATCTGCAAGTGGTATCGGAAAGCATGTTCTATATTACTGACTGAGAGACAAACAGTGTGAGGTTTATCAGACCATGAGTAGCTTAATTACAGATCTGGGTCTACATTCTCTGCAAATGGTATCGGAAAACATGTTCTACATGACTGACTGAGAGACAAACAATGTGAGGTTTATCAGACCATGAGTAGCTAAATTACTGATCTGGGTCTACATTATATGCCAATAGTATCGGAAAGCATGTTCTATATTACTGACTGAGAGACAAACAATGTGAGGTTCATCAAACCATGAGTAGCTTAATTACTGACCTGGGTCTACATTATCTGCCAATGGTATCAGAAAGCATGGTAAATATTACTGACTAAGTGACAAACAATGTGAGGTTGATCAGACAATGAGTAGCTTAATTACTGACCTGGTTCTACATTATCTGCAAATGGTATCGGAAAGCATGTTCTATGTTACTGACTGAGAGACAAACAATGTGAGGTTGATTTGACATGAGTAGCTTAATAACTGATCTGGGTCTACATTATCTGCAAATGGTATCGGAAAGTATGTTCTGTATTACTGATAGAGAGACAACCAATGTGATGTTTATCTGACCGTGAGTAGCTTAATAACTGATCTGGGTCTACATTATCAGCAAGTGGTATCGGAAAGCATGTTCTATATAACTGACTGAGAGACAAACAGTGTGAGGTTTATCAGACCATGAGTAGCTTAATTACTGATCTGGGGCGTATTCCAGTAGGATCTTAAATAGTTTAGATTTTCTTAAATCTGATTTTTCCCTGAAATCTAACAAATTTTCTCCTTAATTATAAGAAAATTCTTAAGTGGTATTCCAAAAGCATCTTATCTTAAGAAAAATCTTAACTTTTTTTGTTAAATCTAAGGAAACACTACACCTTCCTTAACTAATTTGATAACATTTACTCTCAACATTTTTCTCGGATGTTTCGATATTTTGCATAGTTTGTTCGTAAAGAGGTCGAAAAATACAACAGACAGGTGAGTAGTTTTACTTTCCGTTTACGTCGATGTCCGACTTTTAAACTATGCTACATATTATAAGGGAGATAACTCTGTTTTAAATGAACGCTTACCACACGCCATTTAAGAAAGTTAAACAAATATGTCTTTTAACGCAGTTCATGCGATTTGTTTTCTACACAAAAACAACGATTTGTAAAAGAAAATAAATAGAAGGATATTTTATGAATAAAGCGAGATTCTATGAATTCAGACATTTGTTTTTCTGCGGAGGAACGCTTCGTGTTATTGTGTAATTTCAGTAGTTCGGATTAGTTCAATTTCGGATAGACGGAATATCAAACATAAGGGTCACTTAGACGGGCATCGGATGTGTCTACAACAGTGGTATTTCGTATATGATATCGATATAACATGTTGTTATTCATTTTTCGCCTTGTCAATTCAACGACGCACAGAATTAAGTGGATAAGCTAAAGTGTTATGTTTATTTGTTATAGGAATGGCAGCTCGTCCAGATACACTGGCGGAACTGACAAACAACGAGTTATTACGTTGCTACCGATTTGATCGGAGAGGGATTGAGTACCTTGTGGGACTTTTAAGGGTTGATTTACAATCTCCAACTGCTAGACACAACAGTCTGTCCGTGTCGGAAAAGGTTTTGATCACCTTGAGGTTCTTGGCAACTGGTGAGATCCAGCTCAATGATGGCGATCTTCACCATGTTGCCCAGTCCACAGTGTCGAAGGTGGTGACTGCAGTGATAAATGCACTTGCATCTCCTGCCATTATTCGGCAATTTATAGCCTTCCCCACAACTCCAGCAAACCTAGACCTGCAGGTGCAAGAGTTTGGTGGGGTAGCAGGATTCCCAAAGGTGGTGGGAGTTATTGACGGGACACAATTGAGAATAATAGCACCGTCAGCTGAGGAGGAGGTCTTTGTCAACAGGAAAGGTTTTCACAGCATCAATGTACAGGTGAATTTAATTTTGATGTGTTTACTTTTTATCATTTAATATATATATTGGGTGTAATAGAACAGTACAGTACTATTATTATTATATTAACAACTCACAAACAGCCTCAACAGATGAAATATAGCAAACAAGATGAACGCATAACCATGTTAAATATTTAATGCAGATCAATACAGAATATAGTGCCTGAGTTTCATTTACTTCAACTGCAACGTCACTAAGTCAAACCCAACATGGCATGTACTGAAACCTGGTTGAAAACCAGATATAAAAATGTCAGACATCTTCCCATTCCTACCGTGAGGTGAAGGGTTCAATCCTTAGTCCCAACAGTTAATTGTCTCACGAGGATACTCGGGCTACATAATGATGTATCAACTTATTCAGTCACTTTTGTATTATTTTATTGCAAATGATTTTTTTGTTGTTTTTTTCTAGCTTGTGGTATGTTTACCATATCCGACTTTATACATGTATAAAGATTATTGTATCTAACATCTTGTATATATTGCAGGTCATCTTTAATGCTTGTGACAAGTTGGTAGACATTGTTGCTCGCTGGCCATGATCTACACATGACAGTAAAATATTGCATAACAGTGGGGTGAAAGAATTATTTGAAAGGGGTGTTGTCCCTGCCGGGTACCATCTATTGGGTGACAGTGGGTACCCTAGCAGACGATGGCTGCTGAGTCCATACCTTCACCCACAGCCTGGACCTCAAAGTTCATATAACAGGTATCTTAAGCCTTTCACTCATTTAGACGCTTTCTGACACCTCTCCGGCAGACTACTTTTTGAAAACATGGCGACAAAAGAAGAAATTGCTCAAAATGAGCAATTAGTAGTGATGAGTTTCAATTAATTGTATTATTTTGAAATAGATGATTGCATTGTTGTTCGATATGAACTTTACATTACATTTTCTATTATTCCATCTCAAGTCATTATATAAGACATCGATTGGGATTAATATAAGCTTAACCCTACCCAACTATTACACCTATGTAGATTATCAAGTTAGATAACTCGATCCTGCATTTTATGCAAGTAATGGCCCTTTTTATGTCACCCTGTGTAGCATGGTAGGCACTTAGGTATTACTTTTTTTTGTCCGGCGTCTAACTGTCTGTCTGTCCGTCACACATTTTCGTCACACTTTCAATAGGCAGGTGCAGGTGACACATGTGCTCCGCGGAGCACTCCATTCTAGTTTTACTTAGAAATTCTGGTTCAAGTTTTGCAGGCAACTAAATTAAGACTCCATATCTCAGTATTTACTTGATGCATTGCATTGCATTGAAACTTTATACAACCCTACCCATCTATCACACCTATGTAGATTTTCAAGTTAGAAAACACTATCCTGCATTTTATGCAAGTTATAGCCATTTTTTTTCTTAGAAATTATGGTTAAAGTTTTGCGTGCAACTACATTAACCATCTCTTAGTAACTACTTGATGCATTGCATTGAAACTTTATACAACCCTTCACAACAATCAAATATTATAACTCTATCCAGTATATTTTGCAATTTATGGCCCTTTTTTTAACTAGAAACTTGGTTAAAGTTTTGCATGCAACTACATTAAGAGTCGATATCCTAGTATTTACTTCATGCATTGCTTTGAAACTTTATACAACCCTTCCCAACTATCAGATCTATGTTAATTTTCAAGTTAAATAACTGCATTTTATGCAAGTTATGGCCCTATTTGAACTTATAAATTCTGGTTCAAGTTTTGCATGCACTTACATTAAGAGACCATTATCTCGGTAACTTAAATAAGCGGTGAAATAGTCGAGCGTGCTGTCCTCCGATATCTCTTGTTACACTGACAATTATAGGCTGTATTAATATGCAGTCGATAGCACTATCCAAGTCAGAATTGGAAATTAAAAACAACAAAAGCAGTTTGGTGTTTAAATTTACAGTATTTAAAAGAAAATATCTTTGAAGTTGATTAAGATAAAACAATGGATCTACAGTTATGAGCTTTTCCGATCTACTAGTATAATCGTTTATAATTTAATCATCAGCACAACACAATTAAGTAACAATATTTTGTAGAGCCCACAAAGTTACTAGAGCCAAAGTTGAGCGTGGAATTGGGCAGCTCAAGAGGAGGTTTGGGATTCTGCATGGAGAAATACGCACCACCCCAGAAAAGGCATGCAGGTAATTCTTTCATGTATCGATAAGATGATGTAACTGTCATATTCCTCAACAAAAGACTATCAATTTGTAGCGGTAATTTGCAATATAAATAACCTCTTAATTCTAATATTTTATACATATGTTTTCATTTGTTACATTGCATTTGCACTTGGTAAAAGAGAATTTCAATCAAGCAATTATATGTATATTCGGCCTCAAAATAGTTTAAGTGAGATTCAAATCTTGAAATTATAGGGCCGAGATGAACTTGGATAAAAATATAATAGGCCCTGAGATTAAAAATCTCTGTACTCAAAACTCAAAACTTACTCACTATTGAACAATGAATAATTTTAAAACACCAAAAATTGTATATATCACTTTTTCTTTTAAGTAAATGTACTTGAAGACAATAACTTTATCTCTAAAAGCTGAGAGGGTTGTTTAATTGGGGTTTTAGGTGTAACCCCACCATTGATTTTTGTTCTTTATTCTATAGTAAATAATAAAAGTTTGAAGGCTTGTCATTCATAGAGAGTCCCAAATAAAGGAAGTGAAACCTACATTTTACTGTTTGTCAACCTCTGCACTATCAAAATATGATGAGAAAAGTAAGGGTCATGTGTCATATAAGATATTTTTTTCTGGTCAGTGTGAACACTGGTGACAAAGTGAAAGTAGACTCCGAAATCATGAATTCATACCCCAATTTCCAAGCATCATTTTTTTTTCTAAATTCACAATTCAAACATGACAATGCTATCAAAATGTTCAAAATACATCAATAATGCCATTCAAATAAAAAAATGAGCATTAAAATAAGGAAAATGCATTTTTAAAGAAGAAGAATTGAGGATTATTTATAACCGCCATTATGCGACTACCCCACGGAAGCACTTCCTCTTTGCAATGGTGGCACTATGCCTATAAGGAAACTCTTTTTATTTTAATTTCATAATTACCTCTTTTTTACTAAGTACTACCAATTTGAAGTAATACTGCCAAATTGCAGTCATTAAATACTGAAACTTTTGTCACAATACCACTTTTTACATGATCATTATATGCAGGCGCGAGATGTTGACCGACATGCAATTTTGATGTGTTTGACTAATTTTACCCCCCAAATTTTTTTTTATCTAATTCTATTGAAATTTTTGCACCAAAATAGTCTCATAATACACTGAAGACATTATCTTACCAAAATACATTATTCAATACAATGTACATGCTAAATATTGCACATTTAAATCATCCAAAATAAAAAATCTTCAAAATTTTGTGATTTTTCATGAAATTTCAATGCTAATATGCACATATATGCTTTATCTAAGGCATAAACTTGCCAAAATGTTGTTTTTTGTGAAGCAAATGTCTCCAATCAATTTGTCATTTAAGACTATGAGAGTGTAAAAAAGAGTTTATTTTACCTTCAATTAACATTTTGGAAAATCACCCCCATTTCACTCAAGTCTCTCTTATAAGGAAACTCTTTTTTTTTAATTTCATAATTACCTCTTTTTTACTAAGAACTACCAATTTGAAGTAATACTGCCAAATTGCAGGCATTAAAAACTGAAACTTTTGTCAAAATACCACTTTTAACATGATCATTATATACAGGCGCGAGATGTTGACTGACATGCAATTTTGATGTGTTTGACTAATTTTACCAGAAATTTTTTTTTTTACCTAATTCCATTAAAGTTTTTGCACCAAAATAGTCTCATGATACACTGAAGACATTATCTTACCAAAAAACATTATTCAATACAATGTACATGCTAAAAATTGCACATTTAAATCATCCAAAATAAAAAATCTTAAAAAATTTGTGATTTTTCATAAAATTTCAATGTAAATATGCACATATATGCTTTATTTGAGGCATAAACTTGCCAAAATGTTGTTTTTGTGAAGCAAATGTCTCCAATTTGTCATTTAAGACTATGAGAGTGTAAAAAAGAGGTCATTTTACCTACAATTAACATTTTGGAAAATCACCCCCATTTCACTCAAGTCTGTCTTATAGGTGTAACCCCACCATTGATTTTTGTTCTTTATTCTATAGTAAATAATAAAAGTTTGAAGGCTTGTCATTCATAGAGAGTCCCAAATGAAAGAAGTTAAACCTACATTTTACTGTTTATCAACCTCTGCACTATCAAAATATGATAAGAGAAGTAGGGGTCATGTGTCATATAAGAGATTTTTTTTCTGCTCAGTGTGTACACTGGTGACAAAGTGAAAGTAGACTTCCGAAATCATGAATTCATACGCCAATTTCCAAGCATCATTTTTTTTTCTAAATTCACAATTCAAACATGACAATGCTGTCAAAATGTTCAAAATACATCAATAATGCCATTCAAATAAAAAAATGAGCATTAAAATAAGGAAAGTGCATTTTTAAAAAAGAAGAATTGAGGATTATTTATAACCGCCATTATGCGACTATCCCACGGAAGCACTTCCTTTTTGCAATGGTGGCACTATGCCTTGACGCCGTTTTCAACAATTTTTTAGGCATATCACAGCGAACAGTTCACCTTCATATATGTTTCCTGGTTTTCCCACACCAGTACACCACACAACATACTTTCCAATCAACTGGCTGGTTTTCCACATAGACTGTTAAACAGCCCATTGGTGAGGACGAATGCCGCAGGTCACAATGAATTTTGTCAAATGTCGGAAAGAATGTTGGCTGAGCTGGGATTCAAACTCACAACCCGTGTTGGATTGACAGCCCACGTCGCTTTCGACTAAGCTTTAGGGCTTGGCTTAAACAAGCTGAGAGGGAGAGTGTGTACTCGAGTTTTATAACCCCATGTCCTGGTTTGAATAACATTTAGTCATTTCTGTAATAGGATCATCACTGCCTGTGGAGTATTGCACAATATTTGCAAAATGCAACAAATTCCTCTGCCTAACTATATTGCCATGACTTATTTTTGAGTAGCAAACCAAGGATTTTTTACTTACATGTTATGTTGCGCAGCTGGATTTTTGACAGAGTATATGGTGTCATATATATGCCAAATTGGTTGGCCCTTTCAATTTGATCGGTTTTGTGATAAATATGTTTTAATAGTATTAATAGCAGCAGCAAAGGACTAATTATTTCTAAAAGTTCATAGGAAACACTTTGGTAACAATGTTTTGGATTGACTGATAGATTGATTGATTGGTTGGGGTTTAACGCTGTTTTTAACATTTCCAAAGTCATATTACAACAGCCTGTTCATGCGTTCCTGGTTTTCTTACCCCTGTACTCCACACAACAATCTTCCCAAGCAATTGGCTGCTTTTCCAAATTGGTGGAAGACGAATGACGCATGTCGCATTGACATTTGTCAAACATCAGAAAGAAAGTTGGCCGAACCAGGATTTGAACTCACAACCCTGGATTGACAGCTCACGTCGCTACTGACTGAGCTACCTGGGCTCTGCCAAATTTTTTGAAAGAATCAAATCAACACAATATTGTCTCACAGATTCAATGAAACCTATCTACAGTGGCCCCACTAAAGAAATACCTGATGGTATGTTATAACCAATTTCCCACATAATCACATTTGCATCAGACAACTTTGAACAAATTTGAACAAAAATATAGAAAAAGTCTATAAATGAAAAGAGAAGGTGATCGGTATGAACAATTTCTCCTTTTGCCGCAATGTTTACAAAAGTTACAAAAGCCTCTTTTGAAAAGATTGTGGCCAAAGATGAATTTACTCATAACGATAAATGTATCCTTTGCCACAATGTTTTCCACTCTATTTAACAAATGAGCTATCTTTTATGGAGATTGTTCTGGTTATCATTACTATTTTTTCAAAGTTGTGTGCTGCAGATTTGTTGTTTGTGGGAAAGGGCTAAGACAGGTGGCAGTTTAATCCAGCACAAAAGTAATGCAAAAGGCTATTGCTTTAGATTAAGCTGCCTTCTGTATATATAGAGAACACTATTCTGCTTTATTTCGGGATCATAGTAGGCAGGTTTCATTGATTTTTTATTCTTCAGACAACTTTCTTTTCAATAATGTTATTTGGAGTTTTAATTTTTCTTCCTTCAATACGTTTAGTCTGCTGTGGCATTGACAATTGCAACACACAACCTGCACAGATGAATCACCACTGAAAGAGATATGAGAAAATGCTAGCTATAATACTTGCCTCGGCGTCGGCGTCACACCTTGGTTTAGTTTTTTGACTTAGAATTTTGGTTAAGTTTTTGTACCAATTCACTTTTTGTCAAAACCATTACAGATATTGCTTTGAAACTTACAACACTTATTCACCATCATAACCTCCATCAACAGACAAGAGTGCATAACGTTGTCAAGGTTTTTGTAAGAATTATGGCCCTTTTTTCCACTTAGAATATTCGTTATGTTTTTTTAACCAATTCAATTTTTTTCAATATCATTACAGGTATTGCTTTGAAACTTACAACACTTTTTCACCATCATAACCAACAGACAAGAGTACATAACTCTGTCAAGTTTCTTTTAAGAATTATGGCCCCTTTTCGATTTAGAATTTTGGTTATATTATTCATACCAAATCATTTTTTTTCAAAACAATTAAAGATATAACTTAAACACTTACAAAAATCTTTTTACCATCTTTACCTTCACAAACAGCCAAGAGTGCATAGTTCAGTAAAGGTTTTTGTAAGAATTATGACCCTTTTGCGACTTATAAATTACTTTGTTGTCTTTCGCTTTAAATTTGACTTAAATGTCTTGCCTTTGTGAATGGAACATTGAATTGAATCGATTTTGTATAACAAGATTGCAAACCTTAATTTTAAACACTGTGTTTACTGTCGAGCATCTCAAGATATTTGATAAATATTATTTAAAGGAAAAACCTTGTGTCTGTGTCTTCATTAAATGCAAATGTCATAACATGATTATGTATATCCAGTAATTATTAATGTGAAAATGTAATACAAATTATTATCTGCAGCTGCTTTGACATACATTTTATATTTCACTTACAGCATTTCAATGGTTGACCAAATAAAACATCATACCTTGTCAACATTGTTGTTGGCTGTCTTGACAAATCATTAGGAAAATCTGCTGTAGCCACCTCTGTCTCTATGTGCTCTACCACTCTATGAAATAGACAGAAAAAATAAATATTGCTCAGTTTTATACATTTTCTAAATATTAATCATTATAAGGAAGATAGTGTCAACTCTAATATCTAGATTATTTGATAAAACCATTGCCTGAATGTAAGCAGTAGGACAGATGCTTTCTGACGCCTCTCCAGCAGACGTCTTTTGAAAACATTGTGACAAAAGGAGTATTTGGTCAAAACGAGCAATTTCTCCCTTTGTCACAATGTTTTCAACCTTTTTAAATAAATAAACTTTCATTTATACTATCTTTCCATATTTTTCTTAGATATTTTCAAAGTTGTCTGCTGCAATTTTAGTATGATGGAAAGGGTTAAGTTTTACTACATAGAAGACAGGTGGCAGCTGAATCCTTTCCCTCATACGACAATTCTGCAGCAGACGACTTTGGACATATTTTGTCAAAAAAAAAAGAAAACCTCTATAATTCATTAATTGGAAGAAAAACCTATGACTAAAAGTTAAAAACATTGTGGCAAAAGGAGAAATTGCTTGTTTTGAGCAATTTCTTCTTTTGTCACTATGTTTTCAAAAAGCTGTCAGCTGCAGAAGTGTCCGAAAGCGTCTATATGAAGGAAAGAGTTAATACAGGACATGAGTAATGTAGAAATCTGCCATCTGTGCGAACAAGCACCAATGTGTTTTCTTTTAGTGGTTGCTTTAGAGATTTCAGTGTATTCAAATTACAAGTGCAAGGTAATACCCTTAAATGTCTTAATTTGTAATTTATGATCAGGCACATTAACCTTAAATAATTGTAGTTTGGTGAATATTGATCTATATATTCATGTTTGGTATCAAAATGTTGGTATTTTTTATATAGATTTCATTTAACCTTTCCCACATACGACAAATCTTCAGCAGGCGACTTTGATAACTTCTAGGCAAAAATATGAAAACTCTCTATTACTTTAGGTATAAGTGCTGAAAAAGGTTGAAAACATTGTAGCAAATAGATACAATACTTGTTTTGAGCAATTACTCCTTTTGTCACATTGTTTTCAAGGCGTCTGCTGCATAGGCATCAGAAAGCGTCTATATGTGGGAAAGGGTAAATTTTACAAGGAAATTTAATTGTAAATTCATAACAATCATACTACAGATTTTTTTTTTCTTAAAGTATTTGTGTCAATTCTCCCAAGACTGCTTTGTTATTGTAGAAATGTGATTTAGACTAAACATTATATTAATGGGTTTTATTTCACACCTGTACATAAGTTACTAGTTTGTCTGAATCATGGTTTTCTTTATTAATCCTAATTTAACTAATTTGTCACTTGGTGGGTGAGACCTAAAGATCATAGATGGAATGACAAAAAAGGCTGATTTGTTAAATAGAACTGTGTGATAAATAATAAAGTATACTTACATACATGTAGAAAAATTGACAAGTCTATGAGTTTTGGGAAATACTTTGCTACTCTATTTGA
The DNA here is from genome assembly GCA_029582155.1 of Panopea generosa. Taxonomy (NCBI): domain Eukaryota; kingdom Metazoa; phylum Mollusca; class Bivalvia; order Adapedonta; family Hiatellidae; genus Panopea; species Panopea generosa. The sequence goes on along the minus strand of CM055904.1, from coordinate 44,387,584 downwards.
TAGCTCAATGATAGAATATAAAGCTTGGTGAACTAAGCTTGATACTCTGCATTAGTTTAACCATAACTTTGTGATATTAAGGACATTAGGTAAATTGATAAACCCTGTGTACATGTACTAACTATGTTAAAGAGAATTGAAATATTGAATGACAATATAGTGTTCATAGTATTGACCACAACCCTTAGAAATATAGTGCATCACATGCCCAGTGACATACCTTGTCAACCACCAACGACAGTGCATAATACTTTCATAAAAACTGTTATCATTTAATGGAAAATGTTAATGAAAATATCATGCCCATAGTCAAAGTAATAAAATTTAATATGAATACCTTGACTCAGTGTTGTTCAGTGTCTCCCTGCTGACAGAGGTTGAAGGGGTAGTGGCACTGTTATACAAAACAAATATTACATTTATTATAATACAGTATTTTACTTTTTATATGAAACTGTAATAAAATGAATCATCTCTCATTGTGACTTATTAAATGATATTCACAGTTGTGATATTATTCCGAGGTCCTCCAGTGGGATTAAAAAGATTTGCCAGGATGATTCAGACTTCTGCTAGGGCGATTTTAATGTTGTTATTTCGCTTGCTGAATTTACTTAACTAGTCATAAATGCACGAATAGAAACAATTAATAATGAGGAATAAATTGCACACTATCAAGTTTATTTGTAGCACACAACTTTTTTTTACTCAGAAAAAAAATCACACTTGATGTGCATATGCTTTAACCTTATCATTATGTCATGTACAGTTGAACATCAGGAAAAAAACCTTTTCATGTAATAAATAGAATAATGATAAACTTACTATAGCTGGTTAAGCAGCAGCATGCTTGAGTCCATGCTGCAAGCAGCTACCCCTAATGTGTTGGCAGCTGTCCTGCTAACCACATCCATCACTGCCTCTGTCAGCAGGGTAAGGGATTTTTAGTTTGGGCCTCCTCCTGGAAATATACGCACATTAAACTAATCTTAAATGAATATTCAGTGCCATCACTGTTTACGTGTCAGACTCTCTTATTCATACCCCAAAACTATCCCTCCATTCATTCATCCTTTTTTAAATAAATTTTAAAGGCAACACTATATATACATATAGTACATGTATGTATATTGTTTTAAGAGAGCTACAGAATGTAAGTAAAAACTTTGAGATCAGTCCAGCAGACAAATCCGATCAACTAATATTTTAAAACCAACTTGAACATGGACAGTGAAATCATAAAGAAACGAATAGAAACCTTGAAGATAGAAGCTATCCAATTTCATTTTTCAAATGGAATAATATCATGTTTGTTACTATTTTATAACTTGGTTACAGAATTCAGTCAATTAAGAATATCAGATGTGCATGGCAGCAAAACCGGGCTTAAGAGTTGATATCAATGAACGTAACATGTACATTTATTTATCTCTCCATGACCTTTTTTTTTTTACCTGTCATCCGTTGACTTTGCATAAAGTCCATATACAAGCCTCTATGGACTTGCACCAAATTGTCCCATTTCTTTTGTAGGGAAGGGACATCTCTGGGCACATCTGTCTATGCCTTGAAATGGGAGGCAATAATAGCCCATTTCTCCCGCTTAGATGTTGATGTTATAGCTGCAAAATAGTAAACATTGTATATTTTAGAGGTGATGCTAAGAAGATGTATTTCAAGGTTATCATAGCAGTAATTTATAGTAAGTTTTTAAAAATCACTAGTCCGAAAATCCTGAATGTTATTAGTTCAGTTATGCTATATTCTACATGTAACATAAGACTAGCCTAAGGAACGTTTACACTGATCCGAGCCAAATGGTACTGGTCAGGGATAATAGGACCACTGCGAATTTCACAGGCTGTCATAGAAAATTGGCAATGTCTTGAGTGCAGAAATATTTTACTATCCATCTGCTTCAATACTCGTTGCAAAAGGGTAAAAAACAAAACAGCAATGGTAATGTAAAATCTGTGAACAGTTTAAATCCCGGAATAGTGACAGGAAAGCAAGAAAAAATAGGTTTGATATTCTACACAGAAAGACAAACTTTCAGCAAACGCAGCTCCGAGTAATCAGTTTAAATATTTACAAAGATAAACAATCAACTTACTGTTCGTAAATCTATGCTTTAAGTAAACGTGGAAGGATAAACCTTCAACACTACTTTCCTCGTCCATTACCTTTGCCAGGACGAGGCAATCATTCATGGAGAAGTTCGATGATCGGGGTTACTTCATTCCACTAGTCGCCATATTTGTAAACAGATTCGTCTGCAATCGCAACACGCGCGCTCGTGTATGTATTTTTAGACTTGCGTTACTATTTTGAGCGGTGGAAAAACCGATATTTACGAAAACCGGAAATGGAAAATAACTTCAGATTATTTCTTAAAACACAAAATATCTTACGTAAGAAAATCTTAAGATGCTTTTGGAATACGACATAAGTTTAAGTAATTTATTTTCCTAGCTAAGGAAATAAAAATAACATTTTATTAAATTTGAGGAAGAACTTAAGATACTACTGGAATACGGCCCCTGGGTATACATTATCTGCAAATGGTACCGAAAAGCATGTTCTATATTACTGACTGAGAGACAAACATTGTGAGGTTTATCAGACCATGAGTAGCTTAATTACTGATCTGGGTCTACATTATCTGCAAATGGTATCGGAAACATGTTCTATATTACTGAGTGAGAGACAAACAACGTGAGGTTTATCAGACCATGAGTAGCTTTATTACTGATCTTGGTCTACATTATCTGCAAATGGTATCGAAAGCATTTTCTATATTACTGACTGAGAGACAAACAATGTGAGTTTTATCAGACCATGAGTATCTTAATTACTGATCATTGTCTTCATTATCTGCAATTGGAATCGGAAAGCATGCTAAATATTATTGACTGAGAGACATTCAATGTGAGGTTTATCGGATCATAAGTAGCTTAATTACTGATCTGGGTCTACATTATCTGGAAATGGTATCGGAAAGCCTGTTCTATATTACTGACTGAGAGACAAACAATGTGACGTTTATCAGACAATGAGTAGCTTATTTACTGATCTGGGTCTACATTATCTGCGAATGGTATCGGAAAGCATGTTCTATATTACTGAATGCGTGACAAACAATGTGAGGTTGATAAGACCATGAGTAGCTAAATTACTGATCTGGGTCTACATTATCGGCAAATGGTATCGGAAATTATGTTCTATTTTACTGACTGAGAGACAAACAATGTGAGGTTTCCCAGACCATGAGTCGCTTAATTACTGATCTTGGTCTACATTATCCACAAATGGTATTGGAAAGCATGTTCCATATAACTGACAGAGAGACAAACAATGTGAGCTTTATCAATCCAACAGTAGCTTAATTACTGATCATTGTCTACATTATCTGCAATTGGAATCGGAAAGCATATTAAATATTACTGACTGATAAACATACAATGTGATGTTTATCGGATCATAAGTAGCTTAATTACTGATCTGGTTCTACATTATCTGGAAATGGTATTGGAAAGCCTGTTCTATATTACTGACTGAAAGACAAACAATGTGAGGTTCATCAGACCATGAGTAGCTTAATTACTGATCTGGTTCTACATTATCTGCAAATGGTATTAGAATGCATGTTTTTTTTACTGTATGAGAAACAAACATTTTGAGGTTTATCAGACCATGAGTAGCTTAATTACTGACCTGGGTCTACATTATCTGCAAATGGTATCGGAAAGCATGTTCTATATTACTGACTTAGAAACAAGCAATGTGATGTTTATCAAACTATGAGAAGCTTTATTACTGATCTGGGTCTACATTACCTGCAAATGGTATCGGAAAGCATGTTCTATATTACTGACTGAGAGACAAACAATGTGACATTGATCACACCATGAGTAGCTTAATTACTGATCTGGGTCTACATTATCTGCATATTGTATCGGAAAGCATGTTCTTTATTACTGTCTGAGAGACAAATAATGTGAGGTTTATCAGACAATGAGTAGCTTAATTACTGACACTTGGACTACATTATCTGTAAATGGTATCGGAAAGCATGTCTATATTACTGACTGAGAGACAAACAATGTGATGTTTATCAAACTATGAGAAGCTTAATTACTGATCTGGGTCTACAGTCCCTTCAAATGGTATCGGAAAGCATAATCTTTATTACTGACTGAGAGATAAACAATGTGATGTTGATCAGACAATGAGTAGCTTAATTACTGATCTTGGTCTATATTATCAGCAAATGGTATCGGAAAGCATGTTCTTTATTACTGACTGAGAGACAAACAATGTGAGGTTCATCAGATCATGAGTAGCTTAATTACTGATCTGGGTCTACATTATCTGCAAATGGTTGGAAAGCATGTTCTATATAACTGACAGAGAGACAAACGATGTGATGTTTATCAGACAATGAATAGTTTTATTACTGACACTGGGTCTACATTATCTGCAAACGGTATCGGAAAGCATGTTTCATATTACTGACTGAGAGGCAAACAATGTAAGGTTTATCAGACCATGAGTAGCTTAATAACTGATCTGGTTCTACATTATTTGCAAATGTGATCGGAAATCATGTTATATATTTCTGACTGAGAGACATATAATGTGTGTTTAATCAAACCATGCATAGCTTAATTACTGATCTGGGTCTACATCATCTGCAAATGATATCGGAAAGTATGTTCTATAGTACTGACTGAGAGACAAACAATGTGAGATTGATCAGACCATGAGTTGCTTAATTGCTGACACTGGGTCTACATTATCTGCAAATGGTATCGGAAAGCATGTTCTATATTACTGACCGAGAGACAAATAATGTGAGATTCATCAGACCATGAGTTGCTTAATTACTAACACTAGGTCTACATTATCTGCAAATAGTATCGGAAAGCATGTTCTATATTACTGTTTGAGAGATAAACAATGTGAGGTTTATCAGACAATGAGTAGCATACTTACTGACACTTGGACTACATAATCTGTAAAATGTATCGGAAAGCATGTCTATATTACTGACTGAGAGACAAACAATGTGATGTTGATCAAACTATGAGAAGCTTAATCACTGATCTGGGTCTACATTCTCTGCAAATGGTATCGGAAAGCATGATCTTTATTACTGAATGAGAGACAAACAATGTGATGTTGATCAGACCATGAGTAGCTTAATTACTGATCTTGGTCTATATTATCAGCAAATGGTATTGGAAAGCATGTTCTTTATTACTGACAGAGACAAAGAATGTGAGGTTGATCAGATCATGAGTAGCTTAATTACTGATCTTGGTCTACATTGTCTGCAAATGGTATCGGAAAGCATGTTCTATATTACTGACTGAGAGACAAACGATGTGAGGTTGATAAGACCATGAGTAGCTTAATTACTGATCTTGGTCTACATTATCTGTAAATGGTATCGGAAAGCATGTTCTATATTACTGTCTGAGAGGAAAACAATGTGAGGTTCATCAGACAATGAGTAGCTTAATTACTGACACTAGAACTACATTATCTGTAAATGGTATCGGAAAGCATGTCTATATTACTGACTGATAGACAAACAATGTGAGGTTTATCAGACCATGAGTAGCTTAATTACTGATCTTGGTCTACATTCTCTGCAAATGGTATCGGAAAGCATGATCTTTATTACGGACTGAGAGACAAACAATGTGATGTTGATCAGACCATGAGTAGCTTAATTACTGATCTTGGTCTATGTTATCAGCAAATGGTATCGGAAATCATGTTTTTTATTACTGACTGAGAGACAAACAATGTGAGGTTGATAAGATAATGAGTAGCTTAATTACTGATCTGGGTCTACATTGTCTGCAAATGGTATCTTAAAGCATGTTCTATATTACTGACTGAGAGACAAACGATGTGAGGTTGATAAGACCATGCGTAGCTTAATTACTGATCTTGGTCTACATTATCTGTAAATGGTATCGGAAAGCATGTTGTATATTACTGACTGAGAGACAATGTGAGTTTTATCAGACCATGAGTAGCTAAATTAGTGACCTGGCCCTGGTTTCACAAAAATACTTAAGTCTCTTATTTTAATTAAACATTATAGTGTGTTCAATTTTATACTTAAATTGAGCACTCTATTTGAGTTTAAGTAAAATATCAGACTTAAGTATTTTTGAGAAATCGGGCCCAGGATCTACATTATCTGTAAATGGTATCGGAAAGTATGTTCTATATTTCTGACTGACAGACAAACAATGTGAGGTTTATCAAACCATGAATAGCTTAATTACTGATCTGGGTCTATATTATCTGCAAATGTTATCGGAAAGCATGTTTTATATTACTGACTGAGAGACAAACAATGTGAGGTTCATCAAACCATGGGTAGCTGCATTACTGATCTTGTTCTACATTATCTGCAAATGGTATCGGAAAGCATGTTCTATATTACTGACTAAGAGACAAGCAATGTGAGGTTTATCGGACCATGGGTAGCTTAATTACTGATCTGGGTCTACATTATCTGCATATTGTATCGGAAAGCATGTTCTATATAACTGACTGAGAGACAAACAATGTGAGGTTCATCAGACAATGAATAGCTTAATTACTGAAACTGGGTCTACATTATCTGCAAACGGTATCGGAAAGCATGTTTCATATTACTGACTGAGAGGCAAACAATGTGAGGTTTATCAGACTATTAGTAGCATAATAACTGACACTGGGTCTACATTATCTGCAAATTGTATCGGAAAACATGTTCGATATTACTGACTGAGAGACAAACAATGTGAGGTTAATCAGACCATGAGTAGCTTAATAACTAATCTGGGTCTACATTATTTGCAAATGTGATCGGAAAGCATGTAATATATTTCTCACTGAGAGACAAACAATGTGAGATTGATCGGACCATGAGTTGCTTAATTGCTGACACTGGGTCTACATTATCTGCAAATGGTATCGGAAAGCATGTTCTATATTACTGACCAAGAGACAAACAATGTGAGATTGATAAGACCATGAGTTGCTTAATTACTAACACTAGGTCTACATTATCGGCAAATGGTATCGGAAAGCAGGTTAAATATTACTGACTGAGAGACAAACAATGTGAGGTTTATCAGACCATGAGTAGCTTAATAACTGATCTGGGTCTACATTATTTGCAAATGTGATAGGAAAGCATATTCAATATAACTGACTGAGAACTATTAATGTGAGGTTTATCAAACCATGAGTAGCTTAATTACTGATCTGGGTCTACATAATCTGCATACGGTATCGGAAAGCATGTTCGATATTACTGACTGAGAAGCAAACAATGTGAGGTTCATCAGACCATGAGTAGCATAATAACTGATCTTGGTCTACATTATTTGCAAATGGTATCAGAAACCATGTTCTATATTACTGACTGAGAGACAAACAATGCGAGGTTAATCAGACCATGAGTAACTTAATTACTGATCTGGTTCTACATTATCTGCAAATGGAATCGGAAAGCATGTTCTATATTACTGACTGAGAGACAAAAAATGTGATGTTTATCAGACAATGAATAGCTTAATTACTGATCTGGGTCTACATTATCTGTAAATGTTATCGGAAAGCATTTTCTATATTATTGACTGAGAGACAAACAATGTGAGCTTTACCAAATCATGAGGAGCTTAATTACTGATCTGGTTCTACATTATCTGCAAATGGTATCGGAAAGCATGTTCGATATTACTGACTGAGAGACAAAAAATGTGAGGTTGATCAGACCATGAATTTCTTAATTACTGACACTGGGTCTACATTATCTGCAAACGGTATCGGAAAGCAAGATCGATATTACTGACTGAGAGACAAACAATGTGAGATTCATCAGACCATGAATACATGTAGCTTAATAACTGATCTGGGTCTACATTATTTGCAAATGTGATCGGAAAGCATGTTTTACATAACTAACTGAGAAACAATTAATGTGAGGTTTATCAAACCATGAGTAGTTTAATTACTGATCTGGGTCTACATTATCTGCAAACGGTATCGAAAAGCATGTTCCATATTACTGACTAAGAGGCAAACAATGTTATGTTTATCAGACCATGAGTAGCATAATAACTGATCTTGGTCTTCATTATCTGCAAATGGTATCAGAAAGCATGTTCTATATTACTGACTGAGAGACAAACAATGTGAGGTTTATTAGACCATGAGTAACTTAATTACTGATCTGGTTCTACATTATCTGCAAATAGTATCGGAAAGCATGTTCTATATTACTGACTGAGAGGCAAACACTGTAAGGTTGATCAGACCATGAATAGCTTAATTATTGATCTGGATCTTCATTATCTGTAAATGTTATCGGAAAGCATTTTCTATATTATTGACTGAGAGACAAACAATGTGAGCTTTACCAAATCATGAGGAGCTTAATTACTGATCTGGTACTACATTATCTGCAAATGGTATCGGAATGCATGTTCTATTTTTCTGACTGAGAGACAAACAATGTGAGGTTTATCAGACCATGAGAAGCTTAATTACTGATCTGGGTCTACATTGTCTGCAAATGGTATCGGAAAGCATGTTCTATATTACTGACTGAGAGACAAACAATGTGAGATTGAGCAAACCATGAGTAGGTAAATTACTGATCTGGGTCTACATTATTAGTATCTGCAAATGGTATTAGAAACGAGTTCCATATTACTGACTGAGAGGCAAACAAAGTGAGGTATATCAGATCTGATATCTTAATTACTGATCTGGGTCTACATTATCTGCAATTGGTATCGGAAAGTATGTTCCATATTACTGACTGAGAGACAAACAATGTGAGGTTTATCAGACCATGAGTAGCTTAATTGCTGATCTGGGTCTACATTATCTGCAAATGGTACCAGAAAACATGATTTATATTACTGACTGCGATACAAACAATGTGAGGTTGATTAGACCATGGGTATCTTAATTACTGATCTGGGTCTATATTATCTGCAAATAGTATCGGAAAGCATGTTAAATATTACTGACTGAGAGAAAAACAATGTGAGGTTGATCAGACCATGTGTAGCTTAATTACTGTTCTGGGTCTACATTATCTGCAAATGGTATCAGAAAGCATGTTCTATATTAATGACTTGACTGAGAGACAAACAATGTGAGGTTGATCAGCCAATGAGTAGCTTAATTACTGATCTGGGTCTACATTATCCGCTTATGGTATTGGAAAGCATGTTCTATATTACTGACTGAAAGACAAATAATGTGAGGTTGATCAGACCATGAGTAGCTTAATAACTGATCTGGGTCTACATCTTTTGCAAATGGTATTGGAAAGCATATGCTATATTACTGACTGAGAGAAAAACAATGTGAAGTTGATCAGACAATGGGTAGCTTAATAACTGATCTGGTTCTACATTATCTGCAAATGGTATCGGAAAGCTTGTTCTATATAACTGACTGAGAGACAAACAATGTGAGGTTTTATAAGACCATGAGTAACATAATTACTGACACTGGGTCTACATTACCTGCAAATGTGATCGGAAAGTATATTCTATATTACTGACTGCGAAACAAACAATGTGATGTTTATCAGACCATGAGTAGCTTATTTACTGATCTGGGTCTAAATTATCTGCAAATGGTATCGGAAAGCATATTCTATATTACTGACTGAGAGACAAACAATTTGAGGTTAATCAGACCATGAGTAGTTTAAAAAATAATCTAGGTCTACATTATCTGCAAATGGTATCGGAAAGCATGTTCTATATAACTGACTGAGAGACAAACAATGTAAAGTTAATCAAACCATGAGTAGCTTAATTACTGATCCGGGTCTACATTATCTGCAAATGTGTTCGGAAAGCATTTTCTATATTTCTGACTGAGAGATAATGTGAGGTTTATCAGACCATGAGAAGCTTAATTACGATTCTCGGTCTACATTATCTGAAAATGGTATCGGAAAGCATGTTCTATATTACTGACTGAGAGAAAAACAATGTGAGCTTTACCAAACCATGAGTAGCTTAATTACTGATCTGGGAATACATTATCTGCAAATGGTATAATAAACGTGTTCTATATTACTGACTGAGAGACAAACAATGTGAGGTTAATCACGCCATGAGTAGCTTAACTACTGGTCTGGGTCTAAATTATCTGCAAATGGTATCGGAAAACATGTTCTATTTTACTGACTTAGTGACAAACAATGTGAGGTTGATCAGACCATGAATAGCTTAATTACTGATCTGGGTATATATTATCTGCAAATGGTATCTGAAAGCATGTTCTATATTACTGACTCGGAGACAAACAATTTGAGATTGATCAAAGCATGAGTTGTTTAATTACTGATCTGGGTCTACATTATCTGCAAATGGTATAGGAAAGCATGTTCTATATTAATGACTGAGAGACAAACAATGTGATGTTGATCAGACCATGAGTAGCTTAATTACTGATCTGGGTCTACTTTATCTGCAAATGGTATCGGAAAGCATGTTCTATATAACTGACTGAGAGACAAACAATGCGAGGTTGATCAGACCATGAGTACCTTAATTACTGATCTTGGTCTACATTATTTGCAAATGGTATCGGAAAGCATGTTCTATATAACTGATTGAGAGACAAACAATGCGAGGTTGATCGCATCATGAGTAGCTTAATTACTGATCTTGGTCTACATTATCTGCAAAAGGTATCAAAAAGTATGTATTACATTAGTGACTGAGAGACAAACAAAGTGAGCTTTACCAAACCATGAGTAGCTTAATTACTGATCTGGGTCTTCATTATCTGTAAACAGTATCGGAAAGCATGTTCCTTATAATTGACTGAGAGACAAACAATGTGAGGTTTATCAGACAATGAGTAGCTTAATTACTGATCTGGATCTACATTATCTGCAAATGGTATCGGAAAGCAAGTTCTATATTACTGACTGAGAGACAAACAATGTGAGGTATATCAGAACTGATAGCTTAATTACTGATCTGAGTCTACATTTTCTGCAAATGGTTTTTAGAAAGCATGTTAAAATTTTCGAATGAGAGATAAACAATGTGAGGTTAATCAGACCATGAGTAGCTTTTTAATACTTAAATTGAGCACACTATTTGAGTTTAAGTAAAATATCAGACTTAAGTATTTTCGAGAAACCGGGCACAGGGTCTACATTATCTGCAAATGGTATCGGAAAGCATGTTCTATATTACTGACTGAGAGACAAATAATGTGAGTGGTATCGGAAAGCATGTTCTATATTACTGACTGAGAGACAAATAATGTGAGGTTTATCAAACCATGGGTAGATTATATACTGATCTGGGTCTACATTATCTGCAAATGGTATCGGAAAGCATGTTTTATATAACTGACTGAGAAACAATTAATGTGAGGTTTATCAAACCATGAGTAGCTTAATTACTGATCTGGGTCTACATTATCTGCAAACGGTATCGAAAAGCATGTTCCATATTACTGACTAAGAGGCAAACAATGTTAGGTTTATCAGACCATGAGTAGCATAATAACTGATCTTGGTCTACATTATCTGCAAATGGTATCAGAAAGCATGTTCTATATTACTGACTGAGAGACAAACAATGTGACGTTGATCAGACCATGAGTAACTTAATTACTTATCTGGTTCTACATCATCTGCAAATAGTATCGGAAAGCATGTTCTATATTACTGACTGAGAGACAAACACTGTAAGGTTGATCAGACCATGAATAGCTTAATTATTGATCTGGGTCTACATTATCTGTAAATGTTATCGGAAAGCATTTTCTATATTATTGACTGAGAGACAAACAATGTGAGCTTTACCAAATCATGAGGAGCTTAATTACTGATCTGGTACTACATTATCTGCAAATGGTATCGGAATGCATGTTCTATTTTTCTGACTGAGAGACAAACAATGTGAGGTTTATCAGACCATGAGAAGCTTAATTACTGATCTGGGTCTACATTGTCTGCAAATGGTATCAAAAAGCATGTTCTATATTACTGACTGAGAGACAAACAATATGAGATTGACCAAACCATGAGTAGGTAAATTACTGATCTGGTTCTACATTATTAGTATCTGCAAATGGTATTAGAAACGAGTTCCATATTACTGACTGAGAGGCAAACAAAGTGAGGTATATCAGATCTGATATCTTAATTACTGATCTTGGTCTACATTATATGCAATTGGTATCGGAAAGTATGTTCCATATTACTGACTGAGAGACATACAATGTGAGGTTTATCAGACCATGAGTAGCTTAATTGCTGATCTGGGTCTTCATTATCTGCAAATGGTATCGGAAAACATGATTTATATTAATGACTGAGAGACAAACAATGTGAGGTTGATTAGACCATGGGTATCTTAATTACTGATCTGGTACTATATTATCTGCAAATAGTATAGGAAAGCATGTTAAATATTACTGACTGAGAGAAAAACAATGTGAGGTTGATCAGACCATGTGTAGCTTAATTACTGATCTGGGTCTACATTATCTGCAAATAGTATCAGAAAGCATGTTCTATATTACTGACTTGACTGAGAGACAAACAATGTGAGGTTGATCAGCCAATGAGTAGCTAAATAACTGATCTGGGTCTACATTATCCGCTAATTGTATTGGAAAGCATGTTCTATATTACTGACTGAGAGACAAATAATGTGAGGTTGATCAGACCATGAGTAGCTTAATAACTGATCTGGGTCTATTTTATCTGAAAATGGTATTGGAAAGCATATGCTATATTACTGACTGAGAGAAAAACAATGTGAGGTTGATCAGACAATGGGTAGCTTAATAACTGATCTGGTTCTACATTATCTGCAAATGGTATCGGAAAGCTTGTTCTATATAACTGACTGAGAGACAAACAATGTGAGGTTTTATCAGACCATGAGTAGCTTATTTACTGATCTGGGTCGACATTATCTGCAAATGGTATCGGAAAGCATATTCTATATTACTGACTGAGAGACAAACAATGTGAGGTTAATCAGACCATGAGAAGCTTAAAAAATAATCTAGGTCATAATTACTGACACTGGGTCTACATTATCTGCAAATGTGATCGGAAAGTATATTCTATATTACTGACTGAGAAAGAAACAATGTGATGTTTATCAGACCATGAGTAGCTTATTTACTGATCTGGGTCGACATTATCTGCAAATGGTATCGGAAAGCATATTCTATATAACTGACTGAGAGACAAATAATGTGAGGTTAATCAGACCATGAGTAGCTTAAAAAATAATCTAGGTCTACATTATCTGCAAATGGTATCGGAAAGCATGTTCTATATAACTGACTGAGAGACAAACAATGTAAAGTTAATCAAACCATGAGTAGCTTAATAACTGATCTGGGTCTACATTCTCCGCTAATTGTATTGGAAAGCATGTTCTATATTACTGACTGAGAGACAAATAATGTGAGGTTGATCAGACCATGAGTAGCTTAATAACTGATCTGGGTCTATATTATCTGAAAGTGGTATTGGAAAGCATATGCTATATTACTGACTGAGAGAAAAACAATGTGAGGTTGATCAGACAATGGGTAGCTTAATAACTGATCTGGTTCTACATTATCTGCAAATGGTATCGGAAAGCTTGTTCTATATAACTGACTGAGAGACAAACAATGTGAGGTTTTATCAGACCATGAGTAGCTTATTTACTGATCTGGGTCGACATTATCTGCAAATGGTATCGGAAAGCATATTCTATATTACTGACTGAGAGACAAACAATGTGAGGTTAATCAGACCATGAGTAGCTTATAAAATAATCTAGGTCATAATTACTGACACTGGGTCTACATTATCTGCAAATGTGATCGGAAAGTATATTCTATATTACTGACTGAGAAAGAAACAATGTGATGTTTATCAGACCATGAGTAGCTTATTTACTGATCTGGGTCGACATTATCTGCAAATGGTATCGGAAAGCATATTCTATATTACTGACTGAGAGACAAATAATGTGAGGTTAATCAGACCATGAGTAGCTTAAAAAATAATCTAGGTCTACATTATCTGCAAATGGTATCGGAAAGCATGTTCTATATAACTGACTGAGAGACAAACAATGTAAATTAATCAAACCATGAGTAGCTTAATTACTGATCCGGGTCTACATTATCTGCAAATGTGTTCGGAAAGCATTTTATATATTTCTGACTGAGAGATAATGTGAGGTTTATCAGACCATGAGAAGCTTAATTACGGATCTCGGTCTACATGATCTGAAAATGGTATCGGAAAGCATGTTCTATATTACTGACTGAGAGACAAACAATGTGAGCTTTACCAAACCATGAGAAGCTTAATTACTGATCTGGGAATACATTATCTGAAAATTGTATCAGAAACGTGTTCTATATTACTGACTGAGAGACAAACAATGTGAGGTTTATCACGCCATGAGTAGCTTAACTACTGGTCTGGGTCTAGATTATCTGCAAATGGTATCGGAAAGCATGTTCTATATTACTGATTGGGAGACAAACAATTTGAGATTGATCAAAGCATTAGTTGTTTAATTACTGATCTGGGTCTACATTATCTGCAAATGGTATAGGAAAGAATGTTCTATATTACTGACTGAGAAACAAACAATGTGAGTTTTATCAAACCATGGGTAGCTTAATTACTGATCTGGGTCTACATTTTCTGCAAATAGTACCGAAAAGCATATTAAATATGACTGACTGAGAGACAAACAATGTGAGGTTGATCAGATCATGAGTAGCTTAATTACTGATCTGGGTCTACATTATCCACTAATTGTATCAGAAAGCATGTTCTATATTAATGACTGAGAGACAAACAATGTGAGGTTGATCAGACAATGAGTAGCTTAATTACTGATCTAGTTCTACATTATCTGCAAATGGTATTGGAGAGCATGTTCTATATAACTGACTGAGAGACAAACAATGTGAGGTTTATCAGACTATGAGTAGCTTAATAACTGATCTGGGTCCACATTATCTGCAAATGGTATTGGAAAACATGTTCTATATAACTGACTGAGAGACAAACAATGTGAGGTTTATCAGACCAAGATAAGCTTTATTACTGATTTGGTTCTTCATTATCTGGAAATGGTGTCGGAAAGCATTTTCTATATTACTGACTGAGAGACGAACAATGTGAGATATATCAGACCTGATAGCTTAATTACTGATCTGGGTCTACATTTTCTGCAAATAGTTTTTAGAAAGCATTTTAAATATTTTCGAATGAGAGATAAACAATGTGAGGTTAATCAGACCATGAGTACCTTAATTACTGATCTGGGTCTACATCAATAGTATCGGAAAGCATGTTCTATATTACTGACTGAGAGAAAAACAATGTAAGGTTTATCAAAGCATGAGTAGCTTAATTACTGAAACTGGGTCTACATTATCTGCAAATGGTATCGAAAATCATGTTCTATATTACTGACTGACAGACAAACAATTTGAGGTTTATTAAACCATGAGTAGATTAATTACTGATCTGGGTCTACATTATCTGCAAATGGTTTCGGAAAGCATGTTCTATATTACTGACTGAGAGACAAACAATATGAGGTTGATCAAACCATGGGTAGCTTAATTACTAATCTGGGTCTATATTATCTGCAAATGGTATCGGAAAGCATGTTCTATATTACTGACTGAGAGACAAACAATGTGAGGTTATCAGACCATGATTAGCTTAATAACTGATCTGGGTCTACATTATCTGCAAATGGTATTTGAAAGCATGTTCAATATAACTGAAACACAAATAATGTGAGGTTTATCAGACCATGAATAGCTTAATTACTGATCTCGGTCTACATTATCTGCAAATGTATCGGAAAGCATGTTCTATATTATTGATTGAGAAACATACAACGTTAGATTCATCAGACAATGAGTAGCATAATTACTGACATTGGGTCTACATTATCTGCTAATGGTATCGGAAAGCATGTTAAATATAACTGAGACAAAAACAATGTGAGGTTTATCAGACCATGAGTAGCTTAATAACTGATCTGGATCTACATTATCTGCAAATGGTATTGGAAAGCAAGTTCTATATTACTGAATGAAAGTCAAACAATGTGAGGTTTATCAGACCATGGTTAGCTTAATTACTGATCTGGGTCTACATTATCTGCAAATGGTATTGGAAAGCATTTTCCATATCACTGAATGAGAGACAAACAATGTGAGGTTTATCAAACCATGAACAGGTTAATTACTGATCTTGGTCTACATTATCTGCAAATGGTATCGGAAAGCATGTTCTACATTACTGACTGAGAGACAAACACTGTGAGTTTTGATCAGAATATGAGTAGCTTAATTACTGACCAGGGTCTACATAATCTGCAAATGGTATCGGAAAGCATGTTCTATATTACTGACTGAGAGACATACAATGTGAGGTTCATCAGACCATGATTAGCTTAATTACTGACACTGGGTCTACATTATCTGCAAATGGTATTGGAAAACATGTTCGATATTACTGACTGAGAGACAAACAATGTGAGGTTGATCAGACCATGAGTAGCTTAATAACTGATATGGGTCTACATTATCTGCAAATGGTATCAGAAAGCATGTTCTATATTTCTGACTGAGAGATAAACAATGAGAGGTTAATTACTGATCTGGGTCTACATCTGCAAGTGGTATCGGAAAGCCTGTTCTACATTACTGACTGAGAAACAAAGAATGTGAGGTTTATCAGACCATGAGTTGCTTAATTTCTGACACTGGGTCTACATTATTTGCAAATGGTATCGGAAAGCATGTTCTATATTACTGACTGAGAGAAAAGCAATGTGAGATTGATCAGACTATGAGTAACTTAATTACTGATCTTGGTCTACATTATTTACCAATGGCATCGGAAAGCATGTTCTATATAACTGACTGAGAAACAATTAATGTGAGGTTGATCAAACCATGAGTAGCTTAATTACTGATCTGGGTCTACATTATCTGCATACGTTAATTGGAAAGCACGTTCCATATTACTGACTGAGAGGCAAACAATGTGAGGTTTATCAGACCATGAGTAACTTAATTTCTGATCTGGTT